>CM054814.1:27010728-27474603 GCA_028984105.1 Lavandula angustifolia | reverse complement strand
AACTGAATCGGGCCTACACATTTCCGCACTCTACTGAACTCTTATTGAACGGTACTGAATTATGATCAGTCAGCTAGCAGGCCTCAGTATAGTCAGTCGCTCTATCCACGCGATCCAGAACAACTTATTTTTTAGGTGTATTCACCCCCCCCCACACCTGAACGTTTATCTCGGGACCAACAATTGGTATCAGAGCATGAGTTCTCTAAGACTCTTGTTATCTGAAACTGGTATACTTGAACGGATCCTGAAATTTTTTTCACTGCATATCATTCTTCATTCATATCATTATTTAAAATGTCTGATATGTCAGGAATCAGGAAGGTACCCATGTTCTTAGTAGAGAACTACAGGGTATGGCGAGTCAGAATGGAAACTCATCTGACTTCCCTCCACGACAGCATGACAGAGGTCTTGGAAGACGGACCTATCATACCCATGATCATTAGTGTCGAAGTCCAGGATCCAGCACAAGGAGGAGGAATGGTAACCGGGAAGAAGGTCCCTAAGGACAGAAGCCTCTTCACCCCAGAAGAGAAGAAACTTTATAACCTTGACCGGGTTGCTAGGAATGCCATACTGACCACCCTGAGTGAGTCTTATCTCGGAAGAGTTCAAGACAGCAAGTCCACCAAGGAACTCTGGGATGCTCTGGCGCTACTGAGTCGGGGGGACTCAGAAGATTAAAGCTATCAAGTTAGTGCTGGAACTCCAAAAGCTAGAGACACTGTCTCTCATGCCTAGCGACACGATTGAAGATCTCAATGTCAGATTTACTGATCTGATGAACACTATCAACGGACTGGGAAAGACGTTCTCCAACCAAGAGATGAATCTTAAAATCTTGAGAGCACTGCCAGACGGACATTGGACTCCCTTCGCTACTTTGCTTAGACATTCTGATCTTGACATTGTTTCTCCTGATCATATATTTTCAGAATTAAAAGCTGAGGAGTTCTAGTTCGGTCTACCACAAAGGAGGCAATGAGCTGAAGCTGACACTCAGATTGACCATGCCTTTAAAGCATCAGTCAGCACAGCAGCTCCCGCATCTAGAAAAGTTGAGCCTTCAAACAGTGATCTACAAGAAGGAAGCTTAGCTCAAAGATAAGCACTGCTTGCCATCAAGTATCAGAAGGAAAAGGAGCGACGTATGAAACTTTCTAGAGTCGTCAGAGACTCGAAGAGTAAGTCTGAATATACACCCAAGCACACTCCTGAACCGCATACTTCTAATTGCAGGAAACAGGAGGATTCTGCACAGTCGAAAGACAGTGAGAGCAAGGAAGGCAGAGTCACCTTCTGCTACAACTGCAAGAAGCCAGGACACGAAAGCTCGAAGGGAGAAGTTCATCAAGAAGCGTCAAGCATACATTGCCGGTGAACTCTCAGACGACTCAGATGAAGTCGATTCCTTCATGGATTCATCAGACGATGAAGCGGTATTTATGGCCCTAGAGCTTGAAGAAGATACTGAACTGATCTCAGGGAGGATATTAACTCTCTGATGGCCAAGTCTCAGCATCAAGAAGATCTGATCTCAGTACTGACCAAGGACTTGACTCAAAAGGATACTGAACTGAGTCTATTGAAGCAGAAGTTCTCAGGACTTCAGACCGAGCGTGAAACTCTCAAGAACAGTGACGATGTCTGGAGGAACCTGATGATAGAAAGGTATATGGAACCGAGAAAAAGCTTGAGGTAATGCTTGCCAACAACAAGCCAAAATAATGCAAGGAGGGACTCGGGTTCAGCCATGGAGCCTCCTCATCTTCCCCCACACGCTCAGAGAATCGACTGACTGATAGGTTTGTTCAAGGGGAGACAATCAATGCTGAAATACTGAACCCCCTAGCAAAGAACAAACAGAAGATGAAGGCACCTCATCCTTACTATCAGAAATCTGACAAGAAGATTAGCTCAAGATCACCTCAGTTCAGTCAAGGGGGAACCATCAAAGTCAAATGGGCTGATCAGTATGGACCTCCACAGCTGACACATCCAGCTCAGTATGGGTCATATTATTATGATCTTATAGATAGATGAGGATCCAGGAGTCAGAAGAAGAAGAAGAAAGCCGTTTAGAAGGCTAAGGTCAGCAGTCCACCACCTCAGAAGATCAGGACTCCTGAACCAGTAAAGCCTCAAAAGTCAACATCAACCAGTCCAGTGGTTAAGTATGTCGATCAGAGAGGGAAGAAACTGTCTGACACCACTAGGGTCGTGAGATAGATTTGGGTTTCCAAAACTAACATATAAGGACCCAAAATCAAAAATAAAGGGTACCTGAATATAATTCTGTTTTGCTGGTGCACAAGAAACCTTGGTACGTGGACAGCGCATGCTCAAGATACATGACGTACCAGAGGAGCCTACTAAAGAATTATACTACTGAAGAAGGATCCAAAATCGAGTTTGAAGATAATGCAAAAGGCTACACCAGAGGCTATGGAACACTCAGCATTGGAACCGCCATAGTTCCAAGAGTATCATATGTTGAAGGACTTCAACATAATCTTCTCTCTGTTAGTCAATTTTGTGATAACTCGAATAGAGTGATTTTTTACGCTGGTTTATGTAATGTCATTGACAAATCTACCGGGAAAACAATTTTATCAGTTTCGCGCAAAAGAAATATATATGTAGCTGACTGGAAATCAGCAGAACCTGAAGCATGCTTGCTGGCGAAGAACGACAACAAAACGGGGTGGCACTGGCACAGAAGACTCAGCCACCTCAATTTCAAGACGTTCAACAAGCTAGCTAGAAACACTCTAGTGAGAGGACTGTCGAATGAAGTGTTCAGCAAAGACACTCAGTGCGAGGCACGTCTGAAGGGAAAGCAAACAAAGAAGCAAAATCCACCAGTTCCATCGCCTTCCATGGATGGAATCCTTCAGCTCCTCCACATGGATTTGTTCGGTCCAGTCTCTCCTGTGACGATCAGAGGCAAGAAGTATGCTTTAGTGGTCATTGATGACTACTCACGCTACACATGGGTCATATTTATTACCAACAAGTCTGACGACAAAAAAGTGTTGCCTGCGCTTCTGAAAAGACTCAGTGTCTAGAAGAACACCAAAATTAAAAAGATTCGTTCAGATAGAGGAACTGAGTTCCTGAATTCAATGGTGGAAGAGTTCTGCAAAACTGAATGCATAGAGCATGAGACGTCTGCTACACGCAAGCCTTAACAAAATAGGATTATTGAGAGAAAGAACAAAACACTCAAAGAAGCAGCAAGAACCCTGCTCGAAGACTCAGGCCTCCCATCTAAATTCTCGGCAGAAGAAACTGATATTACGTGTTATACTCAGAACAGATCTCTACTGATGAAGCAACATCAGAAGACACCATATGAATTATGGAACGGCAGGAAGCCTTTCTTATCTTATTTCTATATTTTTGGGTGTTCGTTCTTTATCCACAATAATGGAAAGGATCAGTTAAAGACTTTTGATAGCAAGTCAGAGCAGGGAGTCTTCTTAGGATACTCCCGGGTCAGCAAAGCCTTCAGAGTTTTTAACTACCGGACCCTTTGCGTGGAGGAAAGCCCTCATGTTGTTTTTAATGAGTTTGCTACTGAAGAAAGGAGCAGAAACTCAAATTCAGAATATGAGGACATCAGTAAACAACTACAGGATCTGATCTTAAAGGAAAATGTGGAAAAGATCCAGCTGTGTTGGGATGATGATTCAAAAGAGGAAACTAAAGATAAGACTACTGAATCACAGCCAGCAGCAAACATAGCTGAACAGATTGATTGTACTGAATAGAATCAATCACAGGTAACTCAGGTCGATGAAGAAACCCAGGTGGTAATTGAGAGCTCTACTGAGAATGACAATTCAGGGGGAACAAATGAAGTTCCTGAGCTGAATGCTCCTGAACCTAGTGACTCAGTAGACCCGACTCTAGTAACTGAATTACTTCAATCTCAGAATAGTACAACTGAAATGCCTAACTCACCTACTATCTTTGTTGAACAAATTCCAGATGAAGAGTTAAAACATCAACGATCGTGGCTAGACCTCACACTTCAGACCTTATTATTGGAGATCGTTCAGCAAGTGTAAGGGCAAGATCTAGATTCTGTCAGGGGGAGAGTGATATATATTCCTACTACTTGTCTACTGAAGAACCTCAATCAGTTAAGGGCGGACTTAAAGATACTGACTGGATCATTGCTATGCAAGGGGAGCTGAATCAGTTCACAAGGAACGCCGTATGGGAGCTTGTTGACAGACCCCGACATCAACATGTAATCGGAACAAAATGGGTCTTCAAAAACAAGCGAGATGAAAACAACGTCATAGTAAGGAACAAAGCTAGACTCGTGTCAAAAGGCTACTGTCAAGCCAAAGGGATAGATTTCGACGAGACGTTCGCTCTAGTTGAAAGATTGGAGGCAATCAGACTATTCCTAGCCTACACAACACATCAACGCTTCAGAGTTTATCAGATGGACGTGAAGTCACCGTTCTTGAACGGCGTGCTGAAAGAAGAAGTCTATGTAGATCAGCCTCCCGGCTCTCATCAGGGACATCAAGTTTATAGACTCGGAAAGGCTTTGTACGGGTTAAAACAAGCACCTAGGGCTTGGTACGATACCCTGTCTGAGTTTCTTCTTCAGAAAGGTTTTCAGAAAGGCACAGTAGACCTCACACTATTCGACATTCGTCTAGAAGACGACATATTACTTGTGCAGATGTACGTAGATGACATCATATTCAAATCAAAGAATGTCATTATGTGTAAATAGTTTGAGAAGATGATGAAGGATAAATTCAAGATGTCAATGATGGGAGAGATGAATTAATTCCTCGGATTTTAAGTCAAACATTCAGAGAAGGGAACGTTCATCAATCAAAGAAAATACACTCGAGACCTCATCAAGAAATTCGGTTGCACATCTGGCAAAGCAATCAAGATCCCGATGAACACGAACATGAAAATCGATCTTGACAAAGAGGGAGTATCTGTAGACCATACTGAATTTCGCGCAATTATTGGTTCTTTATTATATCTAACTGCTACTAGACCTGACATAACTTATGTTGTAGGTGTCTAAGCTCGATTTCAGGCGAATCCTAAGCAGAGCCACATGGACTCAGCAAAGAAGATTCTCAGCTATCTCAGAGGAACACCTGACATGGGTTTATGGTATCCAGCAGATGATAATTTTGAACTAACTGGTTATTCTGATGCTGACTATGCAGGTTGCAGGATTGACCAAAAATCAACTTCGGGAACTTGTCAGTTTCTCAGCAGTAAGCTAATCTCATGGTTCTCAAAGAAACAACATTCACTAGCAACGTCAACTACTGAAGCTGAATACATGGCTGCCGGAAATTGCTGTGCCCAAATCCTTTGGTTGAGACAGCAGCTACGCGACTATGACGTCATTCAGAATGTAGTGCTGATCTTCTGTGACAGCTCCAGTGCCATTGCAATCACTTAGAATCATGTTCTTCATACTAGATGCAAGCACATGGACATCAGACACTACTTCATTCGTGACCATGTCGAAAAGAAGGATATCATAATGGAGAAGATCCATACTGACCATCAATGGACCGATATTCTAACCAAGCCTCTCGCTGAAGCCAGATTCAGAGAACTTTCAGTAGAGCTAGGTCTGCTGGACCCTATTGAACAAGTTAGTGAGTGGATTCAGGAGAGGAGCATTCAGCAAGGGGGAATGTTCACTCTCAGTACTGGACCCATTCAGTACACAGAGATTCAGCAACCGACTACACGAGGTATCAGCTGACTACAATGTTCAGGTAACAGGTTTACGTATCTCTTTTCAGTAGCCTACCTAGTATTTAATACATTCATGATTTAGATTCAGCATCGTATTCAATACCTTAGAGAATGTCATGTATTATAAATGGTTTCATTAAATGCATGACATTCTATGCTAAGATTGTTGAACTCTGCCGCATTAAATGTATGTCATATCAAGTTACTTCTTTGGCTATATACAACTGTATTTTGACATAGGCAGCTAAGTTGATATTGATCATTACCTTTTTATAAAATCGAATCTAGACCGTCCATCTCATAAAGCAGGATTTAAACTGAATTGTTGATCAAGAACTGTTCATCTTCACTTTCATATATATCAACGTTTAAGTTCTAAAAACTGCCATTTTCACTTCTGCGCTAAAAACCCTAAACTCTTTGAAATTAATACCTTTCTACTTGCAAACTGCATTCATTCTCTTCATAGACTATTATAGTAGAGTCATATGGTTATTCAGTATTTTCACTTACATGTTATTTATGATTTAATACTGATACTGAATTTTTCAGTTGCTAGATATGGCCCAATAAAATATTTCAGTCACTTCTCCTGTGAATATGATCGAGATTCTACAGAAGGACAGAGTATGGTGTAAACCAATAATGGAGTTCGACACCTGTGAGCTCGACATCATGGTCGAGATCTTCGATGCGCTCAGAGCATCAGGCCTTGAAGCGTTCTTGTCGAGGAAGCCGGCGTTCTGGTCGAGATCTTGTCAAGGAAGCCGGCGTTCTTGTCAAGGAAGCCGCTGTTCTTGAAGCGTTCTTGTCGAGGAAGATGGCAATATATCATAGATCTAAGGTAAACTGGACGGAATTCTTCCTCAGAGAATTCCAGACACAGGCAGCGAAATTTGATAAGTCCACATATAGCCTCAGTGTCAAAGGGAAACTGTTATATGGGATGAAGCTAATCTCCATAATCGAAGATTTCGGCGGCTCTAACCATAGAACTTATGCGGACAAGGCGTATTTTAATCCCAAAAAGATTCACTTCCACAGCAAGCCAGCGGCCCTTCAGCAGATCTGGGTCGGGCCTGTTGAAGTTAAGAAGGGGAAGAGAAAGACCACAACTCCCACAATCGGGTCTACTCCTCAGAAGACCCCTCAGAAGATACCTCAAAAGAAGCAGAAGAAGTCTTCTGAACAAGCTGTGATTATTCCTCCTTTCAGACTGAGAGACGACTCAGATTCATCTGAGAAGACAGTTCCTGTGGAGAAGGCTTTCTCAGCAGAGAAGACAGTCTTAGCTGAAAAGGAAGCTTTTTTGTTACCACGAGACATACTGGCGGCCGCCGATCATTTAATTGGACTGAAATTTGGAATGGGTACACTTGACGATATGAATCATTTGAAAAATAATCGGAATTGATCGATAGATTTCTCGAAACAAACGAAAAGGAAACGAAAGATGAAACATAAATCATGGATCAACTAAAATGATTTTTCATTATCTCAATTGAAGAAGTAATGAGCCTCCCAGTGGAACAGGGGACGGATCCTCAGCCAACTACTCCTATCTCTTAGACCGCACTTGATGTTCCACCACTCAGCACCATCCCTTCTGTTGAGAAGACAGTGTCTCCGATAGACGTAGATGAAATGGAGACCAGCATAGAAGCTGAGACGATCGGGTACGAGGCTGAAGCTCTTCAGAACACAACCACTTGAGAAGTCTCTGAGGCCATACCAGAGATCACCAGTCATTCAGACTTGGTGAACATGGCTCAGAAGGCCAGGCTTCAAATGCTGATAAGGTTCCAGCATTGAATTACTCTGAACCGTCTAATCCAATACCAATCCTGTGAACGACTGAACTCAGAGGAGCTGGAGATCCATGAGCAGATAGGCTATTCAGACCCTACGGATGTCAGCTCGCTAGAAGACTTAAGGGCGGCGATGCTGGCTTTACTTAATGACCGCATCCCTACAGCAGCTGCACCCTCAGAAGGTTCTGATCCTGATGATCAGGACCCACCCAGTGATGCAGGCCTTGAGAAGTCTGCTGAGGGTACTCAACTGGAGGAGGGTGTGCAACACTCTCCTGATTTACCTATCAGCACCCTCCCTCCAGGTAAGTCGGCAGCTGGAACCTCTCGAGCTGTGGACCCAGTACAACTGTTGTTGGGGTCTACTTTTGAGGTTACGCCCAGCTCTAAAGGCCGACGATCCAGGACAGTGGCCAAGCCACTGAAAGGACAAGGAGCTCAGAATAGGCTCTTGGCCAAGCCTGTCCACCGTAGTTGGAAGAAGACAACTGAAGCTCAGAGTGAGGAAATCAAGGAGATGAGGACTTATATTCAAAACTTAGCTGTTCCTGATTTCTCATCAATCCTCACGAAATCCCTAGCCACTCAAAGAGCAGAATTTGAACAACAACAAGCATCGCTGGCAGCTGCCCAGACATCACTTCTGAAGGAATTCAAGGCAGCACAGTCAGCACATATTGCTAGTATCTCTTCACTGAGTCAGGCCAATTAGCTCAGAATCCAATCCATCCAGAAGGCCTGTGAAGAGAAAATCGATGCCAAGCTTAAATCGATCCAGGAGTTGGTTGATTCCTCTCACCGAAAATAAGGTGAGGATCTGATAATAGAGAGGAATGACCTTCATCTGAAGTTTGAAAGCATGCAGAAGGCCTTGGACAGGCTAGCTGTTGCATACTCCGGATTGAACAACAAAGTAGTTCCTGTCCAGACCCCAGGCTCAGCTGATGATGCCAAAAAGGGGGAAAGGACAGCAAGGGGGAAGAAATAAGTGCAGGGAGCAACTGAAAGTCGATCAGCTCCTACTAATCCCTCAGGAACTGACAAGGGTCAGGCCTAGGGTGTATCAAGCGCCGGAGATGTAGTGCGCATTGAGACTGGCCCAAGTGGCTCAGGACCGAAGGAGCCCAAGGAATCAGCAACCTAGACTTCTGCATAACACATAAAAGAAGTTGCTGAGTTCCTTGAGGAGGACTCAGAAGAGGAAGAGACTCCTCTGCCTCCTCCAGTGGAGGTCAAAGGGAAGAAGAAGCTGAAACTCCCTACCCCACTGAAGAAAGGGGCTAACAAATATATCAGCCCCGAAGAAAAGCACAAATCGAAGCTGATGAAAAGTTAGACAGGGAGCTAGCTGAAGCTGAAGCCGCAAACAAACCGAAGAAACCTCCGGCTAAGGCTAAGATAAAAGCCTCAGGAAGGAAGCATGGAACTGGGCCTCCTCCCAGGAAACTGAAAATTGGCGATGAGGCCGACAGAGAAAAAGAGAAGGAAAAGGAAGCTGAGCAAACTGAGAAGCAAGGAACAGACACTCATCAGCAACAGTAAGAATCTAAACAGCAGCAGCAAGAGAGACCAAGGGTTGAGCCAATAATTGACGAGATGCTCAATTTCAGCATGATCGCGCTTGACAAACGAGCTCAATATTATCACTTCGAAGGTGACAAGAGGCTCTAGCTAAAGAAAAGGTTGTTGAGGCAACCAGGGAAGCCTACAGACTGATGCCCAGGCCACCTCCGCCTAAGGATACTGATATTCCATATAAATACAGGAAAGGCAGGCGACTCACTGATCAGAAAATCCATAGATGGCCGGTGGGAGACACTGAAGGCCGAGTTTGTTAAGAGATATTATATATGGTGATACTGGCCTGAATCCCACAAGAACCAAGCATTTGCTGACAGGCTATTCAAATGCGATACTGAAATTTATGATATGGTTTAGAAGTCTCTCGCAGACAAGGAAGATGTTCAGGTTCCTGCTCCCAGACCTTTGCCACCTCCTCATAAGCTTGATGGCTCACTTTACACCAATGCGATAGAAGGACAGGTCAGAGATGCTTCTGTGGCACTTGAACTTGATGAGAATGATCCAGATGATGTGCCGAAGATTCAGAAGTTGCGGAAGGATACATTTCACATGTGTGGACTCCCTTTGCCGGAAGACAAGTCAAAAGATTTCAAGGCAAGGATCCAGAGGTTCAGGAGATAGCTTCCGTTAGTTTTTTTTATGTTTCTTAGATAGCAAGTGATGTACTGTACATAATGACTTACATAAATAAAACATCCTTGTTGTTTGGCCTTGACTACATCTTATAGTCTATATGGCCTGTTCATTTAAATATAACACTCAGAATCACCTAAATGATTACTGACTCACACACTCACTGCTTATATCTATAAGTGTTTGTTTTTGCTTAGATTGATAGACTCTATTTGAGAGGAGTAATTTTTGTTTGGGGGAAATTGTTGCTAGAATTTGTGATAGGTTCTGATACCTCATTTATGTATCCATCAGTAGATCAGAACTTGATGTACAACTCAATTGATTCTACTTGTAATATTTGTAAAGAGTTTGTATCTGATAGTCTGTAGTGTTAGGTTTTAGCATCATCAAATAGGGGGAAATTGTTGGGATGTGATTCAGCAGTAGACTTATTAATTGCTTAGAAGATTTGGCTCATCCCAAAACCCAAATTTGATTGGTGAACCTTTCTGTTGTAATAGTAATGCCTTAGTTTCTGAGAGTTTCAGACTCAGTAGACATTCCTTCAACATGGTTCAGGCTCATAGTTCTGTCTGCTGACCCTTCAGTAGATTATTCGCCTCAGTACCATGGAGTGAAGAATCAGTAGTGCTGGACTCAGCAGGAGCAGCATACTGAGAGGTGTTCATACTCAGTAGTGCTGGACTCAGCAGGAGCATCATACTGAAAGGAGTCAGTAGAGCTGGACTCAGCACGAGCAGTTCACTGAACTCAGAGTTGACCTTCAGTAGAGTTGGACTCAGCAGGAGTATACTACTGAACCCAGGTCAGACTTAGCAACGGCCTGACAGTCTCATTAATTGTCAGATGATCTTACATGTTAAATTAGTAGAGTCATACGAGGTAATCAGAGAAGTCAGCTTCAGTATCTGCCTAGAAGTCTGTTTGTCTCAACTACATTCTACACCTCGACCAATGACGAGCAACCAGCTGTCAAAGTTCTGATAAAAGCTGCAAGTCAACCTATTTCCAGAAATGGAGGAAAAGACTCTGCAAGATTCCTTAAAAGAGTCGTTAGCTACTGTTGGGAATTAGGTTCACTACGATAGATTTGAAGAACCCAAAACCCTAGCTGGATGATGAGCTTTCGATATTGTTATAGCTTAACTGAGTTCACCGTGTTAGGAACTCAGTAGACTAGCTAAAGTTCAACAGGTGTGCATTCAGTAGAAGACTCAGTAAATACTGGACTCAGCAGGAGCAGTATGCTGAAAGGAGTCAGTCGAACTGAACTCAGCAGGAGTAGTTCACTGTACTCAGAGTTGATCTTCAGTAAAGTAGACTCAGCAGAAATTATCTACTGAATCAAGATCAGACTCAGCAACGGTCGGTCAGTTACTTTAACTGACCATGGACTGCAAAAGAACAAATTCAGTAGAGTTGTCCGAGGTCGTACATCTGAGAAGTCAGCTTCAGTATCACCTTGAAGTCTGAATAGGTCTCAACCACTCTCTGTACCTCGACCAATGACAAGCAGCCAGCTGGCAGAGTCGCCGACATAAAGCTGCAAGTCAACCACTTTCATTAAAGATAGTGGACTCTACAGAATTCAAATAAAGCCGTTTGCTACCCCATAGAGTGACACTTGGCATCGTCCTCTCCAACGGACATATGCCTAGGTCTCCTCTATAAATAGAGAAGAGTCTTCATGCAAAGCAGAAGATGTGAGGTCAATCATGACGATGATGGACACATCCAAGGAACCGAGCTCAACCGAACAAACACTCTAGAAGATTCAAGCCATATCCAGAGAAGAACTTACTCTTTCATAGATATATTCTTATAGTTCTTCTCTCTAGAGTTCTATCTCGTTCCTTATCTAATCTAAGCTGATCTTATTTTAATATCCATAGCTTAGACGAAGGAGTTCATATTTGAACTTGTTCCTTATTGTAAAAGGACTCCTTCATAGTTGGAGAGTTTGTCAAACACTTTAGTTTGATAACCGTGTAAACTGGGACTTGCTCAGTATAATCCCCAAGCCGCAGTTTGTCCTGTGTACAAGCTGACTGAGACTATCTCAGTATAATAAATAGCCTCCTGATCTTTTCAGGACAGTGGACGTAGGATCGTTTGATATCCGAACCACTTTAAAAACTGTGTTGATTTATTGTCGCTCTGCTTAATTGTTCACTTGCATAAAACTGACTTTAAATCAAATAGCATAAAAACGGTATCTTCAGACTTAGACGAATATTCTTTTGGGCCTACTCTTCCGCACTCAAAACCAGATACTGAGCTACTGTTCTGCTTACTGAATTCAGTAGACCGTACTCAGTAGAAGGATTCTCTGCCCACGCGTTCAGCAGTACTGATTCAGCAGTACTGACTATCGCGCTCGTTGCTGAACTTTGACTCAGGTGTATTCCACACCTAAAAACTCGTCTACTCTCGGGACCAACAGCTACCCAAAGAGAGTGACACGTTGATCGTTCGTCTCCAACGGATCTATCAATGGCTCACCTCTATAAATAAAGGGGAAATCAAATCGAAGGAATCTCACGAGAAACCAGGAACACGAATGAGCGATTACGAGCAATTTACTTACAGAATTCAAGCTTTCTGCAAGAACTTCAGAGAAACACTTCAAGCGAAAGGCGACATCCTTGCTCAAGGGAACCAAATTGATGAAAATCAAAGCCTTTAGTATCCAAGTGATCGAACACGAACCCAAAGAGTTTATTCCTCACTGTTCATCACTGTAGAAGCCACCTTCTTGTTCCCTTCCCTCTAACCTAAGCTCCACTGAATATATCCATAACCTAGACCCGAAGGAGTTCATTCTTGAACTGTTCTTATTGTTTAGAACTCCTTCATTGTTGGAGAGTTTGTCAAACACTTCAGTTTGATCCTTATAAACTGGGACTTGCTCAGTATAATCCTCAAGGCCAGTGTTTGTCCAGTGCACAAACCAACTGAGACTAACTCAATATAATAAAACAGCCTCCTGATCTTTTCGGAACAGTGGACGTAGGATTGTTTGATATCCGAACCACTTTAAAATTGTTGTGTTCTGTTTTAACTTTAGCATTGATTACTATTCATAACTGAAAACTGTTTTACAAAATCATACAAAGAGTTTCAGCAAAGTGTAACCGAATGCACTAACCTACTAAAACAATTTTCATAAAAACATTTTCAAACTCAACTGAATCGGGACTACACATTTCCGCACTCTACTGAACTCTTACTGAACGGTACTGAATTCTGACATTAGTCAGTTAGAAGGCCTCAGTATAGTCAGTCACTCTGTCCACGCGATCCAGAACAGTTTACTTGGTCAACTGAACTTGTTCAGCAAGGCACTTTCTTGAATAGGACTGTTCGCGTTTTAAGTTGAGAAAGTTTTCAGGTGTATTCACCTCCCTCCCCCTCTACACCTGAACGTTTATCTCGGGACCAACACAGACTCAGGAAAGCACTGTACGGGTAAAAAAAAAGCAAAAATTTCCTCCTTCATAAAGGTTTTTGCGAAGGCACCGTAGACCGAACACTATTCAACATTCGACTGAACGATGAAATACTCTTAGTGCAAGTCCATGTGGATGAATCATCTTCGGTTCTCCGAATGTGACCATGTGTCAAAGATTTGAGAAGATGATGAAGGATAAGTTTGAGATGTCAATGATGGGCGAGATGAATTTCTTTCTTGGACTTCAAGTTAAACAAACAGAGAGAGGGATCTTCATCAATCAAGCTAAATGTACTAAGGAAATTATTAAGAAATTCGGACGCGAGTTCAGAAAACCAGTCAGAATCCCTATACAAACTTCAAGATGGATCTAGACAAAGAGGGAGTATCAGTAGCCTCTACTCATTATCGTGCTTTAATTGGTTCATTATTATATCTAACTGCTAGTCGACCTGACATAACTTATGTTGTAGGTGTCTGTGCTCGATTTCAGGTGAATCCTAAGCTAAGCCATATGGAGTCAGCAAAGAAGTTTCTCCGCTATCTCAAAGGCACACCTGACAGAGGGTTATGGCATCCAACAGATGATAATTTTGAATTAACTGGCTATACTGACGCTAGCTATGCAGGTTGCAGGCTCGACCGAAAATCAACTTTAGGACCGTGTCAGTTCTACGGTAGCAAGCTGATTTCATGGTTTTCCAAGAAATAGCATTCAGTAGCCACATCCACTACTGAAGCTGAATACATGGCTGCTAGAAGTTGTTGCGCCCAGATTCTTTGGCTTCGACATCAATTGTGCGACTACGACGTATTTGCGAATGAAGTGCCGATCTACTGTGACAGTACTAGTGCTATTGCCATCTTGCAGAATCTTATTCTAGATACAAGATGCAAGCACGTGGACATACGACACCACTTCATTCGCGATCATGTCGAGAAGAAGGATGTCAGATTGGAGAAGATCCACACTGACATTTAGAGGGGTGATATACTGACCAAGCCTCTAACTGAAGCTAGATTCAGAGATCTTTCAGTAGAGCTCGGTCTCCTGGAACCTGCTGACTTTACTCAGTAAGCGTTTCAGATGGAGTACCCTGAGTAAGGGGGAATACTTATCCCACACTGAATTTGTTCAGTTTTGAGATTCATCAACCAACTAAACGAGGTATCAGCTGACTACGATGCTTAGCTGACTGGTTTGCGTATCTCTTTCAGCAGTCAACTCAGCATACTTTACAAATGTATTTTCTATCATAAAGAAGTTTAGCATCGCACTTAATGCTTTAAAGAATGTCATTAATTAAAATCGTTTTCATTTACTACATGACATTCTATGCTCAATTTGCTAAACTCTGCTTTGCATTTAATGCGAGTCATATTACCTTACTACTAAACATCTATATTTGTCTGAGATTTGACCGGGCAGCATGGTCATCATTACTCTTTTATGTTTTAAAATCGTGACCGTGCACTGAAAAAGCGGGATTTAATCCCAACCATCGATTAAAAACATTTCACATTCAAATAAAACTATATATCGACGTAATCTTCCTCAACCCGCCATATTTGCCATTACCATTTTAGCAAATCCCTTAAGAGCTCTCTGCAATCATTCAACATCCTTACTTGCTTTCATATATTTCAGAGTTCATCTTACGATAACACTTATTCTCTAAAGCACTTACACATTAATTCTAGTTTCAAGTGCTAATCATCTTTTTTGCAGATAGTCATGACGAACTTACATGTTGTTTCTCCGACTGATATCGTCGAGATATTAGAGAAGGATAGGGTTTAGTTTGAGCCCGTTATGGAATTTGATTCCAGTGGCTTGGACTTTCTAGAGGAGATATATGATGCCCTGCGGGTATCTAGCTTGGTGTTGCTTCTTTCTAAGAAACCCTCGTACTTCCTACCTCATCAGATTGTCGAACTTTATCTCAATCTAGAGGAGGAAGATGGGGACGTGGTTGGAACTTTCAAGGTTCACGATATTCAGAATCCAACCAAGGCAGCTCCATTTCTGAAGACGATGTTTCTGAAGCAATCCCTTATCAATAGCATCAAACTCCCTTCAGACGACATCAGTCCTGCTGGATACAAGGATGACGTGTTAGACGACTACCTGACACTGTTTTGTGGGAAGCCTACAACGTTCAGAGCTGCATTTCCTAAGAGAAGCATGCTTCCACTATTTAGGGCCTTGGCGTATATAGTAATGCAGATCTTGACAAGCCAGGTCGGCTCATTCGATCAGGTATCTAGGCCTAAACTTCAGATGATGATGGGCATATATGATAGAGCGCATATCAACTGGGCCGATGTGTTAATCAAGGAGTTTCAGGCGCAAGCGGCAAAGTTTGATCGGTTAGCTCGTCGACTTAGTGGCAAGGGCAAGTTATTATATGGCATGAAGTTGTCCATAATGATCGAAGACTTCTGTAGATCTGATCCAATCACTTATGCTGACAAGGAGTATTTCAATAATAAGAAGATCAGATTCCACAACCAAGCCAGCTCGTTACAGCAGATTGGCATTAGTGCGAGAGAGGATAAGGGCAAGAGGAAAGCCCAGACCCTAGTAAAGAAGGGTGCTACACCTCAGAAGAAGAAGAAGGCTTTAGTAGAGAAAGCCTTGGTAGTAGCCCCTACTGTCCCTCAGTTGCGTGATGAGGACACTGAGTCAACAGACAAGGCTGATTCAGAAGAGAAGGCTAATTCTACTGAGAAGGAGGCCTCAGCAGAGAAGGCACCTTCAGTAGAACGAGAAGGTTCAGTAGTACGGGGGACTTCACCTCATGTCACTACTCCCACTTCCCCATCTCTACTGGACATACAACCACTCAACAGTCTGCCTTCTGCTGAAAAAGATCCATCTCCTATCGACGTGGATGACTTGGAGACTGATACTGAAGCCGAGACACTTGTGTTCAAGCTTTCATTGCTTGAATCCAGAGCTTCCCAATATGTCTCCGAGAACATTCTTGAGATCGCTAGTCATTCCGACTTGATCAACATTGCTGTCAGGGCAAGGCTTCAGATGCTCATCAGATTTCGGGAATGGATCACCCTTGAACAGCTGATCAGATTTAGGTCCACGGAGATTCTAAATGCCGACGAGCTACAGCTTCATCAGCAGATAGGCTATGAAGAGCCTGCTGATGTCATCTCAGTCGATGACCTTAGGGCGGCCATGTTGGCCTTACTTGAAGACATATATCCTACTTCAGAGGCAGTCCCTATGGAAGGTTCAGCGGGTCAAGATGACCCAGAACCACCTACTGATGCAGGAACTGAGAACCTACTGAGGGTACTCAACAGGAGCAGGAGGGAGCTCAACCTTCTGATGATCTCTCTCCCTCCTCTTCCTGGTTCGGCCGCAACAGGTACCTCTTGCCCTACTGACCCCGAACAACTATTGCTGGGGTCAGCTTACGAGGTTAGCTTTGCTATAAAGCGCCGAAAGTCGAAAGCGGTAGACAATACACTTCTGAAGTATGGGACTCAGAATCGTGTCCTTACCAGAAACGTCCACAAGCTATGGCACAAGCTACTGCGGCTCAGTGCGAGGAAGTCAGGGCACTAAAGACATCCATTCAGATCATCCCTCCTTCCCTGACTTCAACTCGATTCTTACCAATGCACTCAAGCTATTGAAAGATACCCAAGCTTCCATTCTTGATTCCTTCAAGGCAGCTCAGACTGAGCTTCAGAACCAGATCTCTCAGTACACTCAGGCTCACGAGCAGAGAATCAAAGAACTTCAAGACGAGAGTCAGCTGAAGATCAACGCAAAGCTGAAGAAGATTGAGGAACTGGTAGATCACTCTATATGGAAATGCGCTGATGAACTTATTACTGAGAGGAACGATCTACACTTGAAGTTCGAGAATCTTCAGAAGACCTTGGACGAGCTATCCCATTCTTATCACACGCTCAGCTCCAAGGCAGTTACACTTCCCACCCCAACCCCATTGGATGATGCCAAAAAGGGGGAAAGATCCAAGACTGAAAAGCCTATTATTAAGCGGGAAAGATCGAAAGGGAAGAAAGTAGCTCGGGTTATTGCCTTGGGTGTCTCAGTAGGGGATGTAGCAGCTGAGACAGGCCCAACGGGCTCAGTACCCAAAGAGGTTGAAATCGGTACTTCTGAACCACCACAGAAGTCTATTGAAGAAGTGACCGCATTTCTAGATGAGTCAGATGCTGAAGACACTCCTCTACCTCCACCTGTATCTGGAAAAGGGAAATTCATTCTAAAAATTCCACCCCATCCCCCAAGATACATTAGCCCAGCTGAGCAAGCACAAATCGATGCTGACGAGAAACTTGCTCGGGAGATAGCTGAGGCTGAGGCTGCTAACAAGCCTAAGAAGGCCCCTATAAATGCTAGGATGAAGGTGCCGGCCAGAAAGCCAATTCAGAGGCAGGTGGTCAGAAATCTCTCTCTCCAACATGATGCTGACAAAGAACAAGAAAAGGAGAGAGAAGCTGAAAAGAGATAGGCTGATGAATCCAAGCAAACAAAGAAGAAGCCAGCTGAGCTGACTATCGATGAGATGATCAACTTCGGCATTCGAGCTCTTGACAGAAGAGCTGAATGGCATCAGCTCAAAGAGATCAGAAGGCAAGAGGCTTTAGCTAAGGAGAAGCCGGCTGAAGAGGCAAGAGAAGCTGAGAGAATGAAACCTAGGCCACCTCCACCTAAGGACAGGGACATCGCAACATCATCTAAAATCTTCAAGAAGAAGCCAGCTGAGCCAGCTATCGATGAGATGATCAACTTCGGCATTCGAGCTCTTGACAGAAGAGTTGAATGGCATCAGATCGAAGAGATCAGAAAGCAAGAGGCTTTAGCTAAGGAGAAGCCGGTTGAAGAGGCAAGAGAAGCTGAGAGAATGAAGCCTAGGCCACCTCCACCTAAGGATAGGGACATCCCATCATCATCTAAATTCTTCAGACGGGGCCGCCGACCTAATAATCAAAAAATTCGCAGATGGCCTCGTGTTGATGACTGGATGCCCTGGGAAAGGACTCAGGCTTGGGAGATGATCAAAGCTGAGTTCATCAAAAGATACTATGTATGGCTGCTTTGGCCCGATTCCGGCAAAGTTGAGATGTTTTCTAAATGGATAGAGAGGAATGATTCTGAGATATATCAAATAGATCAGAAAGCTCTTGATGCTAATATTGTTGTAAGGACTCCGGCTTTCAGGACTCGACCCCCACTGCAAAAGATTGATCGATCCCTCTACACAACCGTGATTGAGAAGGAAGCTAGGACAGTAGCCAAAGCTCACAATCTTGAACCTACTGATCCAGAAGATATTCCACAAATTCAGAAGCTGAGGCGCGACACATTCAAGATGTTTGGACTTCCATTGCCCGAGCATAAATCTAATGATTTCAAGGAAAGAATTCAGCGTTTCAAATCTGTTAGGGAGTAGTCTTGTTTTGTCTGTGTCTGCTGTATTTCCTAGTGATTGCATTTGATGTAACTGTACTGAACCTATTCTCATCAATATACATCAATTGTTACTTGGCCTGACAATTCCTTATTGTCTCCATGACCTGCATTGTTTTACTTTAACACTCAGAATCACCTAAGTGATTGCTGACTGACACACTCACTGATTATCTGTGTGTTTGGTTTTTGCTTAGTTCAGAAGACTTGAAGATACTCTCCATAGTTCATCATTGTAATAATTGTAAGGAGTTTGTATCTGATAGTTCTTTAAATTCTTAGATAGTGTTAGATAGTTGATAGTGCTAGGTTTTGGCATCATCAAATAGGGGGAAATTATTGGGAGATGATTCAGCTGTTGTTTAGTTGTTAATAATTTGGCCGATCCCAAAACCCTCTGTCGATTGGTGAACCATTCCTCTGTATTTGTAACGCCTTGTCTCTGAGTTTTTCAGACTCAATAGACTCGTCTTCAGCATGGTTCCGGCTCAGTAGTTTCGCCTGCTGTTCTTCAGTAGATTATCCGCCGCAGTGCCATAGAGTGAAGAGTAAGTAGTGCTGGACTCAGCAGGAGCAGTATACTGTATGGTGTTCAAGAGTCAGTAGAACGGGACTCAGCAGGAGCAGTTTACTGAACTCAGAGTCTTGGCCTTCAGTAGACTTGAACTCAGCATGAGTATACTATTGAATCTTTCAGTCAGACTCTACAACGGCCTGTCAGTTTCTTTAACTGACACTGGTCTTCTATGTCATTCCAGTAGAGTGGTCCGAGGTCGTACAACTGAGAAAAGTCAGCTTCAGTATCAACCTTGAAGTCTACAAGTGTCTCAACCACTTTGTGTACCTCGACCAATGACAAGCAGCCAGCTGGCAAGTCTCCGACATAAAACTGCAAGTCAACCACTTTCCCGAAAAGTAAGGGGACTCTACAGAATTCGAAAAGAAGTCGTTTGCTACCAAGTTATAGAGTGATGTGTGAACAGTTTGTCTCCAACAAATCTATTCACACCGCTATAAATAAAGGGAAGGTCGTGATCTTCAAAGTCGCACTACATGATCACATAAGCGACCATACGAGAACTCAAGCATTCAAGAATCAAGCTCTAGAACATTCATCGTTTATTCAAGTGAAGTTCACAAACCCAGAGTTGATATATCCTCTTTGTTCTTAACTCTAGAAGCCTTTCTAGTTCTCACCCTCTAACATTAAGCTCATTGTAATACTCATAGCTTAAACCGAAGGAGTTTATTCATTTAACCGTTCTTATTGTTAAGAACGCCTTCATAGTTGGAGATACATTCTAACATCCTTCTTTGACCCTGTAAACTGAGACTTGCTCAGTATAATCTCAAGTAAAAGTTTGTCCAGCGTACAAACTAACTGAGACTAACTCACTATAATAAAATAGTGTTGTTAAGGACGAGTGGACGTAAGATCTTGCGTATCCGAACCACTTTAAAAACTGTTGTGTTGTTTATTTGTTGCATTGGTTAACTGCTCATACTGAAAATATTTTTGCAAAAATCATACAACTGAATTTCTGTTAAAAGCTAAAACATCACACTAATCTATTGAACGGATTTAATAAACAAATGTTTTCTATGCAAACTGAATAGGGTCTACACAATTATGTACGCTACTGAACCTTTGCTGAACGGTTCTGAATTCTGACATCAGTCAGCTAGCAGACCTTAGTACTGTCAGTCACTCTGTCCGCGCGATCAAGATCAGCTTGCTTGGTCTACTGAATCAGTTCAGTAGACATCTTCCGCGAAACGGAGTGATTGCTTTTGAGTTTGAGAAAAATGTTTTCAGGTTTATTCACCCCTCCTCTACACCTGAACATTTGACTCGGGACCAACAATATGGTTGCCAAAAGCTGTTGCGCCCAGATTCTATGGCTTCAACAACAGCTGAGAGAGTGTGATATTTATCAAGATGAAATGTTGATCTACTGCGACAGTACCAGTGCTGTTGCAATTAATCAGAACTCAATTCTACATAAAAGATACAAGCACGTTGACATAAGACATCACTTCATTCGAGATCATGTCGAGAAGAAAGACATCAGAATAGAGAAAATCCATACTCACAAGCAAAGGAATGACATACTGAATAAACCTCTAGCTAATACCAGATTCAACGAACTTTCAGTAGAGCTAGGTCTACTAGATCCTACTGACTCAGTTCAGTAAAATGATCCCGGAAGTACTGAGTAAGAACGGGGAACTTACTGTCAGTACTGCTGAACTACTCAGTGTCTAGAAAGTGGTATCTGCTGACTACTATGTTCAGCTGACAGGTTATGAGTATTCTTTTGACACATCTTTGTTCATCATTGCATTGCCAGGTTATGAGAACTGGCTACTTCCTGAATATAGAGGCTTGACATATATCCTCAATCGCATACTGACTAGCTCAGTCGAATCATTCGACCAACTATCCCGGGTCAAGATCTAGATAATGATGGCCATTATGGATGGCGTTCAGGTCAACTGAACTGAGTTCTTCTTGACCGAGTTCAAGGCTCAATTCTAGAAGTTTATAGTGAATGAGGACAAGACCTCACTTCAATTGATTCCCAAAGGAAAGCTTCTCTATAGCAGCAAGGTGTCCATCCTGATCGAGGATTTCTGCCATGGAAGGGTAGCTTTTACTGAGGCGTTCTCTTTTGATAAGCAGAACATAAAATTCTTGAATGCGGCAGCATCTGAGAAGTCCATAAGGCTTGTCATACATGACAAGTGACCATCACCGTCCCCTCAGGACCCGTGCCCAACTCAACAAAAGAAAATGAAACTACTGAAGAAAGTTGAACCAGTAGTTATCCCTGAGCATGTATCCATTCAAGATTTAGAGTCCGGAAAAGAGGATGTGACTCTGACTGATAAAGTAAAGAGGATACACTCAGAGGAGACTCAGTCGGATATACCTGGTGAATTACCTCAAGCTAAGGTCTCCACTTTAGTTCCGTTTTCAGATCTACAGATGAGATAGCGGAACAGATATTGGAGATTCTAGATCACTCTGATTTGGTTGATATCGCAGTTAGGGCTAGGGTCTAGATACGCCTCAGATTCCTTGAGTGGGAAATCTTGTATGAGACCATCGACCTGAGGACTATCCCTGTACTGATGCAGGAGGAGCAAACGTTGAAAGAAGAAATTGGCTACAGAGAGCCAGGAGAGATAGCGTTTATGGACGATCTTCGCTCAGCAATGCTCATGCTCCAGAGTCTGAAAGGCACTGCTAAACAATCTACTCAGCCCCAAACTCAATCTGACTCGAATCACGATGAGTCACCCAAGGAAGCAGACCAGGGAGGATCTGCCGAGGGAAAGAGATGATGACTCACCACCACCACCGCCTTAATCAGGTGCCATCATCTCAGCGCCGTCTATGTCTCAGCAAAAGCATAGATAATCCAGCAATCAAGCTACTGAGATCAAAGACGTATCAGTGACGTCTATTAATAAGGGCCTAAAGCGTCAGGGTTATAAGAACCATCTTCTTGCCAAAGACGTAAATTATAAGTGGAGCCAATATAATAAGGCTCAGACCTAGATGTTGAGTGATCTGACAGCTGAAGTGTAGAGGATTGGTATGCTTACTACTTCTGATACTGATGAGATCCTTCGCCGAGCACTTGAAGCACAAAGGACTGATCTGAATTCTCAGTTTCAGTAAATCCTGCAGACTCAAGCTAACACATTTACTAATTAGATGGCGACTGCAATGGATCAAGTCCTCAAGGCCGTTGAAGAGCGTAACAAGCTAACTACAGAGAGTGTCTCTCGAGCACTCGTGGAACAATACAACTCCGACCAATCCATCAAGAAAGAAGCTACTGAGATGGTCGAAGCATACCTAAAATGGACTAAGGCTGCTAAATCTGAAATACTCAAGGTCACCCAGACCGAGCATGATAAGCAATGGGATAAGTATAGTGATGTTGTCAGGGATGTTGAGGCCAAACTCAAAACTATTAGCCTCCCTGTATCCGGCCTTAATAACAAGGTTACTGCCTAGGCAAATCATATTGATGATGCCAAAAAGGGTGAAGGAAGTAGGAGGAAACAACTACTGACCCTTATTAAAGAAGAAGAAGTTGCTGAAACAAGCAAGAAGATAGAAGAGAAAGGGGAAGGCTCAAGAGAGCCTACTCATGCAGCAGTTGCCGAAGTATCTCAAAACATTGAGGAGGTAACTGAATAAGAGCCCATCCGTTCAGCTGCTAAATGCGGGGCATTAGCTTCCTGTAGTCCTCCAAAAGCCAAAAAGCTAAAATTCCGAACGCTAGATGAACAAATTGCTTATGATGAAAAACTGGCCAAGGAATTACAAGAACAGGAGGAAGGAAAGGCCACCATAAAAAAGAAGGGCATACAGATCAGGACTCCAGTGCCTAAGAAGACTAGGTATGTAGTGCCTAGGGAATCAAAAGCTCAGTCGTCAAAATCCAAATCTACTGAGAAGGAGCCTGAAGCTTAAAAGTCCAACTCTAAATCAGCTGAACCGTCTGAAGCTGAAGCCAACACTGAAACAGAGCAGATCATTCCCACCACTAAGCTATATAAAGAGCAAGAAGCAGAGACGAAAGCTCTATGGGATGCCTGCGAAAGAGGCTTAGACATTACTGCTGAGGCTCGCCAAATTCAAGGTGTAAAGGAAAGAATAAGATTAGCAGGTCTTAAGGGACTCATGTGGAGGACTGAGAAAGAAGCAAGGGAAAGGATCCCTGAAAAGTATAGAAGCATGCCTACAACCTCAATATTTTTCAGACGCATGGAATAAGGAAATAACATTAAGAGGACCATTTATCCAAGGGCTAACCAATGGGTACCTTGGAAGATTAATCAAAAGTGGGAGCAGATCAAGCTCGATTTCATCAAGAGCTACTATATCTGGAAGTCAGTGAGTGAGACAATAGATCCAGACTGAAGTCCATGCTGACATATTGATTGCTCTACAACAGTCAGGCCTGACTCTCAAAACACCTGAATTCAGGACTCTACCTCCTCCTTGCACACTAGAAGAGAATATATGTACAAAGGAGATTGAGGACGAGATCAAATTTGCTATTGTGAGAAGATGACTTAATTTGAATGATCCGAAGACAAGGTAGAGATCAAGAAACTGAGAAGCAGAGTCTACAGATCCTATGTTCTTGAATTTGCTAAGAAGAAGTCAGCTGACTTTAAGGTGAGATTGCAGCATTTAAAGAAGTCCAGTTGATTTCTTTTGTTTTTCTTCTGATTAGTTTTAGCTCTGATACAGCATAATGTTATGGACTTGTAACTTATTATCATTTAAGATATTCTCTCTTTTGTCCTATGACAACTACTCATTGTCACCAGGCTATTCTTTCTTTCTTAACACTACTGATCACCTCAATGATCAGAACACACACTCACATGTTATTTGTTTGTGTTATCTCCCTTTGTTCTGAGTTAATTTATCTCTTAGACTTTAGTTTGTGATATAAGGAGAAATTATGTTGATAGATTGATTGATTGAATGTAAAGGTTTTGACATTATCAAATAGGGGAAAATTGTTGGGTATGAGATTCTGTATGATAAAATTTAATGATCCCAAAACACTAGCTGAATGATGAGCCTTATATAATGCAATAGCTTAGTTGAGTTCAGCATGTTAGGAACTCAGTAGGCTAGCTAGAGTTCAGTAGCTGATAGGTTCAGTAGAAAATCAGGTTTAGGCCATAAGAACTCAGCATCAAGGAACTCAGTTCGGAATGTTAGAACCACTGAATCTGCAAAGGAATTCGTGCCTCGTACTGAATATCTTACAAGAATATCAGTAGAAGACCATTCAGTAAAAGGTCCGAGGAATCAAAGGAAGTCAACTCAGTATGCTCTTGGAGTTTGAACAAACCTCACCTACTCTCAGACCTCGACCAATGAGAAGCTACCAGCACTATACCTGCTCTGCCATAAAGCTGCTTCCTAGACTGAAAAAGAGGAAATCCCTATAGTGACATTCAAATTGAAATTGCCATTTTTCTTGTAATATTCGACATGTGTCTAGACTACCTCCAACGGATCTATTCAAGAGACAAAACTATAAATAGAGAAAAGTCTTCATGCAGAGAAGAAACCGGGAACCAAAGCATTCAAGCTCACAAACGCTCTAGCGAACTTAAAGCATATCAAAGAGAAGAACTCGTATACAAAGAGATCATCTTAGTTCTTCACTCTAGAGATTCATTAGTTCCCTTTCTCTATTGTAAGCAAACTTATTGTAATATCATAAGATTAGAAAAACTCGAAGGAGTTATGTTTTCTAAACTATTATTGTTGTAAGAACTCCTTCCTAGTTGGAGAATATCAAGCCCCGTGTTTGAATCATGTAAAGTCACTAAGACTATAACTAGAGTATATGTCCAATGCACAGATCGATTGAGATATACTCAGTATAAGTAATCAAAAACTCCTGCTTTGTTCAGGACAGTGGACGTAGGATCTAGCGTATCCGAACCACTTTAAAAACTGTTTGGGTTGATTTACTTTTGCATTGATTAACTGTTCATACTGCATAAAACCGACTTTAAATCACTCAGCATAAAACGTGTTTTCAAACGAAGACGAAGATATTTTTGGGCCTACACTTCCGCACACATCTTATACTGAATTACTGTTCACTGACATAAGTCAGTAGATAGGACTCAGTAGACAGATACTCTGCCCACGCGATCTAGAAAGCTTACTTTGCTAACTGACTAATTCAGTAGCAACACTCAGTAGCACTGACTTTCGCGTTTGAGCTGAAATTTGCACTCAGGTGTATTCATCTCTCCGTTTACACCTGATGGCTCGTCTCTGGATCAACAATTGACTTAATAAATTTTATTAGAAAATAAAAAGTCAAAAATATATTTACCTTTTCGATTTTGCGGTTTGTATTCGATGTTGATTCATAATCATATATGTAATGTGATGGAAATTGAAATTAAGCCCACGAGAATATAGATTCTGTGTAGGCTGGTGTGGGTGCTGAGAAAGGCTGAATTAGATTACGAGAATATGAGTTGAAAAAATTTTATAGGATTGCACTGGGCTAAACCCCAGCCCTGCTAATCAATGTATCTCTTTTGATATATTGATTCTGTTGGGATTAGTTATCTAAACATATTCAGTTGATATTTTGATAGGATAGGTTGTTGGGAGTCTGTTGGTTTACATTGCAATTGAGAGACTTTAAACTAACATACATGCCTTACTGCTAAAAATAATTCAAACGGAGTAAATAACTAAAACAAGATACATTAGAATTTCAACTCTTCTAAACGAACATAGTTATGGGTTGCTGTATTAATTTTTAATAAATGACTTTGGTATGTTTTAGTGTGTTTTTTTTCCATCCCAAATTTTTCTACAAGTGATTTATATTCACTACAATTATACATGTAAAGATAAACAAGTGATAGTTTTATTTGTAACAAGTGATATATCTAGAATAGTTAAAACTTTTAATTTGTTAATAACAAGTGATTTTCTTATTCAAAACGAGTTACACAAAGGTTTGTATGTAACACTTTTGTTGTTGGGATATGTGATACCCAACATCTTTCCAGCTGCGCGGTATTGGGTTTCCAGCTGCGCGGTATTGGGCTGTGTGATGCTCGGCAGCATGCCCCTGCGTGGCGGAGCAACGTTCAAACTGTAACTGTGGTGCAGACTTCTATGCAATGAGGAATAGAACTTGCGCCCTCATCACTAGCAATTGCTTTGGGCGTAGTGGTAAGCACTTGAGGTCCAACAGTTAGTATCAGAGCAGGTCACGGGTTCGAATCCCCGCTAGCACGCTGTAGCTGGCAGGTGGGGGGGGGGGATTGTTGGGATATGTGATGCCCAACATCCTTCCAGCTGCACGGTTTTGGGTTGTGTGATGCTCAGCACCACGCCCCTGAGTGGCGTAGCAGCGTTCAAACTGTAATCGTGGCGCTGACTGCTTTGCAATGTGGAATAAAAGTTGCGCCCTCACCACTGTTCGAACTGTAATCGAGGCGTTGGCTGCTATGCAATGAGGGCTCCCCACCAGTGTTCGAATTGTAATCATGGCGTTGACTGCTATGCAATGAGTTCCAACATTTGTATACCCTCACCACAAGGGCATGTGACATTTGTATACAAGTTGCTCTGTGCAAGCTGATATTTTTTCAACTTCAGCGATACTTTTGCTAAGAAGAAGTACTACTTTTTTTAATAGAAAGTGATACATTTAGAACAATTGGTACTTCTTCATGTCAAATGACACTTTTATTAAAACCAACTATATTTGAATTCGTAATAAGTGATATAAGTATTGATATTTGTTAATGACAAGTGATACATTTATTCAAAACAAGTGATACATTAAGAAAAATTGATACTACATTCGTCCTGCTATTTCTATCTCACTTCTTTTCGGTACGAAAATTAAGAGAGTAGATGATAAAGTATGGGAGATGTAGATGATAAAGTAGGAGAGAAAAGATGAATGAGAGTAGATAATAAAGTAAGATAGAGAAGATGGTAAAGTAAGAGAGAGTAGGAGAGAGAAGATGATAAAGTAGGAAATATGATAATTGTTATTTTTACAAATTCTAAGTGAGACAGAAATAATGGAACGTCTATTTTGGAAAAGTGAGACAGTAATAACGGGGCGGATGTAGTACTATATCACATTTGTTAATGACGAGTGATATTTTATTCATAATAATACATTATGTATAACTGAATCTAAAATCGAAAAACTTAAAATTTAAAATGAAAACAAATAAATACTCCCTTCGTTTCACTCCATTAGTCCAGTTTTCCTTTTTGGGCCGTTCTACTCCATTAGTCCACTTTCCTTTTTTAACTTAAAATAACACTCTTATATATTCTAGTGGACCCCACTACTTTATACTACTTTACACACAACAAACAACTTTCTTAATCTTCATTAGTCCAGTTTTCCTTTTTGGGCCGTTCTACTCCATTAGTCCACTTTCCTTTTTTAACTTAAAATGACACTCTTATATATTCTAGTGGACCCCACTACTTTATACTACTTTACACATAATAAACAACTTTCTTAATCTCCGTACCGAAAAAAAAGTGGACTAATGGAGTGGAACGGAGGGAGTAATTAATAGCGGCAGCCGCATATTAGTTTTTGTGTTTTCTGAGAACCACAAAACTGTGCAGGAAAGACAAAAATATCAATTCCTTAAATAGTTAAAAGCCGTTTAAAATATTGACTTGAGGGGGATAAGATTTAGATAATACACGAAAATATCGTTTCATATATTTTCCATATCTCAATCTACAATGAAAAAAAGAAAATAAAATAATTTACTAAACAAGGTGTTTAATAAATTAAACACTAGTTAACACACTTCTGAGTAGTCTTGTGATAGATACGGCGCAGAAGGCGTCACTCTGTACTCATAACCATAGTATTCACAATCTTGCAGCGCATAACCATAGTCTTCACAATCTTGCAGCGCTAGCGGCGGCGCAGACGGAATAGGCAGCGGCGAAATCGGCGGCGCACCGTCGGGGGCATCCATCTTTTCATCATCTCCGAACATATAAGACAAGTACAAAACACCCCGCGGCTTCCCCGAACGCGACGTTATCGTAAGCGCAATATTCTCGGGCTGATTTCCCTCAGCATTCATCCAATAATATTCGAGCAGCGCTTTCACCGCCACACTAACAGAACCCACGCTTTTGTCGGAGCCGATCATGACGCTCCTTCGACACTTGACGCGTACGACGACGTTTGCGTCCGTCGCTAGTTTCGATTCGTCAACGTCGAACTCCATAGGAAACATCCAGAAGGGGTTTGCGCCGCTGTGCATGTCAGCCTTTGTGGTCTGTGGGCGAGATGAAGAAGGGCCGTTGACGACGGCGTAAAGATACATCTTGGAGAAGAAGGTGACGCTCTTGAAAATTTGCGCCGATCTCAACGTGATTTTCAGATGCATCTTGGACGAAATAATGCGTGTTGTATTTCTTTCTCCAATTATAATAACAATTCAATTTGATTTCGAGGTGGATTCTGATAGATAGATATAAGTCCACGTTCAAATAAAAGATCCGATTAATATAAATATATATATATATATATATATCTTTTTTTCTTAATATGAACCAATATGATTGGATTCAAAATTCAAAGTTTAAAAAATATGTAGATATAGAAAGTGAAAGAAATTAATCACCTTGAAATACAAATTCATTACAAATGCTTAATTACCAAATATGGCCTCATCGTGTAGGGCCGAGCAAGCCATTTTAGCACAGATATATTTGTAGGCCCAAGAGTAATGAGGCCGAAGAAAGAGTAGGAGATAACTCTGGGCTGCATGAGGAAGGTTCGGAGGGTATTTTGCGGGACATGAAGATGATGGAAGTTGACATGGAGGAAAATTCGGAAGAAGAAGTTGAGGACTTAATGGAAGAAGCAACAATAAGATTGGTGTCGGTTTTCTAGCTGCAGCTTGTTTCATTTCATTCAGTATAGTCATATATTTGATTGCATCAGTTAAGTTTAGGAAGTCTAGTTGAGTCTCCTTTCCAAATTACTCGAATAAGTTAGCTAGTATTTGGCAAGTTCTATATATTGGTAGTCGAGTTTTGGAATAAAATCATCCGAGAATTTGCTTTTATCTATCACGTATTTTTGCAACACTACTATAGCTAGTACAACTCATATTACTTCCTTCCATTACCGACAAGTCCGTCGATATCTTCTCGTTTTCTCCACAATAGGTAGACATAAGAAGATGTCCGGAGTTACCCTGCCCCAAATGAGCTCCACAATAGGTAGACCTAAGAAGATGTCCGTCGATATCTTCTCGTCGACAAGTCACACGTTCAAGATCCTGGGTTCATAACATTAGTTTAATTCATGAAAAGTCAAATTGGTCCAACTTTTCAATCACATTCACATTAGTCTTTTACTTTTTAATAAATTCATATAAGCCTAAATATCGCATCCCCACATTCATCCCTCCACCTTTTCCATAATATTCAAATTGGTCATCCTCCTTTTTAATTAACTCATATAAGCCTATACACCCTAACTTCGGTCAACATATTTGTCCTCCTCTTCACCATTTACCCTCAATTTTTAAACCGTAAATTGGTGATCGCTGTATTGCACCAAATAATCCTGCAAAATTAGAGAATTATATCAGTATAGTTCATAGGGTATCGAACACAGGGAACGGACGACTAGACACTTTATTTTCTACTTATCTATGGTTTTGGTTAGCAACCACGCAAGATTTAGGTTTTCTATTAAACTAAGAAATTGTAAAACTGAAAGAAATTATAAAAACTGAAAGCTGAAAATAAGCTGTATGAACTGGGCAATTGAAAGGCAGGTCCAACAGAATATTCACACACACGTAATTCCAATCCTCGGCACTTAATATGAATTAATCTCAAGAATCTACTAGTTATAGATTACTGTAATTAAACTGACACAACCCTCACTCCCACTTACTTAGTCGGTAACCGCCATTTTGGGCATCGAAACGGCTACTTCCCTAACCTAGCTACAACCTACGTTGTCGGGCAATCAATAGATTTAATAGCTAGACAGCTTTATCGAACTAAGGGAGCCTAGTATAGGAGCCTACTCGTATGTTGGGCATCTAATAGTCTCCTATCGATTTAATCCAATTACTCTTACGAATAATTTCGCTACTTACCTAGCCTTGTTCCACGAGAAACGATGGAAGTACTAAGTTAGCTACAGACTGCGCAACCTAGGGTGATCAAGCCTATATTACTAGCCCGATTAATTAATTCAGAATTAACCTGAAACCCTCTTGATTAATTATTCGAACCTAAGCCTTATGTACTGTTCACGTGTGCATTTACATTCTGCCGGACCTTAAAAAGTTTAGCTACTCATGCAGACGCTTCGGTTGGGCAACTGGGACAGTTTACAGAACAGAAACCAAGACATGAATAACCCTAGATCTAGCATGAACGAAAATTAAAACTATTAAGGCACAAAATAACAGAATATTTCAACCTACGAAATTAAACTAGTACTTGAATTAAAATAGCAACGGATGTTCAAACATAAATATTAAGTTCATACGAAAACGATTAACTACGAAATGAAATTAAAACTAGAATTCAACTACGAAATTAAAAAGCATAAAAGACGGAAATTAAAGGATGTTTCTTCTTCAACTAAAGCTACAGAAGTCGGTAAATGGTTCGGTTTGTCTTCGGCGGTGGTTGGCTACGGCGGTGATCGGCGGAAATGGATCGGCGGTCGGCGGCGGTTTCTTGGATGGAAGGGAGTAACGGCGTGTTCAAGGCTTCGAGATGGTATAGATGGTGTGTGATTCTCGCCCTCTTCAACTCTTTATATACTCCTCCTTTTCTTCCTCTCCAAGCTAGGTCAAATCTTTAATAAAGGAAGAAATTTGGATAAATAAGGAAATAATAAATTTCCTTAACTACCACAAAATATCTTCAAGATTCTTTCCTTCTCAACAAATCCGCGCCCACGTCATCAATTCCGTGCCTTTTCATCATCAAAAATCACCAAATATTATCCTCGTCATCATGCCACGTCAGCACCTAAAACCTGCATTTTTCGCCACTACGAGTGCACCGGTTGACCAATTGACGCACTTTTCGGCCTGAAATTACTAAGTACGAAAACGACTCATCAAATATCCTTACACTTGATTTATACTCGCCCTCGAGTATAAGGAGACACAAAAGATAAGTACTTAGTCATTTCGGCCAATCCCCAAGACTCAAACCAAAAATAAAAGACTCAAGGAAAACTAAGACACGACATAACAAGGACACAAAGACACGAACAAACAAAGACATGAAAACAAAAACATGGACTCAAAACAAAAACATGAAAAACGACAACATGAAGCAGCACCAATCAATCCAAAATTCTCAACACGAATTAACTAGCCAAACAAATCAAATCATGCAAATATGATCTCATAAGGAAGTAGACGATGCAAATTTTGAAACTAAGCACACATATATCAACTTGGTCAAAATCTAAACAATGTGGATCTCCTCAAGGTTCGCTCATCACTCAACTAATCTAGGTCCGGTTCAAGCCACTCAAGAAAATAAATCCACGCAATCACGATAAGAGATCGTCACAATAGCAATATCAAGGAGGTCTTTCTCATTAGGTTGTAATGGGGCTTAGGAGTTAGACAAATTGATGTTGGTAAGGGTCCTAGGGGTACTAAGCTCCATCAAAAAATTACAATTCAATGTTATGCATGTCAAACTCACTTACTTGTGCAATTAATACAAAAATTCAAAACAATCCCACCACTTAACAATTTCGAACAAATGCTACAATTATTTTATGCACCCATTTTTTCTTTTTTTCAGCCACATCTCTTTTTTCTGAATATTTCATATGTATTTTTCGTGGCATAAATTTTTTTCTTCTTTTTCCACATTCTGGGTACAGACCGTCTCAATTGGGCAATCATGCCACTTATATTCTGCTTTTTCCTTTCGCAGCTTATACATTCAACTTTCGGCCTATACAAATCTTTTTGCAGCACCTCTTAATTTGGTAGGCGGAGGACATATGTAACTCTCCTCTAAACAACAATTATAATGCACAAGAAAGTTTATAAGACATGCAATAACATGGGTCAAGAGAAAGTTTAAAACGCCTTGGCTAAATTTTTACTAACTCATATCAAAGAATCGGTCAAGGCTAAACTTGGCTCACTAGAGGATAATTTAGGGTCTGAAATATTTTGTCACGGCCGTGTGGCTAAAAATCCCTAGTGCCTCCTATCATTTATCACAAATGACTCAAATTTATTGCGATTTTGCGGATAAACACTCTCAAAAGAAATAGTAGGAAGTGTCCTACTTTAGGGTTCAAATCTAATATAAGTGAGTGGTTTATAAAATATCGATCCAACAAAGTTTATTTTTCGTCATCCCAAATTACATACACATATGTGCCTAGATCTAATTTTCACAAAGTCTACAAGCAAGCATATTGAAACACAAAAGCACAAATAAGACATGCTTGAGCATAGAAAACGGCGTATCAAAAATCAAAAATTTTGGCATGCTTCGACACAAAATACCCCCCTCCTTACACTTAAAACTTGCTCGCCCTCGAGCAAGAAGAAAAGACAAAACAAAGAGAGAAGGCATGACAAAATAAACAAAAAGAACACCCTCCTTACACTTGATCCCAACCAAGTGTAAGAACAAACTAAAAGAAGAGATAAAATAACAAAAGAAAATAAACAAACCCCTCCTTACACTTGAACCCTTTCAAGTGTAAGGACACAAAAGACTCACAAAAACTGACTCAAAACAGAAAACAAAAACGAAAAACAAAAATTGGGGAGAAAAGTTACATGGCGCCTCGCTTGGGCAAGCGAGGCAGTCGGCTCATCACGGTACGGCGCAGGCGGTCAACACGGCGTCCCAAGGAATTTAGGTCAGTGCACAGAATCTCCACCTACACTCGAAGATGCACTCGAGACACAAGGTCCTGGTGGATAAAACTGGATGTCCCGGTTAGGCAATTCAAACACTAAGCGAGAATGTCTCAACAAAGACATATCAAACAAAGTGGGAGGGGGCACACGACTTAAATACTGAGCATCATAGATCACAAAATTTCGTTCAATGAACCTAGCAAGTAAGTGGCACAACGTGAGGTGTCGTGCGGTGTGACTAGCTATGATGAACATATTCTTGGCAATCCAAAACCCTAGGTTTACCGGTCGGCCGACATGCATACACCATAAGAAATAAAGCTCATTAGCCGTTACCTTGTCAAAGGTCGTACTCTTACCGGTGAGATTGTGGACTAGGAATTGATGACAAAGGCGGAGAGCGGGATCCTCGATGTAGCACACATACGAACCCAAGGATTGAAAATCCTCCGGGTCGCTCGGGGCTAAAAGCCTCCATGCATTGATCGATCCTATGTATTGACGATCCTTGTTCGGCAAGCAATGTGCACCTGTTTCATATCTCAACTCAAGAAAATGGTCAAAAGTAGTTATGCCTAACCGCGCACTCCATTCAGCCAAAGAAAGATGATAATTGTTTCCAAACAATCGAAAAGCTATGCATGGCTCATACAAATCTTTATCATGCTCAAAATGGAAAGTATTAAAAAACTCTCTAGCCAATTCCTTGTAGCAAATATAATGATGAGATTCTAGCAACCAAGACCAACCAATTCGATCAAAGTAGGTAAATAAGGGAATGATATTACCCGTTCGGTGAAGAAACTCACGGTCGATTAGGCGTCCGCTCCGGTATTCCTTTCCTTCGCGCTCTATGTTTCGGTCATCCAAGTACTCGACCTCAAAACGAGAGAGGGAGGCGACGGCTTTGGGTGTGTCCAAATGAATTATGGTGCGGTTACCATATTCATTTTCTTGCGGGAAGGCGGATGTGGAGTCGAAGTCGACTAGAGAAAGACCACTCAAGTTGAAGTCGCCTTCGTAGTTGTCATCGTGGTCATCGGACACGTAGTTCGAGTCTTGTTCGTCGCTTGGTAAGTCTCCACATATACTCTCCATCCAATTCACGTCGCCGTAATATTACGGCAACGGTGCCGGTTGAGATACTCGGGCTTCATCCACAAAGGGCAACCACTCGTACACCGTTTCAAGAGAACGAGGTGGTTGAGAGGACGAGGCTTCGCCGGGGTGTTGGACGGAAGACCGACGGGCGCGAGATCAGCAAGGCAGAGACGGCGGCGGCGTAGGCTCGGGAGACTCCTCGGGTGTAGATTCCGTGAGATCCGCTCTTGGCGGTTGGATCGGCTCTTGAATTCGAACTTTGTGGAACTACGTAACCGTCTCCTTGGCGGTTTAGGAAGAGAGGAAGATTCCGTAACAGAGTTGGAATATTGGACTTGTTGATCTTCCTCCGGCTCTGGTTCGTACGTGAATGCTGGCGGTGGTGAGACTTCGGCATCGTCGAAGGGGACTTGTTGGAAAGGCACTATAGCTTGGGCGGCGGCAGCAGCGGCGACACGACGGCGTTGTATCTTCGGGTCAGCTTTGTACGCGGCGAACCATTGGGCAGCGGCTCGGAGTCCAGACTTCTTCTTCGGCGGCATCGTATCTCGGTTGCACAACTGATCGGGTTGTGGTGGTGGAAGTTGAAGATTTTGTAGAGAGAAGGAGGAGGGCGGCGGCATTGAGAGAGAAAGAGGGTTGAATAGTGTCAAGTGGGTAGGGTTTCATGATCTCTCCCCTTTTATAGTACAAAACTTTTCACTTTGACCCCTCCACTTGCACAATTGAAACAATGACCCCCATCTTTATGCAATTAAGTCCTCCAATCTTTGTAAATTTCAATTGGCCCCATCAAAGCTTCCTTCTTGCAATTTAACCCTTCAAAAACTTTGGAAACATCAATTGGGTCCTCTACAACTTTCGGAATTGCAATTTGGTCCCCCAAACTTCTTCTCTTCTAAATTCACCACAACAATTTATTTCTCCTTACACTTAAGCCCTTTTCTTCCTTAGCCAAAATCTGAAAAATAAGAAGAAAAACACCAAGCATAAAAACGGTAAAAACAAATAAAAATAAAAAAAGAAATAGCAAACGCGGGTTGCCTCCCGGTAGCGCCTCTCTTTAGAGTCTTCGGCTAGACCTCCTCTTCAAAGAGTCAAACGTAAGAGGGAATGGACAAGCCTTTCTCATCCACATCTTCCATCATAGCGGCAGCATGGTAAATTTTAAGGCGATGGCCATTGATGGTGAAAGTTCGTCCGAATCGAGTTTCTGTATGACCACTGCTCCGCTTGGCCAAGCGGAGCACACTCGGAACGGACCAATCCATCTGGACCTAAGCTTTCCCGGCATGATCCGTAAGTGTGATTGATACATCAAGACAAGTTGCCCCGGCTCAAATTTCTTCAAACGAATGGCCTTATCATGCCATGCCTTAGTACGATCCTTGTATCGCATTGCCGCGTCATAGGACTCCATCCGAATTTCCTCCAGCTCTTGAAGCTGATATTTTTGTTCCTTAGCACATTCGGATGGGTCCATGTTGATTTTCTTGACAGCCCACCAAGCTTTGTGCTCCAGTTGCACACGCAGATGACATAGCTTACCAAAAATCAATCTATACGGAGACATTCCGAGAGGAGTTTTATAAGCTATCCGATAAGCCCATAAGGCGTCATCTAGCCTCGTACTCAAATCCTTCCTTGATGGATTGACAGTCTTCTCCAATATAGCCTTGATTTCTTGATTAGACACTTCAGCTTGTCCATTCGATTGAGGATGGTAAGCGGTAGAGACTCGGTGAGCTACTCCATACTTCTTCATTAATGATTCTATGGTTTGGTTGCAAAAGTGTGTGCCTTGGTCACTTATTATGGCTTTGGGCACTCCAAATCTTCAAAAGATGTTAGTACAGAGAAATCCTGCAACCAAACACAATTTGGGGTCCTTCTTGTTGTACGTAGTCGGTCCGTAGATTCTTGTAGTATATCATGTGTTTGGAGCATCCACAGTCCACTATGGAAGGGTCCTTATGCACCTGCAAAAAAAAATCAATTCAAGTACCCTTTATTTTCAGGATGGGTCCTCAGATGTTAGTCATTTTGGAACCCAAATATGTCTGACAATCCTGGTGTTCTCAGACAACTTATTTCCCTTGATGTCAGCAAATCTCGTTGCTGAAGCGGGAGATGTTGACTTCTTTGCTGATTGAGGCTCATGAATTCTCTTCTTCTGAACTATAGGACTTCTCAAGACCTTAGGGTCATAGTAGTATGATATATACTGTGCTGGATGAGTCCGTTGTGGTTGACCATATTGTTCAGCCCATCTGACCTTCATGGTGCCCACTTAATTAGATCTTGGTGTTTTGGGGCTTAAACCTATGGTCTCTGTTGATAGGTTAGCTGAGGTGATTTGATCTTCTATTTGTTCTTTGCCTGGGGGTGAGTCGGTTCACCATATTCAATTCCCCCTTGAATAAATCTCTTAGTCAGCTTTTCAGAGCCTTTGTGCGTTGAAGTTGTTGCCTCATGTATATATCCAAGTCATCCCTTCGTGAAGGCTGGTCTTTGAACTCTTTTCATCCCTTCAAGCCTCTCCTTGGCTCCTAGGTACTACTAAGTCATCAGGGTTCCCCAAACCTCATCACTTTTCCTCAGTGCTTCATAGTCTGCTTTGACTTGTGAAAGTTTATGACTTAGTTTGGAGATTTCATTATCTTGGTCAGAAATGAGACCTGAGCTTCTTGTTGTTGAGAGTTGGTAATCAGAGAATTAATCTCTTCCTTTTGTTTCAAAACAAGTCTTATTGTCTCAGTAGAGACCTAACGTTTTAGGGAACGTCTCTTATTTTCAACTCATAGGATTTCCAGCTCTTGAAGTGTCTTACTGAATTGGGTGCTCATCTGGATCTGCTCCTCTAGGAGCTCTTCATAGGCTAGAACCACATCTAGGGGTTCTCCTAGAGCAAAGCATGTGTCGTATGTGCGTGGTAAAGAGGGATTAATATGCAGAGTAGAATTTACTTCCGACTCTTGTCCAGCCATGAGACATTGTTCATTTTCTTCAACTTCAATTGCCATGAATGTGGCTTCATCCTTAGATGAGTCCATGAAAATATCTTTCTCACTGGAGCAATCTGAAAGCTCTCCGGCTATGTAGGCCTATCTTTTCTTCAGCAGGTGAGAGCTCTAGACACTCGTACTAGTAATGTCCAACCTTCTTACAGTTGTAACACAATAAGGTCATGTCTTCTCTTTTGGGTGTATCATTATTTGCTGTGGTAGTCATCTCAGTGTTCCTGCTTTCACACTGAGAGTTAGACTCTTCTTTCTTTTTGTAATTATCTTTCTTACCATGAGAACTCTTGGCAACTCTCTCAGCTTCCTAATTTTTTCCTTCTCCTTCTGGTACTTCACAACCAGAAGGGCATAGTGTTCGACAAGGTTCTCAGCAGTAGGATTTAACATTGTGCTTGCTACTGATGGACTTGCTACAGATGGACTTGCTCCTGATGTGCTGACTTTTTCTTTATAAGCGTGATCCGTTGGCATGTCAGCAGGAGCATTTAGACTCTGTTGTGGAAGACTATAGTCGATCTCTTTGTTGGTCCAGATATGAGCCTTCATGTGTAGGGGGGGTGAATACACCTGAGTGCAAATTTCAACTCAAACGCGAAAGTCAGTTACTACTGAGATACACTACTGAACGAGTCAGTTAGCAAAATAAGCTTTCTAGATCGTGTGGAAAGAGGGTATCTATCTAATGAGTACTATCTACTGACTTCAGTCAGTGAACAGTAATTCAGTATAAAATGCGGAAGTGCAGGCCCAAACAATTTTCGTCTCGATTTGAAAACACGTTTTATGTTGAGTGTGATTTTTAAAGATCATTTTGTATGAAGTAAGAACAGATAGTCAATGAAACTGTAAATCAACAAAATCAGTTTTCAAAGTGATTCAGATAGGCTAGATCCTACGTCCACTGTCCTTAACAAAGCAGGAGTTCTTGATTACTTATACTGAGCAAGTCTCAGTCGATCTGTACGCTGGACAGATACTCTAGTTATAGTCTTAGTGACTTTACATTTTCAAACATGGGATTTGATTTTCTCCAACTAAGAGGGAGTTCTTACAATAAGAACAGTTCAATAAGTTGAACTCCTTCGAATTTTCTAAGATTAAGATATAACAAGAATTGCTTTGATGGTCCCGAGTCAAACGTTCTGGCGTACAGGGCCTTTTTCTCAAACACAGAACGTGATCAGTCCGTTTCATGGAAGATATCTACTGAACTGATTCAGTAGACCAACCAAGCTGATCTTGATCGCGCGGACAGAGTGACTGACAATACTGAGGTCTGCTAGCTGACTGGTGTCAGAATTCAGAACTGTTCAGCAGAGGTTCAGTAGCGTGCGGAATTGTGTAGGCCCGGTTCAGCTTGTTTAAAAAATGTTTGTTTAACAAATCAGTTCAGTATATTAGTGCGATGTTTTAGCTTTTAACTGAAATGATGTTGTATGATTTTGTAAGAATATTTTCAGTATGAACAGTTAATTAATGCAACCAATAAACAACACTACAGTTTTTTAAAGTGGTTCAGATACGGAAGATCATACGTCCACTCGTCCTTAACGACACAGGACACTATTTTATTATACTGAGTTAGTCTCAGTTAGTTGGTATGCTGGACAAACTTTTACTTGAGATTATACTGAGCAAGTCTCAGTTTACAGGGTGAAACAAGAGTGTATGATTGTATCTGCAACTATAAAGGAGTTCTTAACAGTATGAACCGTTCAATAAATGAACTCCTTCGGTTTAAGCTATGGATATTACAATGAGCTTAATGTTAGAGGGCGAGAACAGGAAAGGCTTCATTTTGAATTCTGTAGAGTCCACTTTATTTTCGGGAAAGTGGTGGACTTGCAGCTTTATGTCGAAGACTTGTCAACTGGTTGCTTGTTATTGGTCGAGGTACATAAAGTGGTTGAGACACTTGCAGACTTCAAGGTTGATACTGAAGCTAACTTTTCTCAGTTGTACGACATCGAACAACTCTACTGAAATGACATTGAAGTCCATTGTCAGTTAAAGAAACTGACAGGCCATTGTTGAGTCTGACCGTGGGTTCAGTAGTATACTCCTACTGAGTTCAACTCTACTGAAGGTCAAGACTCTGAGTTTAGTAAACTGCTCCTGCTGAGTCCAGTTCTACTGACTCCTGAACACCTTTCAGTATGCTGCTCCTGCTGAGTCCAACACTACTGAATTTTCACTCCAGGCACTGCGGTGGGTAGTCTACTGAAGGACAACAAACTGAACTTTTGAGTCGGACCATGCTGAAGGCAAGTCTGCTGAGTCTGAAAAACTCAAAGACAAGGCGTTACAAATACAAAGGAATGGTTCACCAATCAACATAAGGTTTCGGGATCAGCCAAATCATTAAGAACTAACCAACAGCCGAATCATCTCCCAACAATTTCCCCCTATTTGATGAAGCCAAAACCTATCACTATCAACTATCTAACACTATCTAAGAATCTAAAGAACTATCTGATACAAACTCCTTACAAGTATTACAATGAGAAACTATGGAGAGTATCTTCAGGTCTTCTAAACTAAGCAAAAACTGAACACACAGCTAATCAGTGGGTGTGTGATTCAGTAATCACTTACGTGATTTTGAGTGTTATGTAAAAAGCAAAGTAGGCCATGGAGACCTAATTGATGTATTAATAGATAAGAAGTTCAGTACAGTTACATCAAATGCTACACTTGGAAATACATTAGACAAACCAAACAAGACTACTTCTTAACAGATTTAAAACGCTGAATCCTTACCTTAAAATCATTCGATTTATCATCGGGCAATGGAAGTCCATACATCTCGAATGTGTCTCGCCTAAGCTTTTGAATCTTCGGAGTATCTTCAGGATCAGTCGGTTCAAGATTGAGTGCTTTAGCTGTTGTCCTAACATCCTTTTCAGTCATGGTTGTGTTGAGGGATACATCAATCTTTTGCGGTGGAGACAGAGTTCTTAAAGCCGGAGTGCTTACAACAATATTTTCATCAAGGGCTTTCTGAACTATTTGGTATATCTCAAGATCATTCCTCTCTATCCATTTTGGCAAACATCTCAGCATTGCCGGAGTCAGGGCAAAGCTGGCATACATAGTATCTTTTGATGAACTCAGCTTTGATCGTCTCCCAAGCTGATTCCTTCCCCAGGGCATCCAGTCATCAACCTGAGGCCATTTGTAAATTTTTCGGTCATCAGGTTTGTGGCCCCGTCTGAAGAATTTAGAAGTTGTTGGGATGTCCCTGTCGTTAGGTGGAGGTGGCCTAGGCTTTAGTCTCTCAGCTTATCTTGCCTCTTCAGGCGCCTTCTCCTTGGCTTAAGCCTCTTTCCTTTTGATCTCTTCAGGTTGATGTCATTCAGCTCTTCTGTCGAGAGCTCGAATGCTGAATTTGATCATCTCGTCGATAGTAGGCTCAACTGGCTTCTTCTTCATTTGCTTGGATTCATCAGCCTGTTTATTTTTGGCTTCTCTCTCCTTTTCTTGTTATTTGTCAGCATCGTCTTAGAGAGAGAGCTTTCTGATCACCTGCCTCTGAATGGGCTTTCTGGCAGGCACCTTCGTCCTAGCCTTCGCAATGGCCTTCTTAGGCTTATTTACAGCCTTAGCCTCAGCAATCTCCCGAGCAAGCTTCTCCTCAGCATCAATCAGTGCTTGCTCTGCTGGGCTAATGTATCTTGTGGGACGGGGTGGAATTTTCAGAATAGATTTCCCTTTCCCAGATACAGGTGGAGGCAGAGGAGAGTCTTCAGCATCTGACTTCTCTAGAAACGCGGTCACTTCTTCAATATACTTTTGTGGTGGTTCAGAAGTACCCGTTTCAGCCTCTTCGGGTTCTGAGCCGCTTGGGCCTGTCTCAGCTGCTACATCCCCTGCTGAGACACCCTAGGCAATAACCCGAGCTACTTTCTTCCCTTTAGGTAGCTCGCTTTGAACTAATTCAGCATTGATCTTCTCATCTTGAGCCTTTACCCCCTTAATCTTTTCAGCATTAGACCTTTCCCCCTTGGTCATAAGCTTTAAAATCTTGGATCTTTCCCCCTTTTGGCATCATCCAATGGGGTTGGGGTGGGAAGTGTAACTGCCTTTGTGTTGAGCGTGTGATAAGATCGGATAGCTAATCCAAGGTCTTTTGAAGATTTTCGAACTTCAGATGTAGATTGTTCCTCTCAGTTATGAGTTCTTCAGCGTATTTCTGCTGAGAGAGATCTACCAGTTCTTCAATCTTCGTCAGCTTTATGTTGATCTTCAGCTCACACTCATCCTGAAGTACTTTGATTCTGTTCTCGTAAGCTTGAGTGAGTTGAGAGATCTTGCTCTGAAGCTCAGACTGAGCTGCCTTGAAGGAATCAAGAATAGAAGACTGGGCATCCTTCAATAGCTTCTGAACCGAATCTTGTTGATTGTCGAATTCAGCTCTCTGTGTGGTGAGTGCATTAGTGAGAATAGAGCTGAAGTCAGGGACTGGAGGGATGTTCTGAATGAAAGTCTTCAGTTCCCTGACTTCCTCACACTGAGCCGCAGTAGCCTTGCGCCATATTTTGTGGACGTTTCCGACAAGGAGATGATTCTGAGTCCCCTGCTTCAGAAGTGCCTTGGCTACCACTTTCGACTTTTGACGCTTTGCAATGAAGCCAACCTCATAAGCTGACCCCAACAGCAATTGTTCTTGGTCAGCAGGGCGAGAGGTGACTGCTGCTGCCGAACCAGGAGGAGGAGCGGAGTGAGAGAGATCATCAGAAGGGTGTGCTCCCTCCAGCTCCTGTTGAGTGCCCTCAGCAGGTTTCTCAGTTCCTACATCATTGGGTGGTTCTGGGTCATCTTGACCTGCTGAACCTTCCATAGGGACGGCCACTGAAGTAGGATATCAATCTTCAAGTAAGGCCAGCATGGCCGCCCAAAGGTCATCGCCTGAGCTGATGTAAGCAGGCTCTTCATAGCCTATCTGCTGACAAAGTTGTAGCTCGTCGGCATTCAAAATCTCTGAGGACTTGAATCTGATCAGCTGCTCGAGGGTGATATAGGTCAGTCTTGACGCCTTGTCCTGACAGCAATATCGACCAAGTCAGAATAACTGGCGATCTCAAGAATGTGCTCAGAGACATCTTTGGCTGCTCTGGATTCAAGAAATGAAAGCTCGAACCCAAGTGCCTCGGCTTCAATGTCAGTCTCCAATTCATCAACGTCGATAGGAGACTGATCTTTCTCAGCAGAAGGCAGACTGCTGAGTGGCAGTACGTTCAGTGGCGAAAAGGGGATTTGGAGTAAAAGCATGAGGTGAAGTCCCCTGTTCCACTGAGCCTTCTCGATCTGCTGATGAAGCCTTCTCTGCTGAGGCCTCCTTCTCAGCTGAATCCGCCTTCTCTGCTGACTCAGTGTCCTCATCACGCAACTGAGGGACAGCAGGGGCTACAACCAAGGCTTGCTCTACTGAAACCTTCTTCTTCTTCTTCTGAGGGGTAGCACCCTTCTTTACTGGGGTTGGGGCTTTACTCTTGCCCTTTCCCTCTCCGACACCAATGCCAATCTACTGCAACGAGCTGGCTTGGCTGTGGAATCTGCCAGCAAGGCATCATAAATCTCCTCCAGAAACTCCAAGCCGCTAGAGTCAAACTCCATGACAGGCTCACAACATACTCTGTCCTTCTCAAGGATCTCGACGATATCAACCGGAGAAATAACATGAAGGCTCGTCATGACTCTCTGCAAAATAGAGGATTAGCACTTGAAAGTAGAATTAGTCAGTAAGTGATTTAGAAAATAAGTGTTACCGTAAGAAGAACTCTGAAATATATGAAAGTATGTTTAATGTTTGCAGAGAGCTCTTAAGGTATTTGCAGAAACGACAATGGCGAATATGGCGGTTTGTGGAAGATCATGTCGATATATTGTTTTATTTTAAATGTGAAATGTTTTTGATCGACAGTTGGGATTAAATCCCGTTTTTCAGTGGACGGCCACGATTTTATAATATAAAAAAAGTAATGATAACCATACCGCCTAGTCAAATCTCAGACAAACTTAGCTGTTTAGTAGTAAGGTGATACAACTCGCATTAAATTCAAAGCAGAGTTCAGCAAATAGAACATAGAATGTCGTGTATTAAAAGAAAACGATTTTAAGTAATGACATTATTTAAAGCATTAAGTGTGATGCTGAACTTCTTTTATCATAAAAACCTTTTTATATATGTTGAGCTGAATACTCAAAGAGATACGCAAACCTGTCAGCTGAACATTGTAGTCAGTTGATACCATGTTTTAGTTGGTTGCTGAATCTCTATACTGAATGAATTCAGTGTAGAATGAGTATTCCCCCTTACTAAGGATACCCCTTTTGAAACGCTTACTGAGTCAAGTCAGTAGGTTCCAGGAGACCGAGCTCTACTGAAAGATCTCTGAATTTAGCTTCACCTTGAGGCTTGGTCAGTATATCAACCCTCTGTATGTCAGTATTGATCTTCTCCAATCTGACGTCCTTCTTCTCGACATGATCGTGAATTAAGTGGTGTCGAATGTCCACGTGCTTGCATCTTGTATGTAGAACATGATTCTACAAAATGGCAATAGCACTGGTACTGTCACAGTAGATCGGGACTTCATTCTGAAATACATCGTAGTCGCGCAATTGCTGTCGAAGCCAAAGGATCTGGGCGCAACAACTTCCGGCTGCCATGTATTCAGCTTCAGTAGTGGATGTGCCTACTGAATGTTGTTTCTTGGAGAACCATGAAATTAGCTTGCTACCGAGGAACTGACACGTTCCTGAAGTTGATTTTCGGTCGAGTCTGCAACCTGCATACTCATCATCAGTATAGCCAGTTAATTCAAAATTATTATCTGCTGGATACCATAACCCTCTATCAGGTGTGCCTTTGAGATAGAGAAGAATCTTCTTTGCTGACTCCATATGGCTCAGCTTAGGATTCGCTTGAAATCGAGCACAGACACCTACATCATAAGTTATGTCAGGTCGACTAGCAGTTAGATATAATAATGAACCAATTAAAGCACGATAATCAGTAGAGGCTACTAATACTCCCTCTTTGTCTAGATCAATACGGAAGTTTGTGTTCATAGGGATTCTGACTGGTTTCCTGAACTCGCATCCCAATTTCTTGATAAGTTCCTTAGTATATTTGGCTTGATTGATGAAGATCCCTCTCTCAGTTTGTTTGACTTGAAGTCCAAGAAAGAAATTCATCTCGCCAATGATTGACATCTCAAACTTATCCTTCATCATCTTCTTAAATCTATGACACCTTGTCACATTCTGAGAACCGAAGATGATGTCATCCATGTAGATTTGCACTAGAAGTATGTCGTCGTTCAGTCAAATGTTGAATAGTGTTCGGTCTACGGTGCCTTTGCGAAAACCTTTCTGAATGACGAATTCTGTCAGGTTATCATACCAAGCCCTGTGTGCTTGTTTTAACCCATACAGTGCTTTCCTGAGTTAGTATACTTGATGTCCCTACTGAAAGTCGGGAGGCTGCTCCACATATACCTCTTTCTTCAGTACGCCGTTCAGAAACACAAACTTCACATCCATCTGATAGACTTTGAATCTCTGATGTGAGGCGTATGCGAGGAAAAGACAAATAGCTTCCAGTCTTGCAACTGGGGCAAACGTTTCATCGAAGTCAATTCCCACAGCTTGATAGTAGCCTTTGACTAATCTACCCTTGTTTCTGACTATAACGTTGGTTTCGTCTCGCTTGTTCTTGGATACCCATTTAGTTCCTATGACATGTTGGTGTCGGGGTTTGTCAACAAGATCCCAAACCTCATTGTGAACGAATTGGTTCAACTCCTCTTCCATGGCTATAATCCAGTCAGCATCGTTCAGTGCCTCCTCAATATTTTGAGGTTCTTTAGTAGATAAGAAACAGGAGTACAATGCACTCTCGCCTTGTCTCAGCTATAATCCAGTCAGCATCGTTCAGTGCTGAAGGGTCACTAATGATCAGCTTAGTAGAGTATTATGCATTTATGTAGTACTGTTATGAGATTGAAGAAGTTTAGTGACAAGTTGAAGTTCTGATGAATCATCCATTTCAGGGGTGTTAGGTTCAAGAACATCATTTGTTCCCCCTGTGGTCTCAGTACCAAATCTCGGTATCTTCATTGACAATTACCTGAGATTGATTCAGTATGCTAGAATCAATCTTCTCAGCTACGTTCAGTGTGGGATGATTCTAACTGTCTTCTTCTGCTTAATCATCATCCCAACATTTGTAAATCTTCATTTAAGTTCAAATTTTGTAGCTTCTGGCTTACATCTTCAGAATCTGAGTTGCTTCTGATCGTGTTCTCAGTAGCAAACTCGTTAAAAACAACATGATGACTTTCCTCCATGCAAAGGGTCCGGAGGTTGAAAACTCTAAAACTCAGAACCCAGTTCTTCATACGAGATGCAAGCATGTGGACATTCAACACCACTTAATCAGACACCATGTCGAGAAGAAGGATATCAGAATACAGAAGATCCATACTGACAAACAAAGGGCAGACATACTGACCAAACCACTAGCCGAGACCAGATTCAGAGAACTATCAGTTGAGCTAGGTCTACTGGATCCCACTGACTCTTGTCAGTAGGAGGAATCAGTACGACAGGTCAGAAGACTCAGTACTTTGATTCAGTCGGGTGAATCATACAGTACACAGTAAGGGGGAACATGGTTATCAACCTACAAAGATCCTCCTGAGTCATTACGGTAACCAGCTGATCGTAAAAGTTTAGCTGAAGAGATATCAATGGCGATTGTTCTAACCCCACCCAACATCGAGGAGATCATGAAGTCCATGGTTCTTTTTGAACCGACGATGGTACTCCATCAGGCAGACCTTCCATATTTAGAGCCCGTGTTCTCGGCTCTGGAAGAGTCTGGCCTAGCGCTTCTAGTGACGAAGCATCCGCGCTCGTATCATCCCCGCCAAGTGGCAGAATTGTATTATAACTGGCGTTCGGTGGAAGATACAGATAGAGATATATCCCAGATTGCCTATACGAGGGAAGTGGCCCCTCAGAAGTGGGAATCCAACCACACTGATATAAACATCCGGGCAGCGCTGATGTCATCATTCGACCTTCCTACTTATGGGATCTCTCCAGTGGGCTACAAGGAGAAGGAGCTTAATGCATATGTCCATCGTTTCTATGGAAGGGACGATATATCTTTCAAGTCTGCATTACTGAAGAACCAACCCCTGTCGGAGTATCGTGGTCTCGCATACATCGTCATACATATCCTGACGAGCGCCGCTGGTTCATTTGATCAGTTGTCCAGGCCCAGACTCCAGTTGATGATGGCCATAGTTGATGGAGTCCAGGTGAACTGGATGGAGTTCTTTGTGACTAAGCTGAAGGCTCAGGCAAAAAAGTTTGTCGCCACACACCCTGGAGAGAGAAGACTAATTAGTGTGGGAAAACTCATGTATGGGACCAAGATGTCCATATTCATTGAGGACTCAGTATCGAATCAAAACAGGAGATCATCAGTCAGTCGGACGTGGACCCGCTGAACTTAAAAGGCCTACTACTGATTTGCATCCACGGGCCGACCCGCCGAAGTGAAAGAGGCTCTCTAAGACTGGAACTTCTGAGGTTCCTGCAAAGCCTGCTTCTCCACCACCTCCTCAGGAGGAAGATATTCTGGACGCTGATACTGGGATGGAGGGTGCGACCCTCAAGGATAAGGTACAGCGGATTAGTTCGGAGGAGACTCAGCCGGAGGAAGTTGAGGAACCGACTGATGAAGTCTCAATCGAGTGGTCGACATTATAGAAGACTCGTCTCCGAGCCACAGGAGAAGTCGCTGTACAGATCCCTGAAATATCAGATCATCAGGATCTGGTTGACATAGCGAACAGGGCAAGGACTCTGAAGCTGCTGAGATTCCTAAACTGGGACATTCTTGAAGAACTGATCAAGCAACATTCAGCATTGTCCTTACTGGCAGAAGAACAAAGTCTGCAGTCAGTCACTGGGTTTGGGGAACCCGCTGACTTAGCATCGTTCGAGGACTTAAGGTCAGCCATGCTCTATCTTCTGAACCTGAGGTCCTCCGAGAAGAACGCCAGCAGCCCGTCGCAGCCTTCCCATCATGATGACGATGATGATAATAATGATGAGGATCAGGAACCCCCCAAGGACGCAGACCAGGGAGAATCTACTGAGGGTAAAATTCCTAGCGAGAAGGGCGAGTCACCACCTCCACCTCCTACATCAGGTGACGCCCCTGTTGCCTCGAAGCCCAGAAGAGAGCAACAACTCGCAGCCTCTGAGCAGAGGCTCGGAACATCATCATATCAGATCAAACCCATAGGTTCCGTGTCCTCCAAGTCTATCAACAGGGCAATAAAGAAGCAAGGAGACAAAAATCATCTCAAAGTCTCAGACGGAGACAGTTGACAGACTGGCCAGCGAAGTGAAAAAGGTCTCGGAAATTCCAACTCCTAACATTCAGGAGATTTTCCAGACCGCGCTCGCCGCTCAGAAGGCGGACCTGGCTGCTCAAAGTCAGCAGCTCCTCGAGGCTCAGCAAAAATCTTTTTATGAGCAGCTGACTAAGAACTTAGCCACTGTCCAAAAGATAATGGATGAGCGAAACAAGATGGCCACCTCCAGCGTGCAGAAAGCCTTGGAAAATCAGGCAGCGGCCCTCAAGCTCATCCAGGCAGAGATGACTGCCTCTCTCGATGCATCACTCGTGAAGCAGCGACAAGAAACAGCAACCCAGATTCAACAGATCCGCAAGGATCAAGAGGCTGACTGGGAGCACTACTGCGATGCGGTCAGAGACTTTGACACCATCACCACTTCCATCAAGAATGTCCTTTTCAAATTAGAAAAGGAAGTGGACGCTATCCGTACTCAGGTGGATGTAGAGGACAGAGACAACTCAGGTGGATGTAGAGGCAGAGACAACTCAGGTGGATGTAGAGGCAGATAGGGAAGAGAGGACAGAGACAACTCAGGTGGATAGGGAAGAGAGGGAAGAGAGGACAGAGACAACTCAGGTGGATGTAGAGGCAGAGGCAAGAGAAATTGCCAAGGGGGAAGGTTCAGCTGCTCAAGCTGGAACCAGCACACTACCCCCTCCCACAGTCCAAATACCATCTGTCCAAACAACTCAGAACATCGAAGAGGTCGCACAGTTTGTGGACCAGGAGGATGAACCTCTGCCACTGCAAAGGCCCGGGAAGGAGAAAGCGACTGAATATACTCCACCGCCTTCCCCGACGCCTAAGTTCAAAACCAAAGCGGTGCAGGAGGAATTTGATAAAAGGGTTTCTCAGAAGCTCCAAGATGAGCTGGACTATGAGCGACAGCTTGAGGAAGAGGCTCAAAAAGCTAAGAAGAAGAGAAAGTCAGTGGCCAAGATGGCTAGGAGCCAAGCTGAGAAGCTCTTGGAAGAGCAAAAGAAGGAGAAGGCTAAAGATGAGCAGGCTGGCTCTGATACTGACAATCTGCCCCTCGCTCAGAGGATGAAGAATATTCCAACACTTACTCCAGAGCTGGAGGCAGAGGATAGAGCCACCTGGGAGGCTACGCAGCAAGGGTTGAATCTCCGAAGAGGAGATACTAGAGCTGCGGCCCTCAAAGAGAAGAAGAGGTTGGAAGACTTGGCAAAGATAATAGAGCTTACTGACTAAATTGCCAAGGAACCAATCCTCGACTGGAAGAAACAGGTACCCAGGACTTCCAAGTTCTTTAGGAGAGGCGCACCAAAACCTGCTTATCTGAAGAAGACTCCACACCGCCATGTAGACAAGTGGATTCCCTGGAACCTGAATGAGGAATGGGAGGAGCTGAAGATTGAGTTCATAAAGGCATACTACGTTTGGCAATGCTACCCTACTGAGGTACCGGTTGCTGAACTCTTCGACGATTTCATCAATCAGTACGACGCCAACCTCAGAGCATAGATTCAGCTAATTTTATTCAAGGAGAAGCTGCCACTCGTTGCCCCTGCCTACAGGCAGCTCACTCCGCCCATGACCTCTCGAGGAGTATTATGTAAGAAAGAGATTGAAGATGAGGTCGACTCTGCTGCTCGCATCCATGACCTTGATCCTTTACAGCCGAGTGATCTCAAGGATATCCAGACCCTCCACGCCAGAATCTACAGATCTTATGGTTTGGATCCTCCTGCTGCCAAGTCTGCTGATTTCAAAGACAAGATTAAGAAGTTCAGGCGATAGCAGTAGTTATTTATCTCTGTATAGAAGATAGGACTGTGTAATCATTTCTCATATAATCAGTACCTTTCTTCTGGCCATACAACCACTCATTGTCTTACGGCTTTGATTGTTTTACTTTATCACGACTGATCACTGAAGTGATCTGACACACACACATAACTGTTTCTCTGATATGCCTATCTTTCAGCTGCTGACTGCCTTATCTCGTGTAGCCTTTGGCATTGACTAATGGAGAGGAGGTTATGTTGGAGCCCTTCAACATAAGATACTTTTGAAACTATGGTGGTTCCAATATTCAGTGTTTCGTATCCTCTTGTGTAGCCTTTGGCATTGTCGCCAAACTCTATCCTGGGTCCATCTTTAGTGATGTAATATGTCAGCAGTGTTTTCTGGTACACCGTGTGTTTAGAACATCCGCTGTTTTCATAGCATGGGTCTTTTTGTACCTGTGAAACAGAAAATCATACTTAGGTACCCATTTTGTTTCTTTTGGGTCCGGAGAAGTTAGTGGTTTTGCAATCCAAATCTGCCTAACTACATTTGTAGTCTCAGACAGCTTCTTCCTGACCCGTCAACATACTTCATTGTTGGACTCAGTGGTGTTGACTCTTTCAGCTTTATAGGTTCAGCAGTCCTGATCTTCTGCTTAGCTGGACTCTTAACCTTCTGAACTGATTCAATAACTTTTGCATGGTTCTTAGGTGCCTTCTTGACCAGTGGCTCATAATAGTAACTTCAGTACTGAGCAGGGTGAGTCAAAGTCTGAGGCCCATGTTGAGCTGCCTATCTCAATGAATTTCCACCTTTCTTCTGACTGGGGGGTTGCGAGCGAGATCTGCCAGACTTCTAATAGGTGGGATGAGGTACATTCACCTTTTGATTTCCTTTTGTCAAAGGTTTCTGGAGTTCTGAACGTTCAGTACACCCTTTGACAAACCTATCAGCAAGCTTTACTGCTGAATCTAGTGAAGTTGAGGTCGAAGCTTCAAAAGTGTAACCTAACCCTTCCTTATGGATTACAGGTCTCTGACTTGTGGGCATAGCTTTGAGCTTCTTCTCTGCTCCAAGGAACCTGTCGGTCATCAGAACTTTCCAGACTTCATCACTCTTCTTGAGAGTTTCGTACTATGTTTGTAGTTCTGAATATTCTTCTTCAGTAGACCCAGTTTACTGACTTTCTTCGTCAAGTCTTTGGTCAGTGTTGAGATCAGTCCTTCTTGCTGCTGAGACTATGTTTTCGGAGAATCATTCTCCTCATTCAGTCTCTTGGCAAGCTGAGCCAACTCAGTAGAGTCCTGATTGGACTGAGAAAGTCTATCATTTCTGGCTCTCAGGGGGTCTGTCTCCTGAAGGGCCTGACTGAAGTCCAAACTCATCTTGATATGCTCGTCTTGTAGGGCTTCGTATCATAGTGCAGATTCAGGATGATCACCTGCAGTAGATTGTATATTGTGTGTGCACGGTGAAGAGGGTCTATCAATAGCATAATAGTTTACCTCATCCTCTGCTACAGCCGTGAGACACTTCTCATTGTATTCAACCTCTACTACGATGAATGAGACTTCGTCATCTGATGAGCCCATGAAGTTTTTTGCCTCTTTTGAGTCATCTGAAAGCTCTCCAGCAATGAATCCTTGGCACTTTTTGGCGAACTTCTCTCTTCGGGCTTGTCGCACAACTCTCTCGGATACACTCAGCTCTGGACAATCATATTGGTAGTGCCCATCCTTCTTGCAGTTGTAGCATGAAGAAGGTCTGCTTGGTTTTGTGTTAGGTTATGAGTCAGTGGTTTGTCCTAACAACCACTTAGAGGATGCTTAGTATTATTTTATCAGTAGTTCTTGTAATAGGACTTATCTGTGTTTCGGTAATGGGGGAAATCATAGTGTTTTAGTGCTATGGAATTGAAGATCCCAAAACCGTCTTGTATCCTTTGTGTAGTGTCGATAGGACTAGATGATGTAATAAGCTAGACGGATTATGTTATTCATTATTATTATTTGTCTGAGTCCTGTACGGGATAAATGTTGGATTGATCTTCAGTAGGAAGTTACTTTCCAGAACCCCACGTCATCAGTGTAAGAGCTTATGTACTCAAGTCATCAGCTGACCTCGCTCAGTAGAAGACATCTCATCAGCTGACATACATCTGTAAGAGAACACAGTATTCAAGCTCAATACCTTCAAGAGTCATCAGCTGATCCAGTTCAGTAGAAGTTCTGCTATCAGCAGACTCAGACAAAGAAGACAGAGATCTTATCAGATCTACCGTATCCGACAGGAAACGACCCCAGTCTTAACTTCATTCGAAAGTTAGCAGAAGATCAAACGAGGATAAGTGAGAGTCAACTCCGATGAAGACCGATATCTGACAAGTCTCACCTACCACAAACCTCGACCAATGAGAAGCAGTCTAAGCTCTACCTGCTCTGATCTACTAAAGCTGCTCTCATGCATAGTAACCAACAACTCTGCTGCAACATTTCAAACATATGGCCGTTTTCCTTGGACGTTTGTGACACGTGGCATCGTCCTCTCCAACGGACAAATGCATGGGTCACAACAATAAATACAGAAGCATTTCCGAGCTCCACGCACGGGATATCAAAGGGACTACACTCTCAAGCTTTCGAAACACTCTAGCACTTTTCACGAAGATCCAGCGAAGAACTTGCATTATTTGAATACTTTTAGTTCGTCTCTCTAGAGTTATTTCTTTAGATCCCTCTTCTCTATCTAAGCTCAATCGTTCATATCCACAGCTTAGAACCTTCGAAGGAGTTCACATTTCGTGACTGTTCTTATTATAAGAACTCCTTCACTGTTGGAGAAAATCCCCTCCCCTTCAAACTTAGGTTTGGATTGTAAAGTCGCTAAGGACTATAACTTAGAAGGGTCTGTCCAGTGCACAGATACCTTGCTGAGGCTTGCTCAGATTAATCAACAAGACCTCCTGTTCAGCAGGACCGTAGACGTAGGATCTTGCGTATCCGAACCACGTTAAAAATTGCTTGTGTCGTTTACTGTTTTATCGCACTGCATACAAATCATCTTACAAATTCATACTTTGCATAAAACGTATTTGAAAAGTGCACTAGCCAAAATCATTTAACTTGTGAAAAACACGTTTTCAAACTGAGACGAAGTCTTCGGGCCCTACACACTTATTCGCACTAAGTCTCCGACTAAGAATAAAAAACTGACGAAAGTCAGTAGGAGAGACTCAATAGCTGACTCACTCTGACCCGCGATCAGAAGGTTACTATTTGGCACTGTTCATCAGTCGCAACCTACAGCTCAGTTGTCCTTCGCGTTTGAGAAAAATAACTTATAATCAGGTGTATTCACCCCCCCCCTCTACACCTGACACTCGTCTCCGGACCAACAATTGGTATCAGAGCGGCGGTGTTCTTCTGATCATCGGTTCTGAAACTACTAGTCTTCTCGAACAGATCCTAAAAATGTTTTTCACTAAACAAGCATCTCTTCATACATCCTTATACTCTCACCCATAATGTCTGATATGTTAGGTATTCGGATGGTGCCGATGTTCTCCATAGAGAACTACACGCTATAGCGCGTAAGAATGGAGGTGCACCTTACATCGCTGCATGACAGCATGACTGACGTCCTAGAGACAAGACCTGTCATTCCCATGATCGACAGTGTTCAGTTTGCCACTATAGGAGGTGTAGGAGCACAGACTGGTGCTAAAGTTGCCAAAGACAAATTAGCCTTCACGCATGAAGAGAAAAAGCTGCACAACCTCGACCGAGTTGCGCGGAATGCAATCCTGACTACGCTCAGCGATTCACACCTCGGGAGGGTGCAAGACTGCAAAACGGTAAAGGAACTTTGGGATGCCATAGCTGTACTGAGCCAAGGAACCCCGCAGATCAAAGAAAACAAGCTCGAGCTAGAGCTACAAAAGTTTGACACTTTTGCCATGGAGCCCAACGAAACCATTGACGAGCTTAGCGTCAGATTTACAAACCAGATCAATGTGATCAACGGGATGGGGAGGACGTTCACCAACAAAGAGATGAACACGAAGATCTTGAGAGTGTTACCTCGACTGAAGTGGCTTCCTTTTGCTACTTATTTACGTCGCTCAGATCTAAATGCTCTAACTCCTGATGTTATATTTTCATAATTAAAGACGGAGGAATTCGAGCACAGCCTACCCCAACGATGTTCAGTGCTCCAGCTGACACACAGATAGATCATGCCTACAAAGCAACAGTCAGCAAAACTGGAGTCAATCCTATTTCCTCCAGCAAAACAGTAGCTGCGTCAGATGCTAAGTCCTCCGAGACACCTGCTACTGATCAGCTTGCACTCATGGCTCTCAAATATCAAAGAGAAAAGGAAAGAGTCAGGAAGCTAAAGAAATATCACAGAGATTCTCCCTTAGGTAAAAAGGATTATCGAAAAAGGGAAGAATCTAAACCTTCTACTGATTGCAGGACCGCAGAACCTGCTGCTAGTCCATCCAACGACTCAGCTGGAAAAGGCGGCAGAACTTCTGTATGCTATAACTGCAAGAAGGAGGGACATTATCAGTACAACTGTCCGGAACTCTCAGCTGCTTAACGAGCAGAACGGCAGGCCAGACGCGAGAAATTTGCCCGAAGAAGGCAGGCCTATATCGCCGGAGAGATATCCGATGACTCAATCGAGGAAGATACATTTATGTACTCTTCTGAAGATGAAGCTGCATTTGTTGCCGTTGAGATCGGAGAAACAGATCCTGAATCAACAGCTGAATATTGTCTGATGGCCGGAGAAGAGGCTGAGGTAAACTCGAAACTTAATATAGCCTCCTCTTCACATAGCACACACGATACATGCTCGGTTACAGATGAACCTCTAGACGTGGTACAAGCATATGATGATCTACTAGAGGAGCAGATTCAGCTGAGCAGAGAGTTCAGCAGAACTATTCAGGAATTGGAACAGGTAAAGGCTGAGAATCAGAGACTTTCCTCTGATTGTCAGGTCTCTACTGATTCAGAGAATCTGGTCGCGAGACTCAAGGAAGAGATTGAATCTCTTATGACTAAGTCTCAGATTCAAGAAACTCAGTTGTCAGTTCTAACCAAGGACAATTCTGAGAAAGATACTGAGATAGCCCGACTCAGTCAGAAACTCATAGAAGTCGAAACAGGTTATGAATAACTTCGGAAAAGTGATGAGGTCTGGCGAGGACTGATGACTGAATAGTACCTGGGAGCTAAAGAGAAGTTGGAAAACATGCTCAGAGCTCAAAGGCCACTAGCCATGAAAGAAGGACTTGGCTACACTCATGAAGCTTCGACTTCAACATCGAAAACCTCAGAAATGCTGGTTGATAGGTTCGTTAGAGGAAAAGTTCAGGTTGTTGAATCAACACCTCAGACGAAGAACAAACAGAAGATGATTGCACCTCAGCCGAGCAACAAGAAACAACTGACTAAAGGTTCTAGCCCCAGGACACCACGATCGAATTCAGGAGGAACCAAAGACTCAGGGTGAGCCACTGGTTGAGCATCCAGCACAGTATGGTTCGTACTATTATGAGCTAGGGTCATGAGGAGCACAAAGACTCAGAAGAAGAAAGCTCCTGAACCCAAAACTGCCAGAAAGTCAGTATCTCCAAATCCTGTGGAGAACAAGACTGACAAGGTTCAGAAGAAGAAGTCTCAGACTCCTAAGGTCCCGAGATAAATCTGGGTCCCGAAATCACCCACTAACACTTAAGGACACAAACTGAACCAAAGGGTACCTAAAACTGTTTCTGTTTTGCAGGTGCATAAGGACCCTTGGATTGTGGACAGCGGCTGCTCGAGACACATGACATATCAAAAGAGCCTGCTGACCAATTATGTATAAGAAGATGGTCCCAGAATTAAGTTTGGTGACAACTCTAAAGGCTATACAAGGGGTTATGGAACACTGAACATTGGGACTGCTTCAGTTCCAAGAGTAACATATGTTGAAGGACTTCAACATAATCTCCTTTCTGTCAGTCAATTCTATTATAATATGAATAGAGTTATCTTTGACGCTGGTTTCTGTGATGTTGTTGACAAATCTACAGGGAAAACAGTGTTATCACGGTCGCGGAGGAAGAATATCTACGTTGCAAATTGAAAAACCGCAGAACCTGAGGCTTGCTTACTTGCTCAGACGAAATCAAGTAATAAAACAGGATGGTTGTGGCACAAGAGACTCAGTCACCTGAATTTCAAGACTATGAACAAGCTAGCCAAGAACTCTAAAGTCAGAGGACTGCCCAATGAAGCGTTTATCAAAGATAGAAATTGTGAAACATGTTTGAAGGGAAAGCAGACAAAGAAAAGCAATCCACCTATTCTGTCACCTTCCATTGATGGAATCCTTCAACTGCTACACATGGACTTTGTTGGGTGATGATTCTATCCTCAGCAGTGTTGATAAACAGTGGGAAATGATTCAGTCTTCTATGCCGTCATACAGTCAGTAGCCTTGTGCTCTAAATGAATTTGTGAAGATTTGAAGATCCCAAAACCCTATTCTGATTGGTGAACCATTACGTTGTACGTTGTTTTGTCTTTGAGATTTCAGACTCAGCAGACCCTCTGCTCTAGTTCAGGCACTCAGTAGATTATCCGCCTCAGCACCAGAAGTAGAAGACTCAATAATACTGGACTCAGCAGGAGCAGTATACTGAAAGAAGTCAATGGAACTAAACTCACAAGGAGTAGTTCACTGTACTCAGAGCTAATCTTCAGTAGAACCTACTCAGTAGGAGCATGCTACTGAATCAGAGATCAGACTCAGCAACGGCCAGACAGTCCTCTGACTGTCAGAATCTTTGAAGTCACTTTTCAGCAGAGTCAATACGAGGAAGAGAGAAGTCAGCTTCAGATCTCCTTGAAGTCTGCTCTGTCTCAACCACTTTCTGAACCTCGCCCAATGACAAGCAGCCACGTATCCTATATCTACTAAAGCTACAAGTCAACAACTTTCCAGAAAAGGAGGGAAAGGACACTGCTACCAAACTTCAAAAGAGCTAAGTCTTCCGCAAGAAGTTCAAAGAATCTATCTCCGGTGAAAGACTTCATTCCAGCTCTTAGGGAACCAAGCAGAACTGATTAATACAGCCTCTTATATCCAAACGACGATACACGAACCCAAAGCTATATTCAGCTGTTCGTCGTTCTAGAAGCCACTTCCTTGTTCCCTATCCCTCTAACCTAAGCTCAATAGAATATATCCATAGCTTAGACGAAGGAGTTCACCTTTGAACTAATCCTAATTATAAAGGACTCCTTCACAGTTGGAGAGTTTTTCAAACACTCAGTTTGATAACCGTGTAAACTGAGACTTGCTCGCATATAAATCTCAAGACCGGTGTTTGTCCAACAGTACAAACCGACTGAGACTATCTCAGTATAATAAATAGCTTCCTGATCTTTCGGGACAGTGGACGTAGGATTTTTGTGTCCGAACCACTTTAAAAACCTCTGTGTCTTGTGTTCTGTTTTTAACTGTTGCATTGATTTACTGTTCATACTGAAAATATCTTTCAAATCATTCAACTGAGTTTCAACAAACTTAACAGACTGCACTAATCAACTGAAACTATTTTAATAAAAACATTTTCCTAACTCAACTGAATTGGGCCTACACTATTCCGCACCACTGAACTCTATCTGCAAGATACTGAATTCTGACTCTCAGTCAGCTAGCAGGTCTCAGTAGAGTCAGTCACTCTGCCAACATGATTCAGAACAGCTTATCTGGTCTGCTGAACCTGTTCAGTACGACATCATCCTGAAAAAGGACAATTCGTGTTTAAGTTGAGATAATCGGTTTTCAGGTGTATTCACCCCCCCCCCTCTACACCTGAATGTGCTCTCGGGACCAATAGACTTGTTTGGGCTAATTTCTCCAGTGACTATAAGAGGTAAGAAGTATGCCCTCGTCGTTGTTGATGATTATTCTCGATATACGTGGGTCATCTTCATAGCCAACAAATCTGATGTCAAGATTGAGTTACCTAAGCTGTTGAAGAAACTCAGTGTGGAAAAAGACATCAAGATACAGAGAATTTGCTCAGACCGAGGAACAGAATTTCTCAACTCAGTAGTTAAAGAGTACTGCGATAAAGAGCGAATCAATCATGAGACATCAGCAGCTCGCACCCTCAGCAGAACGGACTTGCTGAACGTAAGAACAGAACACTCAAAGAAGCAGCAAGAACGCTCCTAGCAGACTCTGGACTACCTTCAAAGCTCTGGGCTGATGCTACTGACACCGCCTGTTACACTCAGAATTGCTCACTGCTTACACAGCAACACATAAAGACACCTTACGAACTGTGAAAAGGGAGAATTCCTTCTATTTCTCATTTCCATATTTTTGGTTGTCCTTGCTTTATTCACAATAATGGGAAAGATCAGTTGAAGGTCTTTGATAGAAAATCTAATCAAGGAGTATTCTTAGGATACTCTCGAGTCAGTAAAGCCTTCAGAGTCTTTAACTATTGGACTCTTTGCGCGGAGGAAAGCCCTCATGTTGTTTTTGATGAGTTTGTTGCTGAGGACAGGAAATCGAAGAAGTCAAATACTGAAGATGTCAGCAGCAAGCTACAGGATCTCTCACTAAACGATAAAGCAAAAAAGATCCAGCATTGTTGGGATGATGAGTCAGACGAAGAGGAAATCCAGACCGTCCCCCAGGCACTGTAACTGACCGGTTGATTCTACTGAACATAATCAACATCAGGTAACAATGATCGATGAGGAAGCCCCAGTGGTAACTGAGACCTCTACTGAGAATATAAACTCAGAGGGAACGACAAATGTTCCTAAGCTAAATGCCCCTGAACCTGGTAACTCAGTAAATCCTAACCTTCTTACTGAATTGCTTCAGTCACAGAATAGCACTACTGAAATGCCTAACACTCCTGTTGACTGTGCAGAAGTAATCTCAGAAGAAGAAGCCAAACTCAGACGTTCATGGCTTGACGCTCACTCTTCTGATCTTATCATAAGATATCTATCAGCAGCAATAAGGACGAGATCCAGATTAAGCCAAGGAGAAAGTTCGCTATACTCATGTTTCTTGTCCACTGAAGAACCTCAGACGATAGAGGATGCCCTTAACGATGCTGACTGGATCATTGCCATGCAAGAAGAGCTGAACCAGTTCGTTCGAAACGAAGTTTGGGAGCTTGTTGACAGACCTAGACATCAGCACGTGATCCGCACTAAGTTGGTCTTCAAAAACAAGCGAGATGAAAACAACGTCATTATCAGAAACAAAGCTCGACTTGTTGCCAAGGGATACTGTCAAGAAGAAGGAATAAACTTTGATGAAACTTTCGCTCCAGTCGCCAGATTGGAAGCTATTCGTATGTTCCTAGCCTATGCAACGCATCAAAAATATAAAGTATATCAAATGGATGTAAAGTCAGCGTTGTGTACTGAAGGAAGAAGTCTATGTGGCACAACCGCCCGGCTTTCAGCAGGGATATCAGGTGTACAGACTTCGGAAAACTCTGTATGGGTTAAAACAAGCACCCAGGGCTTGGTACGATACCCTATCAGACTTTCTGCTTCAGAAAGGTTTTCAGAAGGGGACAGTAGATCGCACCCTTTTCAACATCAAGTCAGGAGATGACATCCTACTGGTGCAAATCTACGTAGACGACATCATTTTCGGTTACAGGAACGTGACTATATGTCAACAATTCGAGAAAATGATGAAGGAGAAGTTCGAGATGTCCATGATGGGAGAGATGAACTATTTCCTTGGATTCCTAGTGAAGCAATCAACTAAAGGAATATTCATCAACTAGGCTAAATACACTCGAGACCTCCTGAAAGCATTCGGCTGCGACTCAAGCAAGCAAGTCAAAATCCCCATGAACACAAATTTTAAAATCGATCTTGACAAAGAGGGAGCTTCTGTTAACTCAACTGATTATAGAGCTATTATTGGTTCTTTATTATATCTAACAGCAAGCAGACCTGACATAACTCATGCTGTAGGTGTATGTGCAAGATTTAAGGCGAATCCCAAGCGAAGTCATCTGGACTCAGCAAAGAAGATTCTGCGATATCTGAAAGGAACACCTAATGCAGGGTTACGGTATCCTGCTGATGATAATCTTATACTAACAGGTTATTCTGATGCTGATTATGCAGGATGCAGGATAGATCGAAAGACAACTTCTGGAACATGTCAGTTCCTAGGCAGCAAACTAATCTCATGGTTTTCAAAGAAACAGCATTCAGTGGCGACGTCCATTACTGAAGCTGAGTATATGGCTGCTGGAAGTTGTTGTGCCCAGATCCTTTGGCTTCGACAACACTTGCGAGATTATGGAATTACTCAAGATGAAGTGTCCATCTACTGCGACTCCACTAGTGCGATTGATATAACTCAGAACCCAGTTCTTCATATGAGATGCAAGCACGTGGACATTCGACACCACTTCATTAGAGACCATGTCGAGAAGAAGGATATCAGAATGGAGAAAATCCATACTGACAAACAAAGGGCGGACATACTGACCAAACCACTAGCCGAGAACAGATTCAGAGAACTATCAGTTGAGCTAGGTCTACTGGATCCCACTGACTCTTGTCAGTAGGAGGAATCAGTATGATAGGTCAGAAGACTCAGTACTTTGATTCATTCGGGTGAATCATACAGTACACAGTAAGGGGGAACATGGTTATCAGCCTACAAAGATCCTCCTGAGTCATTACGGTAACCAGCTGATCGTAAAAGTTCAGCTGAAGAGATATCAATGGCGATTGTTCTAACCCCACCCCACATCGAGGAGATCATCAAGTCCAGGGTTCTTTTCGAACCGACGATGGTGCTCCATCAGGCAGACCTTCCATATTTAGAGCCCGTGTTCTCGGCTCTTCAAGAGTCTGGCCTAGCGCTTCTAGTGACGAAGAATCCAAGCTCGTATCTTCCCCGCCAAGTGGCAGAATTATATTATAACTGGCGTTCGGTGGAAGATACAGATGGAGAGATGTCCCAGATTTCCTATATGAGGGAAGTGTCCCCTCAGAAGTGGGAATCCAGCCACGCCGTTATAAACATCCGGGCAGCGCTGAAGTCATCATTCGACCTTCCTACTTATGGGATCTCTCCAGTGGGCTACAAGGAGAAGGAGCTTAATGCATATGTCCATCGTTTCTGTGGAAGGGACGATATCTCTTTCAAGTCCGCATTACCGAAGATTCAACTACTATCGGAGTACCGTGGCCTCGCATACATCGTCATACATATCCTGACGAGCGCAACTGGTTCATTTGATCAGTTGTCAAGGCCCAGACTCCAGCTGATGATGGCCATAGTTGATGGAGTCCAGGGGAACTGGATGGAGTTCTTTGTAACTGAGCTGAAGGCTCAGGCACAAAAGTTTGTCGCAACACAGTCTGGAGAGAGAACACAAATTAGTGTGGGCAAACTCGTGTATGGGACCAAGATGTCCATACTGATAGAGGACTCAGTATCGAATCACGCATCTTTTGTTGATTCCAAATACTTCGACCGCAAGCTCATTAAGTTCAAAACAAGAGCCGCTGCTGAGAAGTCAGTCGGACGTGGACCCGCTGAACTTAAAAGGCCTACTACTAATTTGCCTCCACAGGCCGACCCTCCAAAGCGAAAGAGGCTCTCTAAGACTGGAACTTCTGAGGTTCCTACAAAGCCTGCTTTTCCACCACCTCCTCAGGAGGAAGATATTCTGGACGCTGATACCGGGATCCAGGGTGCGACCCTCAAGGATAAGGTACAGCGGATCAGTTTGGAGGAGACTCAGCCGGAGGAAGTTGAGGAACCGGCTGATGAAGTCTCAACCGAGTGGTCGACATTGCAGAAGACTCGTCTCCGAGCCACAGGAGAAGTCGCTGTACAGATCCCTGAAATATCAGCTCGTTAGGATCTGGTCGACATAGCGATCAGGGCAAGGACTCATATGCTGCTGAGATTCCTAAATTGGGACATTCTTGAAGAACTGATCAAGCAACATTTAGCATTGTCCTTACTGGCAGAAGAACAAAGTCTGTAGTCAGTTATTGGGTTTGGGGAACCCGCTGACTGAGCATCGTTCGAGGGCTTAAGGTCAGCCATGCTCTATCTTCTGAACCTGAGGTCCTCCGAGCAGAACGCTAGTAACCCGTCACAGCCTTCCCATCATGATGACGACGATGATAATAATGATGAGGATCAGGCACCTCCCAAGGACGCAGACCAGGGAGAATCTGCTTAGGGTCAAACTCCCAGTGAGAAGGGCGAGTCACCACTTCTACCTCCTACATCAGGTGACGCCCCTGTTGCCTCGAAGCCCAGCAGAGAGCAACAACTCGCAGCCTTTGAGCAAAGGCTTGAAACCTCGTCATATCAGATCAAACCCATAGGTTCCGTGTCCTCCAAGTCTGTCAGCAGGGCGATAAAGAAGCAAGGAGACAAAAATCATCTCCTAGCTAAGGACGTCCACCTGAAGTGGGCACAATACACAAAGTCTCAAACGGAGACAGTTCACAGACTAGCCAGCGAAGTGAAAAAGGTCTCGGAAACTCCAACTCCTAACATTAAGGAGATTGTACAGACCGCGCTCGCCGCTCAGAAGGTGGACCTGGCTGCTCAAAGTCAGCAGCTCCTTGAGGCTCAGCAGAAATCTTTTTTTGAGCAGCTGACTAAGAGCTTAGCCACTGTCCAAAAGACAATGGATGAGCGAAACAAGATGGCCACCTCCAGCGTGCAGAAAGCCTTGGAAAATCAGCCGGCGGCCCTCAAGCTCATCCAGGCAGAGATGACTGCCTCTCTCGACGCATCGCCCCTGAAGCAGCGAGAAGAAATAGCAGCCCAGATTCAACAGATCTGCAAGGATCAAGAGGCTGACTGGGAGCACTACTGCGATGCGGTCAGAGACTTCGACACCACCACCACTTCCATCAAGAATGTCCTTTTCAAATTAGAAAAGGAAGTCGTCGCTATCCGTACACTTCTGACCCCGGCTGATGATGCCAAAAAGGGGGAAGATGGGGAAGAGAGGACGGAGACAGCTCAGGTGGGAGTAGAGGCAGAGGCAAGAGAAATGGCCAAGGGGGCAGGTTCAGCTGCTCAAGCTGGAACCAGCTCAGTACCCCCTCCCATAATCCAAATCCCAACTGTCCAAACAACTCAGCACATCGAAGATGTCACACGGTTTGTGGACCAGGAGGATCAACCTCTGCCACCGCAAAGGCCCGGTAAGGAGAAAGCGACCGAATCTACTCCACCGCCTTCCCCGACGCCTAAGTTCAAAACCAAAGCAGAGCAGGAGGAATTTGATAAAAGGGTTGCTCAGAAGCTCCAAGATGAGCTGGACTATGAGCGACAGCTTGAGGAAGAGGCTCAAAAAGCTAAGAAGAAGAGAAAGCCAGTAGCTAAGATGGCCAGGAGCTAAGCTAAGAAGCTCTTGGAAGAGCAGAAGAAGAAGAAGGCTCAGGATGAGCAGGCTGGCTCTGATACTGACAATCTGCCCCTCGCTCAGAGGATGAAGAATATTCCAACACTTACTCCAGAGCAGGAGGCAGAAGATAGATCCACCTGGGAGGCTACGCAGCAAGGGCTGAATCTCCGAAGAGGAGATACTAGAGCTGCGGCCCTCAGAGAGAAGAAGAGGTTGGAAGACTTGGAAAAGATAATAGAGCTTACTGACAAAATTGCCAAGGAACCAATCCTCGACTGGAAGAAACAGGTACCCAGGACTTCCAAGTTCTTCAAGTGAGGCGCACCAAAAGCTGCTTATCTAAAGAAGACTCCACACCGCCATGTAGACAAGTAGATTCCCTGGAACCTGAATGAGGAATGGGAGGAGCTAAAGATTGAGTTCATAAAGGCATACTACGTATGGCAATGCTACCCTAGTGAGGTACCGGTTGCTGAACTCTTCGATGATTTCATCAATCAGTACGACACCAACCTCAGAGCACAGATTCAGCTGATTTTATTCATGGAGAAGTTGCCACTCGTTGCCCCTGCCTACAGACAGCTCACTCCGCCCATGACCTCTCGAGGAGTATTATGTACGAAAGAGATTGAAGATGAGGTTGACTCTGCTTCTCGCCACCATGAACTTGATCCTTTAAAGCCGAGTGATCTCAAGGATATCCAGACCCTCCGTGCCAGAATCTACAGATCTTATGGTTTGGATCCTCCTGCAGCCAAGTCTGCTGATTTCAAAGATAAGATTAAGAAGTTCAGGCGATAGCAGTAGTTCTTTATCTCTGTATAGAAGATAGGACTGTGTAATCATTTCTCATATATTCAGTACCTTTTTTCTGGCCAGACAACCACTCATTGTCTTATGGCTTTGTTTATTTTACTTTATCACGACTGATCACTAAAGTGATCTGACACACACGCACACATAACCGTTTCTCTGATATGCCTATCTTTCAGCTGCTGACTGCCTTATCTCGTGTAGCCTTTGGCATTGACTAACAGAGAGGAGGTTATGTTGGAGCCCTTCAACATAAGATACTTTTGAATCTATGGTGGTTCCAATATTCAGTGTTTCGTATCCTCTCGTGTAGCCTTTGGCATTGTCGCCAAACTCTATCCTAGGTCCATCTTCAGTGATGTAATATATCAGCAGTGTTTTCTGGTACGCCATGTGTCTGGAACATCCGCTGTCTTCGTAGCATGGGTCTTTTTGTACCTGTGAAACAGAAAATCATACTTAGGTACCCATTACGTTTCTTATGGGTCCTGAGAAGTTGGTGGTTTTGCAATCCAAATCTGCCTGACTACATTTGTAGTCTCAGACAGCTTCTTCCTGGCCCGTCAACATACTTCATTGTTGGACTCAGTGGTGTTGACTCTTTCAGCTTTAGAGGTTCAGCAGTCCTGATCTTCTGCTTAGCTGAACTCTTAACCTTCTGAACTGATTCAATAGCTTTTGCATGGTTCTTAGGTGCCTTCTTGACCAGTGGCTCATAATAGTAACTTCAGTACTGAGTAGGGTGAGTCAAATTCTGAGGCCCATGTTGATCTGCCCATCTCAATGAATTTCCACCTTGCTTTTGACTGGGAGGTTGCGAGCGAGATCTGCTAGACTTCTAATAGGTGGGATGAGGTACTTTCACCTTTTGCTTTCCTTTTGTCAAAGGTTTCTGGGGTTCTGAACGTTCAGTACACCCTTTGACAAACCTATCAGCAAGCTTTACTGATGAATCTTGTGGAGTTGAGGTCGAGTGTAACCTAACCCTTCCTTATGGGTTACAGGTCTCTGACTTGTGAGCATAGCTTTGAGCTTCTTCTCTGCTCCAAGGAACCTGTCAGTCATCAGAACTTTCCATACTTCATCACTCTTCTTGAGAGTTTCGTACTATGTCTGTAGTTCTGAATATTCCTTCTTCAGTAGACCCAGTTCACTGACTTTCTTCGTCAAGTCTTTGGTTAGTGCTCAGATCAGTCCTTCTTCCTGCTGACACTATGTTATCGGAGAATCATTCTCCTCATTCAGTCTCTTGGAAAGCTGAGCCAACTGAGTAGAGTCCTGATTGGACTGAGAAAGTCTCTCATTTCCGGCTCTCAGGGGGTCCGTCTCCTGAAGGGCCTGACTAAAGTCCAAGCTCATCTTGATATGCTCGTCTTGTAAGGCTTCGTATCATAGTGCAGATTCAGGATGATCACCTGCAGTAGATTGTGTATTGTGTGTGCATGGTGAAGAGGGTCTATCAATAGCATAATAGTTTACCTCATCCTCTGCTCCAGCCGTGAGACACTTCTCATTATCTTCAACCTCTACTGCGATGAATGAGACTTCGTCATCTGATGAGCCCATGAAGTTTTTCGCCTCTTCTGAGTTATCTAAAAGCTCCCCAGTAATGAATCCTTGGTGCTTTTTGGCGAACTTCTCTCTTCGAGCTTGTCGCACAACTCTCTCGGATGAACTCAGCTCTGGACACTCATATTGGTAGTGCCCATCCTTCTTGCATTTGTAGCATAAAGAAGGTCTGCTTGGTTTTATGTCGGGTTACGAGTCAGTGGTTTGTCCTAACAACCACTTAGAGGATACTTAGTATTATTTTATTAGTAGTTCTTGTAATAGGACTTATCTGTGTTTCGGTAATGGGGGAAATCATAGTGTTTCAGTGCTATGGAATTGAAGATCCCAAAGTCGTCTTGTATTATTTGTGTAGTGTCGATAGGACTAGATGGTGTAATAAGCTAGACGGATTATGTCATTCATTATCTTTTTTGTCTAAGTCATGTACGGAATAAATGTTGGATTGATCTTCAGTAGGAAGTTACTTTCCAGAACCCCACGTCAGAATTGTGTAGGCCCGGTTCAGTTTGTTTCGAAAACATTTGTTTAACAAATCAGTTCAGTATATTAGTGCGATGTTTTAGCTTTTAACTGAAATGCTGTTGTATGATTTTGTAAGAATATTTTTAGTATGAAATGTTAATCAATGCAACAAATAAACAACACATCAATTTTTAAAGTGGTTCGGATACGCAAGATCCTACGTCCAGTCGTCCTTAAAAACACAGGACACTATTTTATTATACTGAGTTAGTCTTAGTTAGTTTGTACAATGGAAAAACTTTTACTTGAGATTATACTGAGCAAGTCTCAGTTTACAAGGTCAAACAAGAGTGTTTGAATGTATCTCCAACTATAAAGCAGTTCTTAACAGTAAGAACAGTTCAATAAATGAACTCCTTCTATTTAAACTATGGATATTACAATGAGCTTAATGTTAGAGGGTGAGAACTGGAAAGGCTTCTAGAGTGAAACAATGAGGATATATCAACTCTGGGTTCGTGAAGTTCACTTGAATAAACGATAAGTGTTCTAGAGCTTGATTCTTGAATGTTTGAGTTCTCGTATGGTCGCTTATGTGATCATGTAGTGCAACTTTAAAGATCACGACCTTCCCTCTATTTATAAGCGTGAGTGTAAATAGATCTGTTGGAGACGAACTGTCCACGTGTCACTCTATAACTAGGTAGCAAACAGCTTCATTTTGAATTCTGTAGAGTCCCCTCTATTTCCGGGAAAGTGGTTGACTTGCAGCTTCATGTCGGAGACTTGCCAGCTGGCTGCTTGTCATTGGTCGAGGTACATAAAGTGGTTGAGACACTTGCAGACTGCATGGTTGATACTGAAGTTGACTTTTCTCAGTTGTACGACCTCGGACAACTCTACTGGAATGACATTGAAGTCCACTGCCAGTTAAAGAAATTGACAGGTCGTTGCCGAGTCTGACCGTGGGTTCAGTAGTATACTCCTGCTGAGTTCAACTCTACTGAAGGTTAAGACTGCGAGTTCGATGGCTGCTCTCGCTGAGTCCAGGTTTTTCCGACTCGAACACCTTTCGATATCTTTGCTCCGGCCGAGTCCAAAGACTACTGAATCTTCACTCCATGGCACTGCGGCTGGTAGTCTACTAAAGGACAACAAACTGAACTTTTGAGTTGGACCATGCAGAAACAAGTCTGCTGAGTCTGAAAAACTCAAAGACAAGGCGTTACAAATACAAAGGAATGGTTCACCAATCAACATAGGGGTTTCGGGATCATCCAAATCATTAACAACTAACCAACAGCTGAATCATCTCCCAACAGAAAAGAGAATGGGAACAATAGATCTCTAGAGTGAAGAACTAATTATATCTCTATGTGTATGAGTTCTTCGCTGTGTAAATTGTTTGGTTGCTAGAGCGTTTGAATACTTGAGTGTTTTTGGTTCGTGCGGACATCCATCTAAGATATTCAATACTTGAAACGAATTTCTTTACTGATTTAGTAGGTTCTGAGATACCCAATTGAGATCCTCATGCTGAGTCCATCCAGCTGACATCAGATGTTCTACTGAACCTATAAGCTACTGAACTCTAGCTAGCCTACTGATTTCCTAACATGTGGAACTCGACTAAGCTATTACATTATGAGGTTCACCATTCAGCTAAGGGGTTTTGGGATCTTCAAAGATTCTCATACTGAATCTCATATCCAACACTTTTCAACATTGAGTACTGAAAATAAGGAATCAGGAATAACAATATTAAGATCGGATCGTCATAAATAAGTGGTAAAGGAATACCACTTAGGTCTAGATGAAGCTCTTAGAATCTTAGAGTTCATCTCTTTTATGGTGAATGTCGTTCCCAACCCGTTGACGATGTTGATCTGATTTATTAATCTAATGTTGATATCATCAATTGATTCACCAAGCAACATACAAAATGCTTCGAACTTCTGTAGCTCAAGCTCCAGCTTGTTTTCTTTCCTCTGCGAAGTACCCTGAGTCAGCACTGCTAGAGCATCCAAGAGTTCCTTGATGGTCTTGCAGTCATGCGCCCTTCCGAGATATAAGTCATTGAGTGTTGTCAGTATAGCATTCCGTACAACTCGGTCTAAGTTGTGCAGATTTCTTTCCTCAGGCGTGAAAGCGCTTTTGTCCTTTGGAACTTTCTCCCCTATTATGGCTCATACTCCTCCCACAGCTGCATATTCAACGTTGTCGATCATGGGAATGATAGGTCCAATTTCAAGGACTTTGTTCATGCTGTCATGCAGCGAAGTTAGATAAGCCTCCATTCTCATGCGTTAAACCACATAATTCTCTACTGAAAACATGAGAACCATCATTATACCTGATATATCAGACTTGGTGGAAACAGAGTATAGGATGTAATGAAAAAATGCAAGTACAATGAAAAGCGTTTTTCAGGATCTCATCGAGCAGACCATTGTATCTCAAAAAACGGTGATCAAAAGAACACCGCTCTAATACCAATTGTTGGTTAGAGACGAGTCTTTAGGTGTAGAAGGGGGGGGGGGGAGAATGCACCTAAATCCAAGTTCAAACTCAAACGCGAAAGTCAGTCTTTTACTGAATATGCTTACTGAATAGTTCAATTCGCTAATTTAGTTTCTCATCGCGTGGGATGATTGATTTGAGACACTTAATACTGTTTAGTGGCTTTAGTCAGTCTATAATAAACTCAATACATGAACTTGTTTGGAAAGTATAAGCCTTGTTGTATTCGTCTCTTCTGAAAAATCCAGACTTATGAATTTTGCAAATCAGTTTCATCCAAGATGAACAATTAACCAATAAAACAGTAAATGACACATGCAGTTTTTAAAGTTGTTCGGATACGCAAGATCTTACGTCCATTGTCCTGAATTACCTAGAGTTCTTAAATTATAATACTGATCAAGTCTCAGTCGATCGGTGCACTGGACAGATCATTAGTTATAATCCTAGCGAATTTACAATGAGGTTCAAATACAATGTTTGAGATTCTCCAACTAAGAAGGACTTCTTACAATAACAACTCTTTCAATGTCTAAGCTTATGATCTAAAAAGGTTTGTTAGAATAGAGAATGGGAACTAGAATACTCCAAAGTGAAGAATTGTTTAAGGTATCTATCTATGCATAGTGTTCTTCATTGGGTTTGCTTTAAGATTGCTAGAGCTTGAATGATTCACTACTTGGTGTTCCAGGTGTATTCATCGCTTGAAGATCGATCTCTATTTATAGTCTTGACTCATGGAAAGATCCGTTGGAGCGGATCTAGCCATGTGTAAAAGACGACCGGAATAATGGCCATCTCAATTTTAATGTTAATGTAGAGATTTTCTCATTTTCAGTATTAAGGGTAGCTTTATGTTAGTGCAAGTACAGTATTGACAACTTCTTATTGGTCGAGGTTGAATAGTAGGTAAGTGTTGGGAATTAGGTTCACTATGATAGATTTGAAGATCCCAAAACCCTAGCTGGATGATGAGCTTTCGATATTGTTATAGCTTAACTGAGTTCACCGTGTTAGGAACTCAGTAGACTAGCTAAAGTTCAACAACTGTGCATTCAGTAGAAGACTCAGTAAATACCTGGACTCGAGCAGGAGCAAGATATGCGAAAGGAGTCAGTCGAACTGAACTCAGCAGGAGTAGTTCACTGTACTCAGAGTTGATCTTCAGCAAAGCAGACTCAGCAGAAGTTATCTACTGAATCAAGATCAGACTCAGCAACGGTCGGTCACTTACTTTAACTGACCATGGACTTCAGAAGAACAAATTTAGTAGAGTTGTCCGAGGTCGTACATCTGAGAAGTCAGCTTCAGTATCACCTTGAAGTCTGAATAGGTCTCAACCACTCTCTGTACCTCGACCAATGACAAGCAGCCAGCTGGCAGAGTCTCCGACATAAAGCTGCAAGTCAACCACTTTCATTAAAGTTAGTGGACTCTACAGAATTCAAATAAAGCCGTTTGCTACCCCATAGAGTGACACTTGGCATCGTCCTCTCCAACGGACATATACCTAGGTCACCTCTATAAATAGAGAAGAGTCTTCACGCAGAGCAGAAGAGGTGAGGTCAATCATGACGATGATGGACACATCCAAGGAACCGAGCTCAACCGAACAAACACTCTAGAAGATTCAAGCCATATCCAGAGAAGAACTTAATCTTTCATAGATATATTCTTATAGTTCTTCTCTCTAGAGTTCTATCTCGTTCCTTATCTAATACAAGCTGATCTTATTGTAATATCCATAGCTTAGACGAAGGAGTTCATATTTGAACTTGTTCCTTATTGTAAAAGGACTCCTTCATAGTTGGAGAGTTTGTCAAACACTTTAGATTGATAACTGTGTAAACTGGGACTTGCTCAATATAATCCCCAAGCCGCAGTTTGTCCTGTGTACAAGCTGACTGAGACTATCTCAGTATAATAAATAGCCTCCTGATCTTTTCAGGACAGTGGACGTAGGATCGTTTGATATCCGAACCACTTTAAAAACTTTGTTGATTTATTGTCGCTCTGCTTAATTGTTCATTTGCATAAAACTGACTTTAAATCAAATAGCATAAAACGGTGTTTTTAGACTTAGACGAATATTCTTTTGGGCCTACTCTTCCGCACTCGAAACCTGATACTGAACTACTGTTCTACTGACTGAATTCACTAGACCGTACTCAGTAGAAGGATTCTCTGCCCACGCGTTCAGCAGTACTGATTCAGCAGTACTGACTGTCGCGCTCATTGCTGAACTTTGACTCAGGTGTATTCCACACCTGAAGACTCGTCTACTCTCGGGACCAACAGTAAGACTTGTTCAAGCTACAAGAATGATTCTGAGTTGACTTCCTCTAATACCTTAGACACTTTAACTGAGTTGTTCCTCTATTGATATTCTTCTGAGAGATACATAATGTAGGCCGATTCCGTCTGTACTCATGTCCATCGCATATTCAGTAGATTCTGAGGAATCCTACAGAGTCTTCAAACACTAACTCCAATCAATAGGTGAGCATAAAAAGCTACTGACTCTATCAACTACTAAACTCTATCTAGTCTACTGAGTTCCTAACATGCCGAACTCAACTCAACTATTAAATTATACAGGTTCATCACTCAGCTAGGGGTTTTGTGATCTTCAAATCTTAAACTGAAACATCGCCCAACATGATCTAATTTTCAAAGTTAATCTTAAAAAAGAACATAGATGTTATATGTTGGTCCCGTGAGTGAGTTCAGGTGTAGAGGGGGGGGGTGAATACACCTGAATCCAAATTTCTCAACTTTCGAACACGAACAGTCCTATTCAGGAAGGTGCCGTACTGAAATAGTTCAGCAGACCAGACAACTGTTCTGAATCGTGTTAAAGGCTAAAAGAGTACCGACTCAGCTAAGATCTGCTAACTGACTAGGTCAGAATTCAGTATCGATCAGTGAGAGTTCAGTGTGCGGAATTGTGTAGGCCCAAATCAGTTTTAATGAGGAAAACGTTTTATGCAAGTCTCAGTTGAGTATATAAGAAGTTCATAATACTGAGACAGTTAAATCGATTTTAAATATGATGTTCAGTATGCACAGTAAAACCAATGAAACAGTAAGTAAACGACACATATATTTTTAAAGTGGTTCGGATATCAACAATCCTACGTCCACTGTCCCGATAGATCAGGAGGCTATTTATTATACTGAGTTAGTCTCAGTCAGCTTGTACACTGGACAAAGCCGTGGCTTGGGGATTATACTGATCAAGTCTCAGTTACAATTCTATCAAACTTTAAGTGTTTGACAAAACTTCTCCAACAATGAAGGAGTCCTTATACAATAAGGATTGGGTTCAAATGTGAACTCCTTCGTCTAAGCTATGAATATAACAAGTGAGCTTAGGGTTAGAGGGATAAGGAACGAGAATGTAGCTATCTAGAGCGACGAACAGCTGAGGGTTTAGCTATAGGTTCGTGTCAGTCGCTTGGATACTAGAAGCTTATGTCGGTTTAGCTTGGTTCCTTTTGAGCTGGATGTAGTCTTTCGCCGGGGATAACTCGGTTGATTCTTATGGAAGACTTAGTCGTTAATTTTGCTCGTTTGAATGCTCTCTAGTGTTCTAGGTGCGCGCATTCATTCGTGTTTAAATCTTGAATGATCCCTCTATTTATAGAGTGGAGAGAAGAATAGATCCGTTGGAGACGATCTTCTTCTTTTTCCCTCTTTTGTGGTAGCAAACGGCTCTTTTGTGTAGTAGGTACAGTGTCCTTCCCACCTTTTAAGGTAAAAGGTTGACTGCAGCTTTAGCAGGTGAGACGACACATGTATGCTTGTCATTCGTCGAGGTGGATGGAGTGGTTGAGACAGCACAAACTTCGAGACAGACTGAAGCTGACTTCTCTCTTCCTCGTACATGACAATGCTGATTGTCTTTCAAAAGATTCTGACAGTCCTGAAGACTATCTGCCGTTGCTGGAGTCGGACCTTGTATTCGGTAGATCGACTGCGGAGATAGGTCTATGGAAGATCAGCTCTGAGTCCAATGAACTACTCCTGGTGAGTTCAGTTCAACTGACTCTCTCAGTATACTGCTCCTGCTGAGTCCAGTATTCACTGAGTCTTCTACACTGGTGCTGAGGCAGATAAGCTACTGAGCGCCTTGACCAGAGCAGAGTGTCTACTGAGTCTGAAACCTCAGAGACAAATATGAATACAAAGGAATGGTTCACCAATCAGTTAGGGTTTTGGGATCTTCAAATCTTCTCAACAGTTCAGAGCACGAGGCTACTGAGCGTGATTCAGTATAGAAGATAGAATCATTTCCCACAAGTATGATCATGCTCAGGATTGAATCATCACCCAACAATTTCCCCCTATTTGATGATGCCAAAACCTATCATCTATGTCCTATCAACTATGCTAAACACTAACTTACTCAGAAACAGAGCTCCTTACAAATATTACAAGTAGGATCAGTGGAGATGTCTGGTAAGTGCTAGACTACTGAGGGAGACAGGGCAGAACAATTTCCCCCTTTACAATAATTTCCCCCATGCAACAATTTCCCCCTAAGAGAAATAGTAACTCTATGAAAGTCTATTCTATCAGAAATCTAACCGAGCAAAAACTGACAAGTAAATAAACAAAGTGAGTGTGTGTCGAGTAATCACTTCATGATTCTCGAGTGTTAAAGCATAAAGCAAACACGGCTATTTAGACAACAAGTAGTTGTCAGAGCCAAAAGCAGATTGTATAAATATAAGAGAAATTCAGTACAGATACAATCTTGCTATGCTAAGAGAATGAGCTAAAGATCTAAGGAGGAGGGCTACTGAACTTCTTGATTCTCGTCCATGAACTCTTGAGTCCGATCTTCGGGGAGCGGCACTCCATACATCCCGTATGTGATCTTCCTTAGCTTCGAAAATTCCCGCAAAATCGGCAGGCTCATCTTCAACAAATTCTTTCTTCGCCTTGCATGCTTCACTTCCGCTTCAATCGTACCAAAGTGTACTGAGTCATCCCGTCTTCTCGGTGGAGGTATGATTCCGGGGTCCCGAACACTAACTTCTATACCTTCGTATATGGCTTTGTCGAGGTATGGGTAGAGTTCGAGTTCGGTAGCAAACATCCATTCCATGTAAGCTTCAATCCTTGTCTCGTTGGACCGTAACCTCCGAAATAGTTCCTCTTGATGAACTCAATTTTCGCATTTTCCCATCTTTGATTGAGTCGAGCCGGTATCCATTCATCTCGTTCTTGGCCATCTTTGAAATTTCAGTGTCACCGGCTTCCTGAATTTCCTGTATCTGTAAGGAATATCAGCTTTAGAAGGCACTCTCAGCCTGGCCTCCTCTTCAGTCCTTTTCATCAAAGCTTCAAGGTGTGCCTTCCAAATTCTGTCTCTGGCAGCCTGAATCTGTCTTGCCTCCTCGCCTCTGTATAGATATCTGTTCATCAGATCAAATATGGCTTCGTTTTCATCTCCTTGTGTATCAGTGGCTTGCTGAGGGGCTTCTTCTGATTCAGCACGGGTACTAGATCTAGATTTGGGCGTACCCTGCCTTTCAGTACTCTTCTCGCTGCTTTGCTCCTTTTCCTTTTCTCTCGTCCTCTTCATCTCGTTATGATGAGCTTTCTCGGAGGCGATCCAGCAGTTCTCTTTCCTCCTCTGGATGGGGCTTTAGTCTTTCCTTTAGCAGGCTTAGACTTTGACTTGTTAGCTGCTTCGGCCTCTGCAATTTCTCTGGCCAGTCTCTCATCCGCAGCTATTTGGGCTTCCTCCTCAGCAGATATGTACCTTAACCGCTTTGCTGGAGGGGTTGGAATTTTAAGCTTTTGTTTGCCCTTGCCTTCTTGAACTGGTGGTGGAAGAGGAGCCTCTTCTTCTTTTGAGTCCTCCACCGCCTGTTCAGCGTACTCAGCAACCTCCTTAATAATGTCTTTGGGAGTCTGGGTTGCCTGAGTAGTTTGCTGGGGTCCTGAGCCACTTGGGCCGGTTTCAACTGTGCTCGCAGCCGAAACACCCTGGGCCTTACCCGAAGTCTGAGTCTGAGTTTTCTGAGACTGAGTTTTGCTAATGTCAGCAATAGATTTCTTCTTCTCAGTCCCCTTCTTTCCTTCAGTAGCTGTCCCCTTCAGTAGTCTAGAAGGTTTAGTGGGAGTCATCTTCTCAGTACTCTTTTTCTTTCCTTCACTTTCTTCACTTTCTTTCTCAGTACCCTTCTTCTTTCCTTCCCCCTTTTTGGCATCATCAAGTACAGCCGGGGTTGGGATGAGTACCTTCTTTTCTAGCTTCTGATAAACAGTGGACAAGTCGTCCAGTCTGTTATGCACTTTCTCCAATGCTAGATGTAGCTCGTTCCTCTCAGATATGAGTGCGTCCTTGTATGTTGTATGAGAGAGAACGGCTTCTGACTTCAGTTCAGCTAGTTTCTCACCGATCTTGTCCTCCACGACCAGTTGAATGAGGTCTAGTTTGTTCTCCGTGGCCTGGGCTTGCTCGGTGACTGACTCAGAATGAGCGGACAAGGCGTTCTGAAATTGTTCAAGGAGCTTGGCCTGTCCCTCCTAAATTGTCTTTAGCTGAGTCTGAAACTGCTGTTCTTCTGGGCCAATGCTTCCGATATGAGAGCGGAGACATCAGGGGCAGCTGATGTAGAGATGCTGGATTTCAGCCCCTGAAGCTCAGATTTGGTGGCCAATGCAGACTTCTTCCACACCTTGTGGACTGCCTTCGCCAATTCCCGATTTTTAACTCCTTGTGCAGTTAGAGCTTTGGCAACTGAACGGGATCTCTTGGCAGATGGGCTGGGCGCTGCCTCGTATGTCGACTTGAGCAGGAGCTGAGCAGGCTCTGCTGAGGATGAGACACCAGCCGAAGGCTTCTCAGGCCCAAGGATACTGAGTGGTGTTGCTGCTTCAGTTTGGGTATCCTTGTCCTGTGGATGTCCCTCATCGAGGCTTTCCGGGCTCGAATCATCAGGGTGGGTCCTGACCGTCGTGGTCAGACCCATCTGAGGGCGGCGAGCCAGCTGCTTGGCGTCAATCAGCAATGATTGCAAGCATGGCTGCCCTTAGATTCTCCATCGTGTTGAGATTCTCAGGCTCTGAATAGCCTAACTCCTCACGCAATCTCAGTTCTTCCAAGTGTAGGCTGGCGACGGAGTAGTGTAGAACAAGGCGTTGAAGCTGAGGCCACTCCTGAAAGCGTAGGATCATATGGAGCCTTGCTGACTTGGCTAGGACGAGCAAATCTGAATGGTCAGCAAGCTCTGGAATGAAATGGATGATCTCTCGGGAAGCTCTAGACACAATAACTGCTGCTTCCATCCCGAGAGTCTCTTCTGCAGACGCAGACTCTGACTCGATATCAACGAAGTCAGTCTCAGGGTCAGCAGGTGGTCGACTGTTGAGCGGAGGCACAGAGAGAGGGCTATCCAGACGTTGGACTTCTTCGCTTTGGGCTTCAGTAGCCTCTCCCTATTCCTCTTGAACTTGTTCCTCAGTGGAGACGGCTTTCTCCACTGACTTGGTCTTCTCAGATGAGGAAGACTCATCTACCAACTGTAGTGGCTGAATAGGAGATGGTTCAGTAGCCACTTCAGTAGTAGTCTCTGGTTCAGCAGGTGTATCCGGTATGGCCTTCCTCAGCCTCTTGGCTGGTGCCTTAGGTGATTTTGCCGGAGGTGTCCTTTTCTTAGGAGTCGCCTGCTGAGGCTTCGATGGGGGAGAGACTGCTGAGGGTCCTGACCCTATCTGCTGAAGCGCTACTGTCTTGTTGTGAAATCTGACCTTCTTCACATTGAAGTATTCCTTGTCACTGTAGGTGATAGGCTCAGATCCACATAAATCTTCGATCATGATGGACAGTTTGAGTCCATACAGCAATTTGCCCTTTGCGCTCAGCATGTTCGATGCCTTGTCGAATTTAGCAGCCTGAGCCATGAATTCTCGGAGAAAGAACTCCGTCCAATTAATCTGGGCTCGGTCGTATATGGGCATCATTATCTGAATCTTAGGCCTCGACACCTGGTCAAACGACCCTGCTTGGCTTGTCAGTAGTTGCGTCACTATATAAGCAAGTGCCCTGAACTGAGGCAACATGCTGTTCTTCGGAAAAGCAGCTCTGAAAGTAGTGGGATTTCCACAGAAGATGGTAAGATATTCATCAACTCGGTCGTCTCTGTACCCGACTGTACTGATCCCTTCGGAGGGCAGATCAAAGCTCCGCTTCAAAGCATCCTTGATGGACATCTGCTTCAGCTCCGTAGTGGCGTTTTGGATAGAATGGGCAACAAATCTCGCCACTATGTCTCCAGACACTGCGTCTGAATTCAAGTACAGCTCTGCAACCTGTCTCAGGAGGAAGAACGAAGGCCTCCTAGACAGAAATTTCTCCAGCCCTGACTCGCGCAGAGCTGAGAATATATCGTCCATGTACTCCAGATCGCATGAATAGAAATCCATGGTGGGTTCAAACCATACGCGATCCTTCTCCAGAATGTTCTGCATATCCGCTGGAGATATCATAGAGATATTGGTTTCCGCCATTGTACCTGTTACACGAAGTTGTTATCAGTATCGATTCTTGGATAGATCAGTGCTTTACAATGCGATACTGAAAAAATATAATAAATACATTAACAGATATAAGCATACCAATAGATAAAATTCGAGATAAGATTCAGAATGAAGTTGCAAGTAAGGATTGCGTATGCAGATCTCGAATTTTTTGGAATTTGAAAGTTATGAAGTATGCTAATAGCGGTTTCAAAGATATGATCGAATATATATATCAACTATGAAGATGAACGGTTTTCGATCGAAGGTTGAATGTAAACTTGCTTTATGATATGGACGGTTAAGATTAGAAGTTAAAAATAGGCAATGATCACAAAAACCGCCTAAGTCAAAGCCAGTTGTAAAATAGCCTAAGTAGTAACTGTGAAAAGACATGCATTAAATGCGTGCAGAGTTCAGCAAGCTTATGTATAGAATGTCGTGCATTAAATGTGAGCCATTAATAATAAAGACAAACCAAAAGATATTAATGTCATGCTGAATCTTTGTCATAAATGCAAAGTACTGTTGTATTAAGTTACTACTGAGTAGAGATACGCAAACCTGTCAGCTGAACATAGTAGTCAGCTGATACCTCGTGTAGATGGTTTCGTCTCTACGTCGAATGTATCGATGCGAGAGTGAACATTCCCCCTTACTTGAAATGTCTCTCTCCCGAAACCTCTTACTGACCGGGGTCGGTAGGGGTCCAACAGACCTAGCTCTACCGAAAGTTCTCCGAATGCGGATTCGGCTAGAGGCTTGGTCGGTATATCGGCCCGTTGCTTGTCGGTATGGATCTTCTCCATCCCGATATCCTTTTTCTCGACATGGTCACGAATGAAGTGATGTCCGATGTCCATGTGCTTGCATCTCGTGTGAAGTACGGGGTTCTCGAGTGATTGCAATAGCACCGGCATCTTGTCGCAGTAAAATCGGCACTTCATTCCGAATGACGTCATAGTCTCTCGCGTGTTGTCTCGGCCAAAGGATCCGGGCGCAACAACTTCCGGCAGCCATGTATTCGGCTTCGGTAGTCGACGTGGCCACCGAGTGCTTTGTTTCTTTGAGAACCATGAGATCGGCTTGCTGCCAAGGAACCGACACGTTCCCGAAGTTGATTTTCGGTCTATTCTACATCCTGCATAGTCAGCATCAGAATAACCAGTTAGTTCAATATTATCATCAGCTGGATACCACAAACCCATGTCAGGTGTTCCTCGTAGATAGCGGAGAATCTTCTTTGCTGAGTCCATATGACTCTGCTTGGGATTCGCCTGAAATCGAGCACGACACCTACAAGCATAAGTTATGTCGGGACGAGTAGGCATTAGATATAATAAAGAACCAATTATAGCACGGTATTCAGTTTGGTCTACTGATACTCCCTCTTTATCAAGATCTATCTTCATATTCGTGTTCATCGGGATCTTGATTGATTTGCCGGATGTGCAGTCGAATCTTTTGATGTGGTCTCTAGTGTATTTGCCTTGGTTGATGAACGTTCCCTTTTCAGATTGCTTGACTTGAAAACCAAGGAAGTAGTTCATTTCACCCATCATCGACATCTCGAACTTATCCTTCATCATCTTTTCAAATTGCTGACACATGATGACATTCTTTGATCCGAATATAATGTCATCCACGTAGATCTGCGCAAGTAATAAGTCTTCTTCCGGTCGAATCTTTGAATAGAGTGCGGTCTCTTCGTGCCTTTCTGAAAACCTTTCTGAAGAAGAAACTCAGACAGGTTATTGTACCAAGCCCTGGGTGCTTGTTTTAACCCATATAGAGCCTTTCTGAGTCTATATACTTGATGTCCCTGCTGAAAGCCGGGCGGTTGTTCCACATAGACTTCTTCTTTCAGCACGCCATTCAGGAACGCAGACTTCACATCCATTTGATAAACTCTGAATCGTTGATGTGTTGCGTAGGCCAGGAATAGTCTGATTGCCTCCAATCTTGCAATTGGAGCGAACGTCTCATCGAAATCTATCCCTTCGGCTTGACAGTAACCTTTAGCCACGAGTCTTGCTTTGTTCCTTACTATAACGTTGTTTACATCTCGCTTGTTTTTGAAGACCCATTTAGTTCCAATAACATGTTGATGTCGGGGTCTATCTACAAGCTCCCATACTTCGTTTCTCGTGAACTGATTCAGCTCCTCCTGCATAGCAATGATCCAGGCCAAGATCTTTCGGTGCATCCTCAATGGTCCGAGGCTCTTCGGTGAACCAAGAAGCGGGAAAATAATGCGCTTTCTCCTTGACAGAATCTGGATCTTGTCTTGACATGTGCTGAAGGATCTCCAATTATAAGATCAGCAGTGTGAGCATCTAGCCACGATCTACGATGTTTTGACTCTTCATCTGAAATTTGTTCAACACAGATAGTAGGTGAGTTAGGCATTTCAGTTGTACTATTCTGAGATTGAAGTAATTCAGTAACAAGAGTATGGTCTACTGAGTCACCGGGTTCAGGGGCATTCAGCTCAGGAACATTACTAGACGTTCCCCCTAAGGTGTTGCTCTCAGTAGTGTTGGTCTCAGTTACCTCAACGGTTTCTTCATCGACCTGAGTTACCTGGGATTGATTCTGTTCGGGAGAATCAATCTATTCAGCTACTTGCTCTGCTAGTTGAGATTCAGTAGATTTGTCTTCAGTTTCTTCGTCTGAATCATCATCCCAACATAGCTGGATCTTTTCAGATTTGTCTTTTAAGCTTAGATCCCGTAGCCGCTTCGATGTCCTCGTATTCGGAATTTGAGTTATTGCTCCTGTCTTCGTAGCAAACTCGTTAAAAACAACATGAGGGCTTTCCTCCACGCAAAGAGTCCGATAGTTGAATACTCTGAAAGCTTTGCTGACCCGAGAGTATCCTAAGAATACTCCCTGATCTGACTTGCTATCAAAAGTCTTCAGCTGATCTTTCCCATTATTGTGGATAAAGCATGAACAACCAAAAATATGGAAATAAGATAGAGAAGGCTTCCTGCCGTTCCATAGTTCATATGGTGTTCTCTTATCTTTGCTTTGTCGGTAAAGATCGGTTCCGAGTGTAACATGCGGTATCGGTAGCTTCACGCCCGTAATTTGGTTGGGAGTCCCGAGTCCTGCGAGTAGAGTCCTAGCCGCCTCTTTTAGAGTTCTCGTTCTTTCGTTCGAGCAACTCCATTTTGCTGAGGTGTGCGTGCGGTGAAGTCTCATGCTCTATTCCTTCGCTTGCGTAACTCCTTTACCATGGAATTAAGGAACTCAGTTCCTCTGTCTGAACGTATTTTTCTGATCTTGGTGTTCTTCTCGACACTGAGCTTTTTCAGAAGCGTTGGTAACTCTGTTTTGACGTCGACTTGTTGGCAATGAATATGACCCATGTGTAGCGCGAGTAGTCATCTATGACCACTAATGCATATTTTCTCGCCTCGATCGTCACCGGGGAGACTGGACCGAACAAATCCATTTGTAGTACCGAAGGATTCCATCTCGTGGAAGGCGATGGAACCGGAGGATTTTGATTCCTTGTTTGCTTTCCCTTCGGACATGCTTCACACCGAGTGTCTTTGCTTGAATACTTCATTCGGCGGTCCCCTTGCTAGAGTGTCTCTTGCAAGCTTGTTGAGCGTCTTAAAGTTGAGATGGCCGAGTCTTCGTGCCATAGCCACCCCGTGCGGTTGTCATTCTTCGCCAATAAGCAAGCTTCGTGTTCACCGAGTTCCGATCGACCACATATATGTTCTTTCTGCGCGAACCTCGATAACACCGTTTTCCCCGTGGATTTATCAATAACATCACGTAAAACCGGCGTCAAATATCACTCTATTTGAGTTATCACAAAATTGACTAACAGAGAGAAGATTATGCTGAGGTCCTTCAACATATGATACTCTTGGAACGTTGGCAGTTCCAATGCTGAGTGTTCCATATCCTCTGGTATAGCCTTTTGCATTGTCTCCGAACTCAATTCTGGGTCCTTCTTCGTGGATATAATTCTTCGGAGACTCCTTTGGTATGTCATGTGTCTTGAGCATCCGCTGTCCACATAACATGGGTCTTTACGCACCTGCAAAACAGAATTATATTCAGGTACCCTTTATTTTTGTTTTTGGGTCCTTAGATGTTAGTTTTAGTAACCCAAATCTGTCTAACAACCCTGGTGGTTTCAGACATTTTCTTTCCACTAGAGTCAACGTATCTCACCACTGGACTGGTCACAGCTGACTTCTGAGGCTTCTGAGGTTCAGGAGTCCTGATCTTCTGAGTTGGTGGACTGCTGACCTTTGCCTTCTGTGTGGCTTTCTTCTTCTGACCTTTGGAGCCTCTTCGGACTATAGGTTCATAATAATATGATCCATATTGAGCATGATGCGTCAGCTTCGGAGGTCCATACTGATTTGCCAAGTTTGATTTGCTGGTTCCCCCTTGACTGAACTGGAGTTTCTTGGCATTGATCTTCTTGTCAGAATGCTGATGTGTGGGATGAGGTGCTTTCATCTTCTGTTTGTTCTTTGCTAGGGGGTTCAGTATATCTGCGTTGATAGTCTCCCCTCGAACAAATCTATAAGCAAGCCGTACTTCTGAGTGTACTGGGGCAGATGAGGAAGCTCCTCGACTGAATCCAAGTCCTTCCTTGCAGTGCTTTGGCTTATTGCTTGCTAGCATAGCCTCCAATTTCTTCTCTGCGCCCATATACCTCTCAGTCATCAGGTTCCTCCAGACATCATCACTTTTCTTCAGTGCGTCGTGCTCGGTCTGAAGTCCTGACAGTTCTTGCTTCAGTAGACTCAGTTCAGTATCTTTCTGAGTCAAGTGATTGGTCAAGACTGAAATCCGATCTTCTTGATGCTGAGACTTGGCCATCAGAGAGTTTATCTCCTCCCTGAGTCTCAACACAAGTCCTTCGGCCTTAGTAACAACCTGACTCTCCTGAGAAAGTCTCTGATTCTCCACTTTCAGGGTATCCAACTCCTGAAGAGTCTTACTGAGCTGCAGACTCATCTGAATTTGTTCATCTAGTAGATCTTCATATGCGGTCGAGATGTCCAAATTCCCATCTGCACTGAAATAGTGTCGTGTGTGCAGTGTGAGGAGGAGTTAACTGGTTCATGAGAATTTACCTCATCCTCTTCGCCTGCCATCATGTACATTTCAGTTGATTCATCTGCTTCATGCTCTAAGGCCATGAAAGATGCTTCATCGTCAGATGAATCCATAAAGGAGTCGATCTCTTCTGAGTCATCTGAGATTTCGCCAGCTATGTAGGATTGTCTTTTCTGGGCAAATTTCTCTCTCCTTGCCTTGCGTGCTGCACGTTCAGCACTACTGAGCTCAGGACAATCATACTGATAATGTCCCGGCTTCTTGCAGTTGTAGCAAGTGATGACTTTTTCTTCTTTGGTTGCACTATCCCTTGAGGGTGCTGAGTCATCTTTCTTTCTGCATTCAGAAGATTGAGTATCAGGAGCGCGTTTAGGTGTATATTCTGACTTACCTTTTGTATCTCGGTATGCTTTGGTCAGTTTTCTACGCCTTTCTTTCTCTTTCTGATACTTCACTGCGAGCAGCGCGTACTTCTGAGCTAGACTTCCTTCTTGTAGGTCAGTGAGTGAAGGCTCAGTCTTACTCGTCGTCTTGCTCGTAGCGGGAGATGCTATGCTGACTGTTGCTTTGAAAGCATGGTCAATCTTCGTATCAGCTTTAGCTTTCAGCTTTCTTTGAGGTCTGTCGAACTCATACTCCTCTGCCTGTAATTCTGAAAAGATATGGTCAGGAGACACATCATCTAAATCAGAATGTCGCAATAAAGTGGCAAAAGGTATCCAGTGTACGTCCGGCAGTGCCCTCAGAATCTTCAGATTCATCTCTCGGTTGCTGAATGTCTTTCCCAGCCCATTGATAGAATTCATCAGATTGGTAAATCTGACGTTTAGATCTTCGATTTTGTCCCCGGGCATGAGAGACAAGCTTTCCATCTTTTGGAGTTCCAGCGCTAATTTGTTGGCTTTAATCTTCTGAGTCCCTCGACTCAGTAGCGCAAGAGCATCCCAGAGTTCTTTAGCAGTCTTGCATTCCTGAACCCTGCCAAGATAAGAATCACTAAGGGTGGTTAGTATAGCATTCTCGGCGACTCGGTCTAGATTGTGAAGCTTCTTCTCTTCGGGAGTGAAGAGACTTCTGCTTTGGGGATCTTCTTCCCGGTCCACCATTCCTCCTCCTTGAGCTTGGTCCTGAGTCACGACACTATCAATCATAGGAACGATAGGTCCATCTTCAAGCACTTCAGTCATACTGTCATGGAGGGATGTCAGATGAGCTTCCATCCTGACTTGCCATACTTCGTAGTTCTCCACCGAGAACATAGGTACCATCCTTATACCTGACATATCAGCCATGAAGAATAATGATATGAATGTAGAGTGATATGCGGTGAAAAACGCTTTCCCTCGGATCCGTTCGAATAGACCGGCCTCAAAGATAACAAGAGTCAAAGAACTCCTGCTCCGATACCAATTGTTGGTCCCGTGAGTGAGTTCGGTGTGTAGAGGGGGGGGTGAATACACTCGAATCCAAATTTCTCAACTTTCGAACACGAACAGTCCTATTCGGGAAGGTGCCGCATCGAAATAGTTCGGCCAGACTGCATAACCGTTTCCGAATCGTGTTAAAGGCTAAAAGAGTACCGACTCAGCGAGATCTCGCTAACCGACTAGGTCGAATTTAGTATCGATCGGTGAGAGTTCGGTGTGCGGAATTGTGTAGGCCCAAATCGGTTTTAATGAGGAAAACGTTTTATGCAAGTCTCGGTTCGGTATATAAGAAGTTCGAAATCGAGACAGTTAAATCGATTTTAAATATGATGTTCAGTAAGCACACTAAAACCAATGAAACAGTAAGTAAACGACACAGATATTTTTAAAGTGGTTCGGATATCAACAATCCTACGTCCACTGTCCCGATAGATCAGGAGGCTATTTATTATACTGAGTTAGTCTCAGTCAGCTTGTACACTGGACAAAGCCGTGGCTTGGGGATTATACTGAGCAAGTCCCAGTTTACAATTCTATCAAACTTTAAGTGTTTGAAAAACTTCTCCAACAATGAAGGAGTCCTTATACAATAAGGATTGGGTTCAAATGTGAACTCCTTCGTCTAAGCTATGAATATAACAAGTGAGCTTAGGGTTAGAGGGATAAGGAACGAGAATGTAGCTATCTAGAGCGACGAACAGCTGAGGGTTTAGCTATAGGTTCGTGTCAGTCGCTTGGATACTAGAAGCTTATGTCGGTTTAGCTTGGTTCCTTTTAAGCTGGATGTAGTCTTTCACCGGGGATAACTCGGTTGATTCTTGCGGAAGACTTAGTCGTTAATTTCGCTCGTTTGAATGCTCTCTCGTGTTCTAGGTGCGCGCATTCGTTCGTGTTTAAATCTTGAATAATCCCTCTATTTATAGAGTGGAGAGAAGAATAGATCCGTTGGAGACGATCTTCTTCTTTTTCCCTCTTTTGTGGTAGCAAACGGCTCTTTTGTGTAGTAGGTACAGTGTCCTTCCCACCTTTTAAGGTAAAAGGTTGACTGCAGCTTTAGCAGGTGAGACGACACGTGTATGCTTGTCATTCGTCGAGGTGGATGGAGTGGTTGAGACAGCACAAACTTCGAGACAGACTGAAGCTGACTTTTCTCTTCCTCGTACATGACAATGCTGATTGTCTTTCAAAAAGATTCTCGCGATCCCCGAAGACTATCTGCCGTTCTTGGAGTCCGACCTTGTATTCGGTAGATAGGCTGCCGAGATAGGTCTATCGAAGATCAGGCTCCGAGTCCAAATGAACTACTCCTCGGTGAGTTCGGTTCAACCGACTCTCTCGCATATCTTGCTCTCGCCGAGTCCAAGATTCACCGAGTCTTCTACACCGGTGCCGAGGCGGATAAGCTGCCGAGCGCCTTGACCGGAGCAGAGTGTCTACCGAGTCCGAAACCTCGGGAGACAAATACGAATACAAAGGAATGGTTCACCAATCAGATAGGGTTTTGGGATCTTCAAATCTTCTCAACAGTTCAGAGCACGAGGCTACTGAGCGTGATTCAGTATAGAAGATAGAATAATTTCCCACAAGTATGATCATGCTGAGGATTGAATCATCACCCAACATTATATGTATTTGTTTCAATTAAATTATATTTTTAATCAAATATTACATATAACAAATTGTAACTCACTAGTCATATCTGGCGCGTTGCTGTTTCCATTCATGATTGTAAATACCTCGATATACCAATATCCTGCCCTATATTCAGATTTTGGTTAGATTGGTAAATTTAAAATATTTCACACCGCACTCAAATATTTACCAATTAATATATTGTAACTTTTTCTTTAAAATTTAATAGCTAGAACTATGATATTATTTATGCATTCTATGTACTCCATTGTTCCAATATTCTTGTCTTGGTGATGTTCGGCGCTGAGTTTAAGGAAGTCGGTCGAGATATGTTAAAAGGTGTGGAAAGTGTGTTAAATTGATAGGTCCATTGTTTAAATAAATGAGGTCTAAAGTTATTTTCCTTCTTTGGACAAAGATAAAAATAGTAGGACAGCCGAAAAAAGAAACTAAGAAAAGAATAGTAGGCCGGAGTAAGTACATAATTTAAATAACTAATTATAATAATAAATGGTACGTAAGAGAAGAATCGTATTACCGACAATCATTAATATTTGTATTGTTGTACTAATGCATAGTTGGAGCATCTTGCAAGTAAATGTCCAAAGGATCCTTTCCACAAAGTATAATAGAACTCATTTCAAACTCCACATAATAAATTATATTTAAATAATATTTGCTATTAAAATCCTATGTTAAAGAGCATAAAGAATATAGTATATGCAAACGAAATTGTCACGTATGAAATTTTGCTTGTTTCGATAATAATCTCACGCCGAGGAACGACGCACGCTCCCTCTCGAATGAAACCCTAATTATCTCGCATGCAGTAATCTCAATTATTATAAGCTTCACGATTGAATTCGAAACAATTCACAAATAGGAAATATAAATCAATTAGGAAAAAACAATCCTACGAATTCAAAACGAATTCGTCCAATTCAAGACATCCCGTCTTGACCCAAAATAAGTTCCAAAATCCAAAGACATCCTAAACTAGGGTTCTCATCTCCTTATATAAGATGGAAGCCCACAACTTATTGACGTAAATAAAACAAGCCCAAAATACGGAAATAATTCGGAAATAATAATAAACTACTCAAACCATAATATAATCCATGCAAAACTCGATGATCACTCCTCGCTCGATCTTCGGCGCCGAACATAAAATTTGGTTAATCTATTGTTCGGCGCTGCATCTTCCATCTCCGTTCCCTCGTCCGAATGCTGCACATCAGACAGAGACGAGAGACACTCTTAATGGTATAAAATTGTTAAGCATGTTGGGCTTTAGGATTACAGAAGTATTGAACCTTCAATTGTTAAAGTCGAAATGGTGGGCTGGTTCATAATTAATTAGATCTATCTGAGTTTATTAATTCATGCATTTATTAATGTCAAAGATTAATACTTCAACTATTTCGTAATAGTAGCAAATTTTTGGGTTGTAAGATTTGTTCTGTTACGTTATTTCACGCAATAACGTTCTTTCGAACATATAATCTTCGTAATATTTCTAAAAGTTAATGTGCAATTAGCATTAACTCAAAGAGAGTTTCGCCCGTCTCGTTCGAGTATTTAACATTAATCTTATACACATTAATATATAATCCACTTGTAATGATCCACTCGATCTTAGTTTTAATTGTTAGACAATAGATATCATACTTGAATATGACTAGCGTGATTCGTATGTTACTGCTTTGACTCTGTACAATACTTCAGTACGACATAATCACTAATTAGCATACATGTTCGACTCATCATCATTCATCACTACTTCCGTTTGGCATTGCGAACTAACTGAAAATTATAGAGTTTATAAATTATACAATAACAGATTGGAAATAATCCCTTGTACATCATAAAGATAAGTACAGAGATAATTTATACAAATATAGTACTCTGTCAGTCCTATTAAAGTTGTCCACTTTTATTCGGTGCGGTTTTAAGGAGAGTTGTTTGTTATGTGTAGAGTTGTATAAAATGTTTGTAATAATTTGCTAAAAAATTAAACTGAAGAACTTTAATGGAACGGCTCGAAAAATGAATATTGGACAACTTCAATAGGACGGAGAGATTAACATATATTTCCATGTAAAAATAATTATTTTTATTCTTTTACGTAAATTAAAAACATCCGTTTCTATAAATTGATGTTTGACGACAAGCACCACGTACATTTTCTAATCTCGCCATAATAAATAAAGATTGAATTATTCTTGTAGCATGATAACTTAACTTTATTTAAAAACAATAATGGTAGAATCATATATCTTGGTCGTGTGAAAGGAATAAGAGAATATGAAATGTTAGTTTCTTGTAGAAAGTATTTTTTTTGTAAAAGCTCATGTAACCATCCATAAGTTTATTTAAAATGGAATAAGAATAAAGGTTATAAAGCAATATGGACGGTGGAAGAAGCACAAATTGCATTTTGACTTCCCCATCATAAATTCATCATTCCTCACGCAGCGTATCTACCGTTTTATTTCCAGTACTTCATCGTCCAATTAAAAGTTGCCACCTTTCTTGATTGTGATGTCCCACTAAAAGTGTACATTTTCGAATTTGACAAATAATTAATATCGCATCTCCTACTTTATCATCTTATATTTCATAATTTATCATCTACTCTTGTTATCTACATCGATCTCTACAACTTTATCATCTTATGTATCTTACTTTATCATCTATCTTCTTTAATCTCACTTATCTTTTCTATTCTACTATATCCATATCTCATTCATTTTCTCTCTCATATTTTATCATCTACATCTCTCTCATACTTTATCATATATTCTCTTATAAATTCTCATGCCAAAAAAATTGTAGCCACAAATAATGGGACGGACGGAATAGTATTTAGTACTCTAAAAAGGGTTGATAAATATTTTATGGTAGAAACTGTGCATTCTCTTCATGGTTGAATTCGAATTAGATTCTTAATTAAACTTAATTATCATCATGGTATTATATCTTCTGTTTCGATCCTTCGTTGATTTAGGTTATCATTCCATATATGATTGTGGTACATATTGATGTGAAACTACTTTTCTAGTTGGGGCACTTGCCTCGGATCAATACACGAGATTGGAGAAAATATTAACTTAATTAACCAACAAAATATTTTAAAGTTATATATACTTTATTAGAAGATTAGGTCAGATTTAGTTATGAGTGTATCTGCCTGATTTGTCTAGTTTATTTTACTGATTATGTATTTTTGTTATCACACACACAAAAACTTTGAATACACCCTCAGTGAGATTAAAATAAAGGATAATTGTATACATTACGTGGACCAAAAAAAAAAAAAAAGCAAATCCTTAATAAACACATCCACAATTCATGATACTATAAAATAAGGGGGTTATCTGCTGTGCAACTGTTCCCAGGTGGGGACGGACCGTTGCCTTTAGGCCAGCCCAACTAGTAATTAGTTTAGTTTTTTTTACTGTTCGTTGAACTTCATGCTTAAATAATTATCAAGCTTTTACTTTTTACTTTTTTTTCTTTTCAACAAAAACTAGAATATTCATATCTGCTAGTATTATTAAATATTAGATAAATCATAAATAATTTTACATGATAATTGATCGAATTATTAGTTTTGATTTCATGTTTATATAACAAGTGTTCATGTTACTTTTCATAATAATTGATGGTTATTAATTGATACACATCGTTGAAGAAAGCTATGCATTTTTTCAAAAAATAATACAAACATGGATATATTTATTTTATTAAGTGATACTTATATTACGTATAATGGGTACATTTAATTAGTTAAATTGATAATCTAGTTATTGTTCAGAACAAGGGATACTGTTATTCACATTTTTTGGGATGAGGTTTAGAATGATAAGATTTAAAGATTTCAAAACCCTAGCTGAATTATGAACCAGATAATGTAGTAGCTTAGTTGAGTTCAACATGTTAAGAACTCAGTACGCCAGCTAAGTCCAGAACCTGATAGACTCAGTAATACAGATCTTTTTTAGCCGGATAGACTCAGCATTGAAGACTCGGTATGGTTGTTCAGAACCTACTAAATCCGTGGACATAAAAAGGTATGAAGCTGAACTTTTCAAAGAATGTCAGTAGAAGATAACTCAGTCAGAGAAATCAGATGAAGTTAACTCAGCATCTACTTTGGAGTTTGAACAAACCTCACCTACCATTTTACATCGACCAATAAAGAGCTGTAAGCATTGTACTTGCACTGCTGACAAAAGTTACCCTCAAGACTGAAAAAGAGATAATCTCTACAGTAACGTTCAAATTGAAGATACCGTTTTCCTTGTCGTTTTTTGACACGTGTCTAGGTTCCCTCCAACGGATCTATTCACAAGTCAAAACTATAATTAGAGATCGAGCTTCAAATAATGAAGACACGACCGGGAACACCAAGCATTCAAGTATACAACCTCTAGCGAACTTAAAGCTTACTCAGTGAAGAATTCACTTCTTAGAACATATGTTATAGTTCTTCACTCTAGAGATACATTGTTCTCAATCTTTATTCTAAGCTACCATTGTTAGATTATAAGCTTAGAAACTGAAGGAGTTCATATTCATTGAATTGTTCTTATTTTAAGATCTCCTTCTTAGTTAGAGAAAACTCAAACTCTGTGTTTGAAACTGTCTAAAGTCACTAATACTATAACTAGAGTATTTGTCCTGCGAACTGATCAACTGAGACTTGCTTAGTATAATAAATTCGAGAACTCGTACTTTGTTCAGGACAGTGGACGTAGGATCTTGCGTATCCGGATCACTTTAAAAACTGTATGTGCACTTACTATTTCATTGATTTACTGTTCACGCTGCATAAAACTTATTTACTAAAAAACAAAAATCAGATAAAAAAAAGGTAGATTTTCAGTAAAACTAAATCCACGCACAAGCATTACTTAAACCGAACAATTAATACTTTCATACACAACAAGTTGTACTTTTATTTCGATCAGTTAATATTTTTTTGCTAATCAAGAAAAAACATACACATTAGTTTTTTGTCATCAGCAAAAGGTCCTACATTATAAGCAAATGAAATAATTTAGAGGAAAAATATGGACAGTTAAATTTGAACTTTCTCACTCTACAGTCTCCTTGATTTTGATTAGTATCCGTATTCATAATCGTACCGTGCCCGCAATCCCAAAATCGGATTGGCGATGCTCAAACCTTCGAAAATTAGTCACCTCTCCAGTAAGGCTAATCACGACGTTAAAGAGCTCCACATGTTTGTATGGAGCTCGAGCGTGTCGTCGGCCACTAAAGTCGGCGCCGGCGGCTTGCGAGTTTTTAACGGCCAAGATTTCGGCGCTTCCGAAAAATCTGAACGGTCCGAGTTAGTTAACGATAATCCCCAAAAATGGGAAACCACAGGTGAATTAATTTCTCATTATATGAGTTAGTTGTTTCTATTGACTACTGCCTTTTTGTTGATTTGTTTGTTTGTTTTTAATTGAAGTTCATCAAGTTGGGAAATTGGTCGGAGATGAGGTGGGAGAAAGAGAAAAGGATGGCCCCGCCGCCGCTACCGGCCGTGGCATTACGGCGAAACACATGCCGCCGGCGAGTGTGATGACACGTCTAATTCTAATCATGATTTGACATAATGGCAAAACACAGTCCTTTCTCTCATATTACAATAACCAGAAGTAGCTAGAATTCTATTGGGACAGGCCTACATAATTAGATATCATATGTACATGATGAGATTATCATTACAAAATTAAGATGACATATACAAAAAAGCAAATGTCACATTCATATATGCAGCACAAAACTAAATCTCCGATGAAGAAGAAAGAAACCAAAAAAGAAATTAACATGACACGCCTAATAAATGAAATTCTAGAAATTAAGAAATCTAGAAATCATAGTCTCCCATGGCATCACCATATCCATCAGCATACGCCGCCGCTTCCCCAACATCCGACGCCATTTCTCCCACCAACAGTCCTCCCAACAATCCCGCCCCCAATCCCATCCCCAACCCGCCCCCCATTCCCATCTTATTCTTCTTCGGCCTTTGCGGCTGCCCATATGACGGAGGATACCCCAGCGGACCGTACCCGTAACCCTGCCCATACCCCGGCGGCGGAGCATGGTAACCAGTCATCGGCGGATAAGCCCCGTACCCGTACAACGGTGGCGGGGGATAAGCGTAGAGCGGCGGAGGGTTGGCCGTGACCGGGTCGTCGGGGCGCTTGGCCTCTTTCTGGTGGGTGAATTTATCGCCAAAGCGGTAGGCAAATTTTAGGGTTCCCTTGGGCTTGCCGGCGGTGGTGATGACCTGATAATCGATGGTTTGGGCGGCGGAGGGGGAATTGGGGTTGAAGAGGTTGTTGATGGGGACGGTGACGGTGCCGACGTCCTTGTCGGGGCCGAAGGTGCTCTTTGTCTTGAGAGAGAAGAGGAGGGAGAGACCAGGCTTGGTGAGGTAGGGCTCGTCGACGACCAGCTCCATGCGGTGGTTCCATTTGGGGTGGGTGCCGGAGTTCTTGTCGATGGGGGTGCGTTGCCGGGATTGTGGATAGCCGGCAATGGAGACATCGGCGTAGACGTCCATCTTCGACAAGTGGTTCACGTCCTTCAGCCCTTGGGCCGATAGGACCGTGATGTTCAGTCGCCGGTACTCCATTATTGTTGCCGGAGAGATGATGTGATGATTTTGGGTTATGGATGGGTATTAAATGAGTGGTGTATTATTATTATATATAGAGGGATAGTTGGAGAAAGAAAAGAGGAAGATGGTGTATTAAACCGACTACACTAGGGGGAGATATGGGGTCAAACGGAAACGGTTTATTACACCTCACCGCTTAGAATATTTGACGGAATGATTTAGGAGACTTGAGGGTCTATCTAGATGAGGATAATTACTTCTTTTTGTGCATCAAGGGTATCATTCATCACGTTCACACTATTCCAAATATGTTCATTCATGAAAGAGCGATGCCATTTAATCAGAATCCATTATTATATTTAGTATAAGAAGATTATTTTATTCTTTCAATGTTGTGTACTACAAAGTCGATCAGTTGGATTTATAGATCAATTTAATTAACCAAAGTTTTATCGGTCAAATATTTCATTAATCAGCCAGTTCGGTTTGTCAACCATCTCTAAGATTTCAGTAGATATTAGTTTTAAGAATTTTTCTTATACTTAGTTTTAAGAATTTGTATGCAAGCTCCTTTGTGATTGTGGGGATACATAAGAGGAATGACTCTTCATAAACACAATAATTAAGGAAATATATTTATATTAGTATAAAATAATGTAGAGATTGTTCAATGAATTAAATACATATTTAGTTTGTATAAATACTTTAGACAAAAGAAATACATGAAATCATAAAGACAAATTGACATAAATACTTCTCAATTTTAGCATCTTTGGCCGAATTGGTCCCTAATCTTTTTTTTTTTTTTTTGGTATCCAAACTATGCGAGTTTGGGGGAATTGGTCATTCCGTTAATTTTTCCATCGATCAACAGTTAGTCAATAACATTTTAAAATAATTAATAAAATATTCGGAGGGCATTTTCAGAGTTGATGTATTCGAGGACCAATTCGTCCAAAACATACAAAGTTTTAGGTCTAATTTCACCATTTTTTATATATTTTAGACATTTTTCTTTTTTATATTTTCAGATTTGATGTTTTTATTTTTTATAAAATAAAGATAAACTAAAGATTTTTCCTCCAAATTTTTTAGATCTACTTTGAAATTTGGAGTATTTTTTTGTGAAGTTGGATCTACTTTGGAATGAACTATGAACTTGCAGAGATAATATATCATTTATTTAATTGTTGTAATAAAGAAACACTGTTAAATGTTTGATTGGTGAATATGGTCCATAATAATTGAAAATTGGTGGAACTGGTCCTTAAACTATTTTGAAATTAGTGAATTTGGTCCTTAAAAAGCAAAATGTTTAAAATAATCTTTCATTTTACGAATAAAAGATTTTTGGTGAAATTAGTCTTCAAACTTTGTAATTTGAGCCGAATTGGTCCTCGAATATCTCTATTTCGAAAATACTCTTCGAATATTTTAATAATTATTTCAAAATATTATTGACTAATCGTTGACTAACGGAAAAGTTAATGAAATGGCTAATTCCGCCAAATTTTCTTAGTTTGGCGACTGAAAAAGTAAAAAATATATATATATTAGGTATCAATATAGCAAAGGATGCACAGATTGAGAACTTCTTAGACCAATTTGCCAATCATAAATTACATGTTATAATGTATTAAATAATTAGCTATTACGAGTCTCACTTTAGTTTGTTGGGTATCAAATTCAGTATGAGAAGATTTGAAGATCCCAAAATCCCATAGCTGATTGATGAACCTCATAATGTAATAGCTTAGTCGAGTTCAACATGTTAGGAACTCAGTAGGCTAGCTAAAGTTCAGTAGCTGATAGGTTCAGTAGAACATACTTTGTCAGCCGGAAGGACTCAGCGCTAAGGAACTCAGTTGGGTATTCCTGAACCTACTGAATCTTCAAAAAAATTCGAGCCAAGCACTGAATATCTCAGAAGAATGTCGTCAGTAGAAGACAACTTAGTAAAAGGTCCGATGAATCAAAGAAAGTCAACTCAGTATGCTCTTGGAGTTTGAACAGACGTCACCAACTCTCTAACCTCGACCAATGAGGAGCTGACAACACTGTACCTGCTCTGCCATAAAGCTGCTCCCGAGACTGGAAAAGAGGAAATTCCTACAATACCATTCAAATTGAAGATAGTCATTTTTCTTGTCGTATTCGACACGTGTCTAGACCTCTTCCAACGGTCTATTCATAAGTTGAGACTATAAATAGAGAAGAGTCTTCATGCAGAGAACGCAACATCAGCGGGAACCAAAGCATTCAAGCATTCAAACCGTCTAGTGATCTTAAAGCTTAACTCAGCGAAGAACTCATACACTGAGAGATCTACTTAGTTCTTCACTCTAGAGAACCTTATTGTAATATCTTAAGCTTAGAAAACCTTGAAGGAGTTCAACTTCTTAGACTGTTCTTATTGTAAGAACTCCTTCTTAGTTGGAGAAAATCAAACCTCATGTTTGGAAATTGTAAAGTCACTAAGACTTTAACTAGAGTATTTGTCCAGTGTACAGATCGACTGCGACTCGCTCAGTATAAGTAATCAGGAATTCCTACTTTGTTGAGGACAATGGACATAGGATCCAGCGTATCAGAACTACTTAAAAAAACTTCTTGTGTTGATTTACTGTTACATTGATTAACTGTTCATATTGCATAAAACTGAACTTTAAAATCACTCAGCATAAAACGTGTTTTCAAACTGAGTCGAAAATTTTTTTGGGCCTACACTTCTGCACCACATCTTATACTGACTACTCTTTACTGACTGAAGTCGGTAGATAGGACTCAGTAGATAGATACTCAGCCTGCACGATATAGAAAGCTTACTTGGCTAATCGACTCGTTCGAGTAGCACTATTCGATAAACCGACTTTAGCGTTTGAGTTGAAATTTGCATTCAGGTGTATTCACCCCCCCCCCAACACCTGAAGGCTCGTCTCTGGACCAACAATTTGTATCAGAGCGGTGTTCTTCTGATCATCATTTTCTAAATACAGTGGTCTACTGGAACAGATCCTTGAAAATCGTTTTCTCTGCATTTGCATCTCTTTCATAGAATCATGTACCATATCTTCAACATGTCTTATATTTCAGGTATAAGGACAATACCCATGTTTTCAGTAGAAAAATACGCGGTATGGCGTGTAAGGATGGAGGCACACTTGACGTCACTGTATAACAGCATGACGGTTGTCCTGGAGAAGAGACCCATTGTTCCCATTATCGACACCGTCGAATTAGCAACTATGGCAGCAATAGGCACCACAATCGGTACAAAGGTTCCCAAGGAAAAAAGACTCTTTACACCAGTAGAGAGAAAGTTGCACAACCTTGACCGAGTCGCACGTAATGTACTGACTACACTCAGTGATTTATACCTCGGAAGGGTGCATGTCTACAAAATAGCAAAGGAGCTCTGGGATGCTCTCCTCGTGCTGAGTCTCAGAACTCCACAGATCAAGAAAAAAAAAACTGGAGTTGGAGCGACAAAAGCTCGAAGCATTTGCAATGATTCTCGGAGAGTCAATTGATGATTTCAGCGTTAGATTCAAAAATCAGATCAACATCATCAATGGACTGGGGAAAACCTTCAGCAATAAGGAGACAAATACCAAATTCTAAGGGCTCTTTTGCCACATGTCTGAGAAGAACTAACTTAAGCTATGTCAGTCCTGATTATATTTTTTCAGAATTAAAAGCAGAGGAGTTTGAGTTTAATCTTCCGCATACTCCCATTGTTGATACTGAAATGTCAATGGATCATGCCTACAAAGCATCGGTCAGCACACCTGGAGCAAGTTCCTTAGTCACTAGTCAATCAGCTAGAAGCTCACTGACAATTCCAACTGTTGATAATCTAGTTGGGAAGTATGCTTTCCTTGCAGTAAAGTACCAAAAGGAGAAGGACAAGTTCAAAAAGATAAAAGAGCTTAAAAACACTACTAAGGTAAGAGAAAAATCAATCACTCAAAAGGTGAATCTAGGCAAGAACACTGAGACTGCCTCCACTCGAAATAATGAAACACCAAGAAATGAAGACAAGAGCTCAACGTGTTACAACTGCAAAACGTGGGTCATTACCAATATAAATATCTAGAGCTCTCGACTGCTGAAAGAGTTGAAAGGCAAGCTAGAAGAAACAAGTCCATTTGAAAAAGGCAAGCCTACATAGCCGAAGAACTATCCGATTGCACGAGCGATCTGATGATGAAGCCGCATTCACGGCAATTGAAACTGAAGAAGATACTGAACTGTGTCTTATGGATGGAGAAGAGGCTGGGATATATTATAATCCTAACCTATGCCCCTTTTCACCACGCACAGACGACACATGCTCTATTGTAGGAGAATCTCTAGATGTGGTTCTAGCCTATGAAGATCTACTAGAGGAACAGATTCAGATGAGCACTCAGTTCAGTAGGATACTTCAGGAATTGGAACTCCTAAGAGCTGAAAATCAGACACTTTCAATGAGAGGTCAGGACACTACTGAGTTTGAAGAAATTGTCTTACATAGAAGGAAGAGATCAACAATTGACTAATTCTGAACTACAAGAATCTCAAATCTCAGTTCTGACCACGGAAAACTCTGAGCAAGATATTGAAATAGCCAGTCTAAAGGATAAGCTCACACAGACCAGAGTTGAGTACGGAGCTCTAAGAAAGAGTGATGAAGTTTGGAGAACCTTAATGACTAAGCAATATCTAGGAGCTAAAGAAAAGTTTGAAAAATTGCTAAGATCACAGAGACCATCCTCCACAAAGGAAGGACTTGGTTAAGCATCAACTTCAGAGAAGGAAAGCTCAGATAAGATGGATGATAGATTTGTCCAAGGGAGAACTCAGTATGCCGAACCTTCAACCCCTCAGACAAAAAACAAACAGAAGATGAAAGCACCTCAGCCCAGCTACCAGAAAATAACCAAAGGTTCAAGCCTCAGAACACCCATATCAAACTTAGGGGGAACCAAGAAGGTCAGATGGGCCGAACAATATGGTCATGTTGGGAGATGATTCGGTAGCTTAGTGCTTATAGATTTGAATGATCTAAAAACCCTACTTTGACTGGTGAACCGTTGAGTTGTATTGGTTATGTCTGTCTCTGAGGTTCAGGCGCTCAGTTCTGTCTGCTGACTCTTCAGTAGACTATCAACCTCAGTACCATGAGAAGAAGACTCAGTAGTGCTTGACTCAGCATGAGCAGCATACTGAAAGGAGTCAGTAGAACTGGACTCATCAGGAGCAGTTCAGTGAACTCTGAGTTGATCTTCACTAGAGCTAGACTCAGCAGGAGTATGCTACTGAACATAGATCAGACTCAGTAATGGCCAGACAGTCTCGTGACTGTCAGTAATCTTATAAGTCAAATTAGGAGAGTCATACGAGGTACAAAGAAGTCAGCTTCAGCTCTGTCTTGAAGTCTTTTTATCTCACCTACTTTCTTCAGCCTCGACCAATGACAAGCAGCCAGCTGTCTACCTTCTGATTAAAGCTGCAAGTCAACACTATTCCAGAAATGGAGGGAAAAGACTCTGCCACCATTCTTTGAAAGAGCCGTTAGCTACCCAAAAGAGAGAGACACATGGATCATCGTCTCCAACGGATCTTTCCATGTCTCTCATCTATAAATAGAGGGAAGAATTCAAATCGAAGCTCACCAAGAAAATCCAGAACACACGAGCAATTACGATCAACTTCGAATCGACTTAAAGCTTTCCGCAAGATCTTCAAAGAGTTATTCCAAGCGAAAGGCGACATTTCTTGTTCAAAGGGAACCGAGCTGAATTAGATTCAAAGCCTCTAGTATACTAGCAATTGAACACGACATTTCTTGCTCAAAGGGAACCGAGCTGAATTATATCTCACCGTTCGTCGCTCTAGAAGGCTCATTCTCGTTACCTTCCCTCTAACCTAAGCTCAGCAGACCTTATACATAGCTTAGATCGAAGGAGTTCATCCATGAACTGTTCTTTATTGTAACGAACTCTTTCATAGTTGGAGAGTTTGTCAAACGCTTTAGTTTGATACCTTGTAAATAGAGACTTGCTTAGTATAATCACTAAGACCAGTGTTTGTCCAGTGCACAAACCGACTGAGACTAACTCAGTATAATAAAATAGCCTCCTGATCTTTTCGGGATAGTGGATGTAGGATTGTTGGATCTGAACCACTTTAAAAATCGTTGTGTTCTGTGTGCTTTGTTTTACTGTTGCATTGATTACTGTTCATACTGAAAATATGTTTCAAATCATTCAACTGTGTTTCAGCAAATCTTAAAAGACTGCACTAATATACTGAAACATATTTTCTAAAAATGTTTTCTAACTCAAATGAATTGGGCCTACACATTTCCGCGCTTTACTGAATTTCTACTGCCCGGTACTGAATTCTGACCTAAGTCAGCTAGCAGCCTCAGTGAAGTCAGTCACTCTGCCACGCGATTCAGACTAGCTTATCTGGTCTACTTAACCTGTTCAGTACGGCATCTTCCTGAAAAGGACTGTTCGCGTTTTAAGTTGAGAAAGTGTTAAGGTGTATTCACCCCCCCCCCCTACACCTGAACGTTTATCTCGGGACCAACAATTGGTATCGGAGCAGGAGTTCTCTAAGACTCTTGTTTTCTGAAATTGGTCTACTTGAACGGATCCCGAAAACATTTTCACTGCATATCATTCTTCTTTCACATCAAAATCTACTATGTCTGATATGTCAGGAATCGGGATGGTACCCATGTTCTCAGTAGAGAACTATGGGGTATGGCGAGTCAGAATGGAAGCTCATCTGACTTCCCTCCATGACAGCATGACAGAGGTACTGGAAGACGGACCTATCGTTCGTATAATTGATAGTGTCGAAGTCCAGGATCCAGTACAAGGAGGTGGCATGGTGACCGGGAAGAAGATCCCTAAAGACAGAAGCCTTTTCACCCCTCAGGAGAAGAAGCTTCACAATCTAGACCGGGTTGCCAAAAACGCCATACTGACCACCCTGAGTGATACCTATCTCGGAAGAGTTCAGGACTGCAAGTCCGAAAAGGAACTCTGCGATGCTCTGGCGCTACTGAGTCGGGGAACTCAGAAGATCAAGGCGAGCAAACTAGCGTTGGAACTTTAGAAGCTGGAGAGACTGTCTCTCATACCTGGGGACACGATTGAAGATCTCAACGTTAGATTTACGGATCTGATGAACACTATCAACAGGCTTGGGAAGACATTCTCCAACCGAGAAATAAATCTCAAAATATTGAGAGCAGTGTCGAACGGACATTGGACTCCATTCGCTACATTGCTTAGACATTCTGACCTTGATATTGTTTCTCCTGATCATTTCTTTTCAAGATTAAAAGCTGAGGAGTTCGAGTTCGGCCTACCCCAAAGGAAGTAGCAAGCTGAAGCTAACAATCAAATCGATCATGCCTTCAAAGCATCAGTCAGCACAATAGCTCCCGCATCTAGCAAGGCAGAACCTTCAATCAGTGATCTACAAGAAGGAAACCTCGCTAAAAAATATGCATTGCTCCCCGTGAAGTATCAGAATGAGAAGGAGAGGCGCAGAAAGCTCTCTAGAGTCTTCAGAGACTCAGAGGGTAAATCTGAATATACACCCAAGCGCACTCCTGAATCGCATACTTCTGATTGCAGGAAACAGGAGGACTCATCTCAGTCAAAGGACAGTGAGAGCAAAGAAGATAGAATCACTACCTGTTACAACTGCAAGAAGCCAGGACACTATAAATATGACTGTCCTGAGCTCAGTACAGCTGAGAGAGCATCACGTAAAGCTCGAAGGGAGAAGTTCATCAAGAAGCGTCAAGCCTATATTTTTGGTGAACTCTCAGACGACTCTGATGAAGTCGACTCCTTCATGGATTCATCAGACGATGAAGCGGCATTCATGGCCGTAGAGCTTGAAGAAGATGCTGAAAAGTGTCTTATGGCAGGAGAAGAGGATGAGGTAAACTCTCACGCTCCATTTAACTCCTCTTCACACTGCATACACGACACTATTGCAGGTGCAAAAGAGAATCGGGACGTCTCGATCGCATATGAAGAATTATTAGACGAGCAGATTCAGATGAACCTGTAGCTCAGTAAGACTCTTCAGGAGTTGGATACCCTAAAAGTGGAGAATCAGAGACTTTCTCTGGAGAGTCAAGTTGCTACTTAGTCAGAAGGACTTGTGTTGAGACTCAGGGAGGAGATTAACTCTCTGATGACCAAGTCTCAGCATCAAGAAGATCAGATCTCAGTATTGACCAATGACTTGACTCAGAAGGATACTGAACTGAGTCTACTAAAGCAAGAGTTGTCAGGACTTCAGACTGAGCATGAAATGCTTAAGAAAAGTGATGATGTCTGGAGGAATCTGATGACAGAGCGGTACATGGGCGCTGAAAAGAAGCTTGAGATCATGCTAGAAAACAACAAGCCAAAGCACTGCAAGGAGGGACTCAGTTTTAACCATGGAGCCTCCTCATCTGCCCCCGTACGCTCAGAGAACCGGCTAGCTGATAGGTTTGTTCAAGGGGAGACTATCAATGGTGAGATTCTGAATTCCCTGGCAAAGAAAAACAAAAGATGAACCTGGACATCAATCAGCTCCTACTGACTCCCAAGGAAAAGGTCAGGCCCAGAGTATCTCAGCAGCAGGAGATGTAGAGCCTGTTGAGACTGGCCCAAGCGGCTCAGGACCAAAAGACTCAGTAACCCAAACTCCCAGTGAACACATTAAGGAGGTTGCTGACTTCATTGAGGAGGAAACTCCTCTGCCTCCTCCGGTGGTAGGTAAAGGGAAGAAACTGCTGAAACTCCAAACCCCACCAAAGAAAGGAGCTAAGAGGTACATTTGTCCTGAGGAGAGAGCTCGGATTGAGGCAGATGAAAAGCTCACCCGGGAAATTGCTGAGGCAGAGGTTGCCAATAAGCCTAAGAAAGCTCCTGCAAAGGCGAAGACTAAGGTCCAAGGAGGAAGGAAGCCAGGGTCTAGGCCACCTCCTAGAAAGTTAAAGATCGGCGATGAGGCCGACAAAGAGAAAGAAGAGGAACAACGAAGCGGCAAGCAGACGGCGGACAACAAGGGTGAATCCAAATCCAAATCTCAAACACCTGCTGAGTTAGAAGAAGAAGAGGAACATGTACCGTCATACGTCCCCTCTAATGAACAGGACATGGAGATGAAAGAGATGTGGGACACGATGGAAATGGATTTTGACAGGACTACTGAAGCCAGACAAATCAAAGAGGCTCGTGAAAGGCTGTCGCAAGCTGACTTAGAAGCTCTGAGACTAAGAACTGAGAAAGAAGCTCGAGAGAGAGTACCTGACAAACAAGCCGAGATTCCTTATAGGTATAGACGAGCCAAGAAGCCTACTGATTTGAAAATCCATAGATGGCCAAGGATTGATCAATGGATGCCATGGGAGCGGACTTAGAGATGGGAAACTCTCAAAGTCGAATTTGTTAAGAGATACTTCGTCCGGAAGTTACGGCCCGACATGGACAAGATTATTACATTCGTCGAATGCCTTCGGTGAGTGACCACGAGATCTATGCAAGAGTCCAGAAAGCCTTAGCTGAAAAGGAAAATGTCAGAGTTCAAGTTCCTAGACCGTTGCCTCCTCCACTGAAGATTGATGGATCTCTACATATTAGAGTAATAGAAGGAGAGGTCAGCAATGCTATCAAAGTCTTAGATCTTGAAGAAAATGTTCCCGCTGATATGCTGAAGATACACAAGCTCAGGAAAGACACCTAACAGATGTATGGGTTGCCGTTGCTAGAGAAAAAGTCAAGAGATTTCAAAGAACGGATCCAGCAGTTCAGAAGATAGATAGAAGCTTCTTTGTATCTTATTTTATTTTCTAGAATAGCAAGTGATGTATTGTACTGAACTCTTATCTTGAAACATCTTTGATGTTCGGCCCGACAATATCTTATTGTCTTCATGGCCATGTTTATTTATGCTTAACACTCAGAATCACCTAAGTGATTACTGACTCACACACTCACTGCTGATATATGTGTTTGTCTGTTTTGCTTAGCTGATAGATCTTTCTTTTTAGAAGCTTGAGGGAATTTATTGTATAAGGATGTTCAAGGGGAAATTATTGTTAGATTTCTGTATAGGTTCTCATATTTCTCTCCTGTACTCCCTTAGTAGTTTAGAACTTGATGAACAACTCCACTGACTCTACTTGTAATATTTGTAAGGAGTTTGATTCTGACAGTTTGTAGTGTTAGGTATTGGCATCATCAAATAGGGGGAAATTGTTGTGAGATAATTCATTAGCTTAGTGCTTATAGATTTGAATGATCCCAAAACCCTACTTTGACTGGTGAACCATTGAGTTGTATTTGTTATGTCTGTCTCTGAGAGTTTCAGACTCAGTAGACATTCTTTGAACATGGTTCAGGCACTCAGTTCTGTCTCCTGACTCTTCAGTAGACTATCAGCCTCAGTACCATGAGAAGAAGACTCAGTAGTGCTGGACTCGGCAGGAGAAGCATACTGAAAGGAGTCAGTAGAACTAGACTCAGCAGGACCAGTTCACTGAACTCTGAGTTGATCTTCAGTAGAGCTAGCCTCAGCAGGAGTATGCTACTAAACATAGATCAGACTCAGCAACGGCCAGACAGTCTCCTGGCTGTCAGTTTTCTTATAAATCAAATCAGCAGAGTCATACGAGGTACATAGAAGTCAGCTTCAGCTCTGCCTTGAAGTCTATTTGTCTCACCTACTTTCTTCAACCTCGACCAATGACAAGCAACCAGCTGTCTACCGACAGATTAAAGCTGCAAGTCAACACTTTTCTGGAAATGGAGGGAAAAGACTCTGCCACCATTCTTTGAAAGAGCCGTTAGCTACCCAAAAGACAGAGACACATGGATCATCGTCTCCAACGGATCTTTCCATGTCTCTCAACTATAAATAGAGGGAAGAATTCAAATCGACGCTCACCAACAAAATCAAGAACACACGAGCAATTACGAGCTACTTCGAATCGACTTAAAGCTTTCCGCAAGATCTTCAAAGAGTTATTCCAAGAGAAAGATGACATTTCTTGCTCAAAGGGAACCAAGCTAAATTAGATTCAAAGCCTCTAGTATCCAAGCGATTGAACACGAACCCAGTGTTTATATCTCACCGTTCGTCGCTCTAGATGGCTCATTCTCGCTCCCTTCCCTCTAACCTAAGTTGAGCACACCTTATCCATAGCTTAGATCGAAGGAGTTCATCCTTGAACTGTTCTTTATTGTAAAGAACTCCTTCATAGTAGGAGATTTTGTCAAACGCTTTAGTTTGATACCTTGTAAACTGAGACTTGATCACTAAGACCAGTATTTTTCCAGTGCACAAACCGGCTGAGACTAACTCAGTACAATAAAATAGCCTCCTGATCTTTTCGGGACAGTGGACGTAGGATTGTTGGATCCGAACCACTTTAAAAATTGTTGTGTTCTGTGTGCTTTGTTTTACTGTTGCATTGATTACTGTTCATACTGAAAATATCTTTCAAATCATTCAACTATGTTTCAGCAAATCTTAAAAGACTACACTAATATACTGAAACAGATTTCCTAAAAACGTTTTCTAACTCAACTGAATTGGGCCTACACATTTTCGCACTCTACTGAATTTCTACTGCCCGGTACTGAATTCTGACCTAAGTTTAGCAGGCCTCAGTGAAGTCAGTCACTCTGCCACGCGATTCGAAACGGCTTATCGGTCTGCCCGAACATGTTCGATGCGGCATCTTCTCCGAAAAGGACATTCGCGTTTTAAGTTGAGAAAGTATTCAGGTGTATTCACCCCCCCCCCCTCTACACCTAAACGTTTATCTCGGGACCAACAGGTCACCCTCAGTAGACTCATCCAGCTCAGTTTGGATCATACTACGATGAGCCCAAAACCAGTAACCCCAAAGTCTAGAAGAAGAAGAAACTTGAACCTCAAAATGCAAATATAGTGACTCAATACAGAGCATTGGCGTATATAGTGACTCAGCTTCTGACGAGCCAAGCAGGCTCATTCGACCAAGTGTCCAGACCCAAGCTACAACTGATGATGGTCATTTATGACCGGGCCAAGATAAACTGGACTGAGTTCTTCCTAAGAGAATTCATGATGCAATCAGCCAAATTCAACAAAACATCCAAGAGGCTGAGCGTCAAAGGGAAGCTCCTATACGGACCAAAGCTCTCCGTCATGATCGAAGACTTCTGCGAGTCTGACAAAGCATCACCTTCACCGACAAGCAATACTTTAATGTGAAGAAGGTCAGATTCCAGAACAGGGCAGCGGCCTTTCAGCAGATCGGCTCAGGGCCCGCCAGCAGATAGGCTCAGCAGACCTCCACGCCAACGAAGAAGAGGTCCCCTCCCAAATCAACGCCTAAGGCACCAACCAAAAGGCTGAAGAAAGTCAGCGAGGTTGTGCCTACTGAGACTGAGGTGGAGCCAGAGGCCGTGATTGCTGAGCCGCCTCTATAGCTGAGGGATGAGCCAGAGTCTTCTGAGAAGACACAGTCAGTGGAGAAGGACGTCTCCATTGAGCATAGGTGAAACCGTGGACCAAGGGGTCCAAGCTGAAGATATTCAGGCTGAAGAAATTCAGACCTTAGAAAACCCCTTGGACGTCTCACCACTCAGCAGCATCCCGTCTGCTGAGAAACAGGCGTCTCCCATTGAAGTTGAGGACTCGGAGACAGCCTCAGAGTCAGAGTCTATCGGGATGAAGGCCACAGCTCTAAAATCCAGAGCCTCCCGAGAGATTGCTGAATTTATTCCGGAGATCACCAGCCACAGCGACCTTGTCTTACTTGCAAAGCAGGCGAGGCTCCACATGCTAATAAGGTTCCAGGAGTGGCACAACCTGAAGAGACTCATTATCCACCACTCCTACGAACAGCTTCATGAGGAAGAGGCTGCGATCGGAGGAAAGATTGGCTATTCCGAGCCGTCCGACCTCGGCACGCTCGAAGACTTGAGGGCGGCCATGCTCGCGATGCCTGAATGACGGACAACTCGTCTCGGCACTGCGCCCTTAGAAGCTCGATGAGGGAACACGGCCCGGCCAAGGATGTTCCTACATCTCTTGCTAAACCTCCTCTCGGCATCCTTGGACCCGGGCATCGGCGGCCGGGTACTTCAAGGCAACCGATCCTTCTCGGCTCCTTCTCGAATCCGCTTTTGAAGTAGCGCCACGCTTGAAAAGCCGACGTTCGAAATCGGTGGCCGTGGCGCCGAGGAACCAAGGCACTCAGAATCGCCTACTCGCCCGAACCGTCCACAAAACATAGCGGCAAACCACTGAGGCTCAGAGCGCAGAGTTGCAGGGACTCAAAACCGCAATCTCAACTTCTCCAGTCCCTGACTTCTCCAGCATTCTGACGAATGCCTTAGCTGCACACCGAGCTGAATTCGAAGAATAGCTCAAGACGATTCAGGAAGGCCAAGTCAAATTGCTGAATGATTACAAGGCCGCTCACACCGCTCACACTGAGTCCGTCACCACTATCTCTCAAGCCACTGACCTCAGATTGGAAAATGTTCAGAAGGCTATTGAAGAGAAGGTGGAGAAGCAGCTAAAAGAATTTCAGGCTGCAGCTGATCTCTCACATACGAAGTACAGCGCTCAGCTCACTATCGAGAGAAACGAGCTGCATGAGAAGCTGACAAAACTCCACAATACGTTGGATGATCTCTCCGACGCATATAAGAGCCTGAACAGCAAGGTATCTGCTCTGCCCCCTACCCGATTTGCTGATGCCAAAAAGGGGGAAGGATTTATAGAGAAAGGAACTAAGGAGCTGATACTGAAAGCTCCAAAGAAAGCAAGGACAGTGGCAGGGGCATCACATACTCAGTCATCTGCCCCCACTGGACCTTCACATACTGGCGAGGCCCAGGGTGTCTCAGCAGCAAGTGCTGTAGCATCTGCTGAGACTGGCCTAAGTGGCTCAGGAGCCAAAGAAGTCACAACTCAGGCAACTCAAACTCCTTCAGATATTATAAAAGAAGTTGCTGAGTATGCTGACGAGGAGTCAGAAGAGGAAAAAGCCCCTCTTCCTCCTCTAGTTGCCGGCAAAGGCAAAAAGGTACTGAAACTCCCAACCCTCCCTCCAATAAGAAAGGACCCAGGAGGTTCAAACTTCGGAGGAGGAGGCTCAGATAGCAGCCGATGAAAAGCTGGCTAGGGAGATAGCTGAAGCTGAAGCCGCGAATAAACCCAAGAAAAGGCCTGCTAAAGGCAAAACCAAGGCTCCAGCTGGAGGCAAGAAGACAGGAGCTAGGCTGCCTCCTAGAACACTCAAGCTCAGCGACGAAGGTGACAAAGAAAAAGAAAAGGAGCAGCAGCAGCAGTCAACTGGGCAGCAGGGAACTTCTAAAGAGAAATCTTCCACACCTACTGACTCAGAAGAAGAGCCACCTCATAAGCCCTCCTACACTGCCTCGAAGGCACAGGAACAAGAAATGGAAGAGATCTGGGCTCAGCTGGATAGGTATCTATATAGAGGTGAAGAGGCCAGACAATTAGAAGCAGCCAGAGAGAGGATAAGAATGGCTGATCTTGAAGCTCTCAGGCTAAGGACTGAAAAAGAAGCGAGTCAGAGGATCCCTGCAAAGGCTGACATTCCCTACAAATACAGGAAATTCAGGAAGCCTACTGATCTGAAGACTCACAGATGTCCTAGAGTGGATGAATGGATTCCGTGGGAAGTTACTCAGAGGTGGGAGACGTTGAAAGTCGAATTTATAAAAAGAAACTACTTCTGGAGATTCTGGTCTGAGAAGCACAAGACAGTGGCTTATACTGAATGGCTAGTGAGAGCTGATCTGGAAATGTGTGCCGGACTTCAAAAAAGTCATCAAGGAAAATGTTGAGGTCAGAGTTCCTGATCCCAGAATCCTGCCACCCCCACAAAGACTAGACGGATCCATTCACTATGGAGTCATAGAGAAAGAAGTGAAGGATGCTGCTGAAGCCAAATTTCTTGATGAAGAAGACCCAGCGGACTTTGCTGAGATACTGAAGCTGAGAAAGATCACATACCGCATGTATGGAGTGCCTCCTCCTGAAACTCAATCACAAGATTGCAAAGATAGGATCAAGCAGTTCAAATGATTCTTGCTTCTGTATTCTCCTTGTATCTTTCTTTATTTCTTTTAGTCTAGCAGAGATGTATCTGTACTGAATTTCTCTTATATATATATATATATATATATATATATATATATATATATATATATATAACATCTCTGTTTGGCTTTGACAATTCCTTATTGTCTGAATAGCCGTGTTTGTTCATTATTAACACTCAGAATCACTGAAGTGATTACTGACTCACACACTCACTGTTGTTATTTACTGTCAGTTGTTGCTTAGCTAGATTATGATAGCCTGCTTAGTGTTCGGGGGAATATGTTGTTAAGACAGGGGGAAAATGTTGATTAGACTCTGTATAGGTTCTGACTTTCTGCCCTGATCCCCTCAGTAGTCTAGGACTTGAAGAACAACTCCACTGATCCTACTTGTAATATTTTGTAAGGAGCTCTGTTTCTGATAATTCATAGTGTTAGGTTGATTAGTTGTCAGGTTATTAGGTTTTGGCATCATCAAATAAGGGGAAAATGTTGGGTGATGATTCTATCCTCAGCAATGTTGGAAATGTTGGGAAATGATTCAGTCTTCTCAGCTGATAAGTTAACTCAGTAGCCTTGCGCTCTGAATGTTTATTGAAGATTTGAAGATCCCAAAACCCTATATTGATTGGTGAACCTTTTCGTTGTAATCTGTTTTTGTCTCTGAGGTTTCAGACTCAGCAGACACTCTGCTCTGGTTCAGGCACTCAGTGGATTATCTGCCTCAGCACCAGAAGTAGAAGACTCAGTAATACTTTGGACTCGGCGGGAGCAAGATATGCGAAAGGAGCCGTAGAACCGAACTCCGGCGGGAGTAGTTCATCGAACTCGGAGGCGATCTACGAGAGCCGACTCAGCAGGAGCATGCTACTGAATCAGAGATCAGACTCAGCAACGGTGATGCAGCGGAGAAATTAAATAAAATGAAAATAGATAAAATAGGATAAAAGATACCAATCGAATCCGTTGATTCTCGGAATGCCGGAGACGATTTACAAATATTAATCAAAATCTGTTGATTCGCGCATGAATACCGGAAGTTGATCTTCGTTAACCCATTGATTCGACGCACGAATACCTAGGATAACGGCATCCAAAGCCGGTCCGCCTAGCGGAGGGGAATGGGGGACGAACGGTCGGACCGTCAATTTTCTTTCAATCTTCAACTCTACTAAACTAAAACATAGAAATATCTTTATATAGGCTTACAATAATAAACATTAAAGTCTAATAATAAATAAAAACAATTATCAATACTGCATTTTGAGATTCTCCATGTGACTCTTCGAATTATGTTGTGACTCTTCATCATTCTCCCCGGGTTAGACAAAATTCGTCCTCGAATTTTCACTTCTCAAAAGCTGCAGCCGATTATCCCTTAAGCCCAATAAAACCGATCCATGACTCCCAATAAATGCAATCAAGCCATGGGCCCATGTGTCTCCAAATAATCCCACCTTGGTGCAAGCCCAATAAGTGTTGAACTTCAATTTGGCCCATCTTAATACACGTTGTAGGTTTTCAGGAAAGAAAACTCATCCAAAATCTCCAAACGACCAGACAGTCTCTTGACTGTCAGGATCTTTAAAAGTCAAAACAACAGAGTCAATACGAGGAAGAGAGAAGTCAGCTTCAGATCTCCTTGAAGTTTGTTCTGTCTCAACCACTTTCTGAACCTCGACCAATGACAAGCAGCCACGTATCCTATATATATTAAAGCTCCAAGTCAACAACTTTCCTGAAATGGAGGGAAAGGACACTGCCACCATACTTCAAAAGCGCCGTTAGCTAACCAAAAGAGAGAGACAAAGGATCGTCGTCTCCAACGGATCTATCCTAATCTCTTCTCTATAAATAGAGGGATGAATCAAATTTGAAGCTCATCGAACCTTCGCATACACGAGAGAACACACAGAGCATTCAACCGAGCAAATTTGAAAAAGAATAAGTCTTCCACAAGAAGTTCGAAGAAACAATCTCCGGCAAAAGACTACACTTCTTCTCTTAGGGAACCGAGCTGAATCGATTAATACAGCATCTAGTATCCAAACGACGTTACACGAACCCAAAGCTTACACTCAGCTGTTCGTCGTTCTAGAAGCCACATCCTTGTTCCCTATCCCTCTAACCTAAGCTCAATAGACTAAATCCATAGCTTAAACGAAGGAGTTCACTTCTGAACTGATCCTTATTGTAAAGGACTCCTTCACTGTTGGAGAGTTTTTCAAACACTTAGTTTGATAACCTTGTAAACTGAGACTTGCTCAGTATAAATCTTAAGACCAGTGTTTGTCCAGCGTACAAACCAACTGAGACTATCTCAGTATAATACATAGCTTCCTGATCTTTCGGGACAGTGGACGTAGGATTGTTGGATCCGAACCACTTTAAAAATCTCTGTGTTTTGTGTTCTATTTTTACTGTTGCATTGATTTATTGTTCATACTGAAAATATCTTTCAAATCATTCAACTGAGTTTCAGCAAACTTAACAGACTGCACTAATCTACTGAAACTATTTTGATAAAAATGTTTTCCTAACTTAACTGAATTTGGGCCTACACTATTCCGCACTAATGAACTCTATCTGCACGATACTGAATTCTGACTCTAAGTCAGCTAGCAAGTCTTAGTAGAGTCAGTCACTCTGCCACACGATTCAGAATAGCTTATCTGGTCTGCTAAACTTGTTCAGTACGACACTATCCTGAAAAGGATTGTTCGTGTTTAAGTTGAGAAATCGGTTTTCAGGTGTATTCACCCCCCCCCCTCTACACCTGAACGTACTCTCGGGACCAACATCCTTCAACATATGTTACTCTAGGAACTGTGGCAGTTCCAATTTTCAATGTTCCATATCCCCTTTTGTATTCTTTGGAGTTGTCACCAAACTCAATTCTAGGTCCTTCTTGTTGTACGTAGTTGGTCAGTAGATTCTTCTAGTATGTCATGTGTCTTGAGCATCCGTTGCCCACTATCCAAGGGTCCTTTTGCACCTGCAAAGAAAAAAAATTTCAGATTCCTTTTATTTTCATATTGGTTCCTCAGATTAGTTATTTTAGGAAGCCAAATCTATCTAACAACCCTTGTGGTCTGAGACATCTTCTTTCCCTTGTTGTCAACAAATCTCACTTTTGAACTAGGAGATGCTGACTTATTTGTTGATTGAGGTTCAAGAGTTCTCTTCTTCTGAACTTTAAGACTTCTCCTTACCTTGAGCTCATAGTAGAATGATCCATACTATGCTGGATAAGACCCACTAAGGATGACCATAATGTTCAGTCCATCTGACCGTCTTGGTTCCCCTTGAATTGGTCTGGGTATTCGGGGCTTGAACCTCTAGTCATCGGCTGATAGCTCGGCTAAAGTGCTTTGATTTTCTGCTTGTTCTTTGCTTGGGGGTTAATAGGTTCTGCATACTGAGTTCCCCGTAGGACAAACCTATCAAATAGCTTTTTTGAGCCTCTATGTATTGAACTTGATGCCTTATTTGTGTATCCAAGTCCTTCCTTTAGGAAAGCTGGTCTTTGAACTCTTAGCATCCCTTCAATTTTACCTTTGTCTTCCAGATATTGCTCAATCATTAAGATTCTCCAAACCTCGTCACTTTTCCTCAATGCTTCATAATCTGCTTTCACTTCTGAAAGCTTCTGATTCAGACTGGCAATTTCAATATCTTTCTCATAAATGTCCTTCGTCAGAACTGAGATATGAGTTTCTTGTTGCTGAGACTTGGTCTTTAGAGAACTTATCTCTTCCTTTTTCTCAAAACAAGTCCTTCTGACTCAATAGAGACCTGACGTTCCAAGGAAAGTCTCTGATTTTCAGCTCTTATGAGTTCCAGATCCTGAAATGCCTTACTAAACTAAGTGTTCTCCCCTAAGAGATCTTCATAGGCTAGAACTACATCTAAAGGTTCTCCTACAGTAGAGCACGTGTCGTGTGTGCATGGTGAAGAGGGATTAATATGTAGACTATAATTTACCTCATCCTCTTCTCCAACCATGAGACAGTGTTCAGTTTCTTCAACTTCGATTGCCATAAATGCGGCTTCATCTTCAGATGAATCCATGAATATATCCTCTTCTCTTGAGATATCGGACAACTCTCCGGCTATGTAGACCTGTCTTTTCTTGGAAAATTTATCTCTTCTAGTCTGTCGTTCAGCTCGTTCCTTAGCTGAGAGCTCTGGACATTCATACTGATAATGTCCAGTCTTCCTGCAGTTGTAACACGATAATGTCCAGTCTTCTTGCAGTTGGAGTGGCAGCACTCTCCGTGTTCCTACATTCAGATTGAGAGTTAGACTCATCTTTCCTCTTGAAATTATCTTTCTTACCATGAGAGCTCTTTGAAGCTCTCTTCAGCTTTCTACCTTCTCCTTCTAATATTTAACGGCTAGAAGGGTATAGCGTTCAGCAAGGTTCTCAGCAGTAGGATTTGACATTGTGCTTGCTACTAATTCACTTGCTCCTGAAGTGCTGATTGTTGCTTTATACGCGTGATCCATGGGCATGTTAGCAGAAACCCTTAGAATTTGTTGTGGAAGACTACACTCAAACTCTTCAGCCTTGAGTTCTGAAAATATGATATCAGGAGTAACAATGTTCAGATCCGATCGTCTTAAATAAGTGGAAAATGAATACCACTGAGGTCTCGATAAAGCTCTTAGAATCTTAGTCTTCATCCCTTTGTTGGGAAAACTCTAATGGGAAAACTCTGATCTGGCCTTTATAACAAGTTTTTAAAATGAGTCGTGGGAAACTCATTCAACTACTTTATCAGATAGTAGTCTGTTCTTCACTCATCCTCGATGATGAAGCTGATTACTCATGTGAGAAAGTCAATCTCTACTTGTAGACATACTTTTAATATCATTAAGATATAAAGAGACATTTATATACATAACAAACGTTATCATATAATAAAAGTGTTACAACATCATAGTCACTTTCACAACACATCTACATAATTGTTTGTAAACGAAGTGCTTTTATATGACCTATAAATACTTCTCTAGGTATCGGTTTGGTCATGGGATCAACAACATTCTGATGTGTAGATATATACTTAAGGACTATCTCCTTCTGTACAATAACATCTCGCACAAAGTTGAACTTCCTGTCTATATGTTTGGTTTTACCATGATACTTGGGATCCTAGGTGTAAGCTATAGCTGCTTCATTATCACAGTAAATTGTTATAGCCCCTTCCGAGGTGCTTACGATCCCTAAGTGTTGTAAAAATCTTCTCAACCAAACAGCTTTTTGTACTGCTGTTGAACAAGCTACAAATTCAGCTTCCATTATAGACAATGTTACACAAGTTTACTTTTTGTTGCGCCATGAAATAGCACATTGTTGATCAACATATCCTGAAGTGGATTTTCTATTGTCGATATCACCACCACAATCAGAATCCGTGTATCCTTGCAAAGTCAAGTTTTTCCCTTGATAACACAAGTAATAATTTGCAGTACCCTTCAGGAATCGAAAAATCTTCTTAACAGCTCTCTAGTGTCTCTTTCCTAAGTTGGATTGATACCTACTAACTAGACCAACAACATAGCAAATATCGGGACGAGTACACAACATAACATACATTAAGCTCCCAACAGCATTGGCATATGGCACTTTTGACATCTCATCTTTTTCTTGTTAGTTTTGAGGACACATATCTCGACTCAGACTTTCTCCTTTAATGACAGGAGTGTCTATGGTTTTGCAGTTTTCCATCTTGAAACGTTCAAGGAGTTTCATAATATAAGTCTCCTGAGAAAGACCCGGTAATTTCTTAGAACGATCTATGTATATCTTAACACCAAGTATTTAATCTGCTTCACCCATGTCCTTCATCTCAAAATTTGAGGACAACCATTTATTAATGGTATTCAAATACTCTAAGTTGTTCACAGCCAGTAATATGTTATCCACATATAATGATAGAATTACAAACGGTTTCCCAGAATGTTTGACATAAACACAATGATCTTCATCAATCATGACAAAATGGTATGAAATAACAGCTTCTTGAAATTTTAAATATCATTGCCTCGACGACTGTTTGAGTCCGTAAATAGACCTTGTCAATCTACAATCTTTATCCTCTTGACCTTGAAGTATGAAACCCATTGGTTGTTCCATGTAGATTTCTTCTTCAAGTTCACCATTGAGGAAAGCCGTCTTTACGTCCATTTGATGTAATTCTAAGTCTAAATTAGCCACTATAGCCAGGAGTAGATGGATAGATGCAAATCTCACAACTGGTGAAAAAGTTTCTTCATAATCTAAACCCTCTTGTTGGGTATAACCTTTTGCCACCAATCGAGCTTTGTATCTTTCAATTGATCCATCGGCTTTTCTCTTGATTTTGAGAACCCATTTGTTCCCAATAGCCTTACGCCCTTGTGGAAGATCAACCAGCTCCCAGACATGGTTATCTTTCATCGACTCCATTTCTTCTTCTATAACTTTCTTCCATTTTTCTTTAGCAGGACAAGATCAAGCCTCATTAAAAGTCTTAGGCTCATCTTCATCCTCTAGTCTTGTAAGAAATGCATGTCCTTCAATGTCAAAATGAAGTTTAGGCACACTTTTCCTGTTACTCTTGCGGGATTGTGATTCATCAGTCTGAGGTAAATTACTCCCACTAGGATCAAGTGTTACTGGAATAGAAATACTCCCACTAGGATCAAGTGTTACTAGAGTTGAATTAGGATTTCTCCCAATAGGATCAAGCGATTTTTGTTCCTCAAATACCACCAATGACCTATCAGGTACTAAACCCTATAACTCAATCATTTCGAAAAGAGGTTCCTGAATATCTCTAATCTTTCCCCTTCCAGGAAAATCATTTTCCAGAAATGTTGCATTCCTTGATTCTATCTCAGAAATGCTTCCATCTTCTCGTTCTCCAATGAATACGTAACCTTTCGACTGTTCAGAATAACTGATGAAAATACACTTTTTGCCGCGAGATCCAAGCTTGTCATGCTTATGAGAAGTATCAAGTATGTACGCAGCTGATCCCCAAGGTCTTAGGTTACTTAGGCCAGGTTCTCTGCCCGTCCATAATTCATAAGGAGTAGAAGCTACTGATTTAGAAGGGACACGGTTTAGAATATATGCAGCAGTCGACAAAGCATCTCTCCAAAAGGAAATTAGCAATTTAGCCTGCGTCATCATTGACCGCACCATATCAAGTAATGTTTTGTTCCTCCTCTCAACTACGCCATTTTGCTGGGGCGTATAAGGAGTAGGCAGTTGCCTAATAATCCCCTTATCATTACATAAGGCCTTGAATTGATCTGATAGATACTCACGACCGCGATCGATTCATAAGGTCTTAATTGTTCTGTTTATTTGATTCTCTACTTCATTAATGTATTGTCTAAAACAATCCAATGCTTCAGACTTGTGAGAAATTAGATAGACATGACCAAAACGGGTGTAGTCATCTATAAATGTAATGAAATAAGAAGCGCCATGTCTAGCCTTTACACTCATAGGAACACAAATGTCTGAGTGTATTAGTTGCAATGGAAATTTGGCTCTAATAGCTTTACCAAAAGGTTTTCTAGTCATTTTTCCAGCACGATAATTTTTACAAATAGACAAATCAACTTTACTAAGCGACCCCGAAAGTCCTTTTCGCATTAATCGATTCATCCTATCTTGCCCAATATGACCTAATCTAGCGTACCACTTTTTATCATCAACAATTACATGACTAGAAGATTTAGCTGAATAACAACGATTAACATAATATGCAAAAGTCGAGTTACTACAATCCATAACCATAAAATCATCAGAAAGATGTCCAGTACCAACAAGTGCATCATTATAATATAAACACATCATGTTTACTTCAAAAGTAACTGCATAACCAAGTCTTAATACAACTAACGGAGATACCAAATTTCGTCGAATTTGTGGAGCATAAAGGACATCATGAAGGATGAGAGTTCGGCCACCATGCAAATCTAACTTGCAAGAACCAATTCCCTTGACTTCCATACGAGAGTCATTTCCCACATATATCTAGTGTGAACCAGCGGTAACTCGACGATAGTCCACATAAGCATCTCAATCTCGAATCAAGTGGTCTGTGGCCCTTGAGTCTACAATCCACAAAGGAGATTCAGCCAATAAAACAGTGCTAGAGACAAAAGCAACATGACAAGAAGAGGAATATAGTGATACCTTGTCCCTCTTGGGCTCAGGGCATTCACGAGCAAAGTGACCGAGTGGATTACAGTTAAAATACTTCATCTTGGCCTTATCCTTCCTTTTCTTTTGAAACTTCTTCTTCTTGTTGTTTTCTTGTTTTTTCCTCCTCCCGTCTCTTTCCCATTCTTCCCCTTGTTCCACTTCTGTTTTTCGTTTGAAGCCCGAAGCTTTCTTTGAACTAGACTCTTCCATGAAAACACTACCCCCAAGATTCGCAGCTCCTTGCCGCTCATCCTCCAACTCAACATGTCGAGCCGCATCGGCAAAAGTCTTAATGCCATCATTGTGGGTAAGGTTGACTTTGAGGTGTTCTCATTTGTTAGGAAGAGACCAGAATTAAGGCTTGGATTTGTTGTTCCTCAGAGAGAACGTGTCCAGCTGATTTGAGCTCCCTGATCATGTTAGACATCGCTCGCAAATGTTGCTTAATTCTATTATCAGCCTGCTTCTTGTACAAGTCAAACTTGATTGTCAACTAACAAAATCGAGTGACAGAAGTGCCACCGTACTTCTCCCATAGATATTCCCAGATAGCATGGGCAGAAGTTTGCTGTTCACATTCAGGAATCATGTAGTCAACAACAGAGCTTACAAGAATGCCGCGGGCAAAGGGCATTTTTCTTATGCCAAGCTTGATAAGCCTCCTGATCACATCTCCCTTGATGAACGACACCATCCCCAAGGTCATCCATGACATGATTAATAGCATCAATGGTATCTTGCTCCTCTAGCACATACTAAATTTTGTGACACTAGGTGTCATAGTTGTCGCCATTAAGCTTATCCCCCTTATTAAGGTCAGCTATGATTTTTTGCTTGCCATTTCTAGTATTAAAAGAAGGATTAATAATTAAAATTTCGATGTTGGTAAGTTACGTATACATAAAAATTTATGTTAAGTGAACTAACATCTGCAACAACTTAACTCATACAAAACATCGAAAGAAGACTTAAAGTCTCAATCATCAATCTCATACAAGCCTTCTCAGACGTAGACTTAATCCACAAAAATATAAAACTCGTTCTCCCACATAGGTACAAAAAAAATATGAAGTGAAATCAACAAAAAATATTCATTCAAAACATGTGCATTCTTGATTGTTCAAAAACATCATAATGTACCAAAACAAAATGGAAAATATAAGTCATAATAGGATAAAGGAAATACATAAACTGCCTAACAAGAAAATCAAGAAAATCATAAACTTGATTAGTCACTCTGTCATTGTTACCCACTCCCCATCCAGTCTAGTTGTAGTGTTAGGGATTGTTGGGAGATGATTCAGTCTTCTCACAACTTGTTGGGAGATAACTCAGTAGCCCAGTGCTCTGATTATTTGCTGAAGATTTGAAGATCCAAAAACCCTACTTTGAGTGATGAACCATTCAGTTGTAATATGTTATGTTTTGTCTCTGAGGTTTCAGACTCAGAAGACACTCTTCATTTGGTTCAGGCGCTCAGTAGATTATCAGCCTTTGTACCAGAAGAAGAAGACTCAGTGATACTAGACTCAGCAGGAGCAGTATACTGAAAGGAGTCAGTGGAACTGAACTCAGCAGGAGTAGTTCACTGAACTCAGAGTTGATCTTCAGTAGAGCTGACTCAGCAGGAGTATGCTACTAAAAAGAGATCAGACTCAGCAACGGCTAGACAGTCTTCTGAACTGTCAGAACTCACTTAGTCTAAATCAGCAGAGTCAATACGAGGAAGAGAGAAGTCAGCTTCAGATCTATCTTGAAGTCTGTTCTGTCTCACCTACTTTCCTGAACCTCGACCAATGACAAGCAGCCAGTTGTCCATATTCTGATTAAAGCTGCAAGTCAACAACTTTCCAGAAATGGAGGGAAAGGACACTGCAACCATACTTTGAAAGAGCCGTTAGCTACCCAAAAGAGAGAGACACAAGGATCGTCGTCTCCAATGGATCTATCCTTATCTCTACTCTATAAATAGAGGGATACAATTCAAATTGAAGCTCACGACCTACCTAAGACAAAGACTGAACACACGAGCATTCACGAGCAACTCAAAACATTCTAAGTATTCCGCAAGAAGTTCGAAGAGTAATCTCCGGCGAAAGACGACATACTCGCTCACAGGGAACCAAGCTGAACTAGAATTATAAAGCCTCTAGTATCCAAGCGACTGAACACGAACCTAAGTCTTTACTTAACCGTTCGTCGCTCTAGAAGCCACTTTCTCGTTCCCTATCCCTCTAACCTAAGCTCAGCTGATCATATCCATAGCTTAGACGAAGGAGTTCATATCTGAACTGATCTTTATTGTAAAGGACTCCTTCATAGTTGGAGAGTTTTTCAAACACTTAGTTTGATACCTTGTAAACTGAGACTTGCTCAGTATAAATCTCAAGACCAGTGTTTGTCCAGCATACAAACCAACTGAGACTATCTCAGTATAATACATAGCCTCCTGATCTTTCGGGACAGTGGACGTAGGATTGTTGGATCCGAACCACTTTAAAAATCGCCTGTGTTCTGTGTGTCCTTTTAACTATTGCATTGATTACTGTTCATACTGAAAGTATTTTCTAAAATCATTCAACTGAGTTTCAGCAAGCTTAATCGATCGCACTAACATACTGAAATTGTTTTATTAAAAACGTTTTCTAAACTCAATTGAATTTGGGCCTACACATTTCCGCACTACTGAACTTTAGCTGAACGGTACTGAATTCTGACTCTAGTCAGCTAGCAGGCCTCAGTGAAGTCAGTCACTCTGTCACGCGATCCAGAACAGCTTATTTGGTCTATTGAACTTGTTCAGTACGACACTCTCCTGAAAAGGACTGTTCGCGTTTAAAGTTGAGAAATCGGTTTCCAGGTGTATTCACCCCCCCCCTCTACACCTGAACGTTTATTCTCGGGACCAACAGGGATAACCTATGTTGGTGCTCTATCACTAACACTTGCATTGTCCTCGACTCTAGACAAAGAATCCAAACGCCTTGACTTAAAACCCCTCAGCCCATTGTTGTTTCTTAAATGAGCATTCTTCTTTGCTCTTAGAAGCATCATCTTTTGATCTTCTAACTAGCATGTCTTGACATTATTTAGGAAAACCGAAACACCTTTCGCGTATCCTTCATTTCGCAGCACTTCGTCATACCAAGGTCTAAAAGGCAGAGGCAAATGTTGATAGATCTGAAGCATTCTATCTTCCAACGACAAGTTTAATTTTCTAAAAGCATTGACGATAAAATCCGAATCCAGCTCCAAAAAATTTAACTCATAATATTCTTGGAGAACTGCATTGATGTGCTCAATTAAAGAGTGATTCGGATCATACGTCGCAAAATGATTTGTCAAAACTCTCATCCATGCAATTTCACTTCTTCTTCAAGTCCTTATCGTCCTTGCCATCGTAAAGAATGAAATATGGTTGAGCTAAAGATAAAAAAAAATAAGAATGTTACCCATGTTACATATTCAAAAAAGGTATATTTTTGCTAATAGTTAAACAAAAAACAAAACAAAATCTCTGTCGGAAGTCAACGCGGTCGTTGGAGTCAAGGCTGGAGGTCAACGACGGTGGCCAATGCCTGCGGTTCTATTTAGGGGATGAAGCAGATTAGATGTAATCCGTAAGTTCTAGGTTCGAAACCTTGTAGCATCTAATTAATAGAATACAGTAATCCTATTACTCTAATATTTAAGTTAGTTACCATAACTAACAACTGTAGTGTGGTCATTCTTCTGAGTAGGGAGAGCAATGGCGTGGGTTCGAATCCCAGTGAGTCATGCCTTCCTTTCCCATTTTGTTTAATTGATAATGTTTATGGGCCAAAAATAATTCTACAAATGGGCCTCATAGTTATATGAACAACAAATGGGCTTATTCAAACAATGGCTTTGAAATAATTAAAATCGAGCTCATTTTATTTTTAATTTATATATTTTATCATAATCCCACTATTTTAGTGGGTAGTTATTTATGGATAAGAAGATAAAGTATATCACAAAAAAATCGAATATTAATTATTTACGGATAAGAAAATAACTAAGAGCAAGTCCAATGGAGCTGCAATTTGAGTTTTGCGGTTCAAAACTCAATCCAACCATGCTTGCAAAATAAACTGCAAAACTCAAATTTCTCCGGTTTTTGTATAGTAAATAGGTAGAAATCCGTTTTTCTTGGAGTGCCCGCATAGGACTAATTTCCAAAAAAAAGTATTTTCATTGTTTTCAATTCTCGCCCTAAATTTGTTGCCATTCACATAAAGCCCCAAATCCATGAATTCGGAGGGAAAAGCTTGCTACGTTTTTCTTGTTACTTACCGGAATCGAGAGTTCATCTTGCTTTGCATAGGACCGATTCGAATCGATCTATTTGTTGCATAGGACCGATTCAAATCGAGAGTTCATCTTCTGCCGCATAGGAATGAATTTGTTGCCGTTCACATAAAGCCTCGCATAGGACTAATTTGAATCGATCTATTTGCTCTTCTTTGGCGATCTCGATTTTCGCCTTCCTTTTTGAGGAGGGATGAGGATGAGAGAGTGAGGAGAAAACGGCGATGAAAGAGAGGAGAAAAATGGCGAAGGGGTGGGGGGGAGAGAGAGAGGGATGATTGTAATTGAATTTAATTCTCCTTCATCTTCTTTTATTAAATTAGTCAACAAATTAGTTTATCTTATTCCTTATTTATTTTGTTATTCATTGTTATTCATTATTTAATTAAATCAAGATTTTATTTCCTTATTTAATCAAGATATTTTTTTCCTTATTCCTTATTTACTTAAATTAGTTAGTTGATAGTGAAAACAAATACATAGTTTTGAAATAAAATACAAGACTTACTAGAAATTAAGAAAGACATAATGAAAACAAATCCATGTAGGTAGAAAAATATGTAATTAGGAAAGTGGAATGTACCAATGTGTAATTAAGAAAAATATGTAGGTAGAATTGAAATGTATTTTATGAAAGGATATAAAGAGAATATTCTTTTGGGTTTGGGTTTGGGTTTGATGGTTGGAGATAAATTACTGTTTGATGTGACAGAAACTGGAAAATGGGTATTGATTTTGAGTTTGAGGTTGAAGATGCTCTAACTTATTAAATTCGAATTTAATTATTCATGGATAAGAAGATAACTATGAGTCCATGGATATTCTGATAAGCAACGTAATTAAATTTGAATAATCCAATAGTAGTGATAAGCATATTAAATTCTTATAAGCATATTTCCCGTTTGGATATTCTTATTAGAATTTAGTAATCCAATAGTAGTGACAAGCAACGTAACTAAAATTTAATTTTAACTTCCCCTAAAATCAAAAAAAAAAAAAAATCATGTTACGTCAGTAACCATTCATGAAGATGATACACTACAAAAATTATTACCGGAATTTCACCAGAATTATAATCCGATTTTGAATATTCAAAACATGATATCATTCCCGTTTCAAAGCAGATTTTAGCATATATTTTATCAAAACGATTGTATCGAAAAGATGAATCTAATGATACATAATACATGCTCAAGAAAAAACGAATAGTATTTGGCCAACGAGAAAGAAAATTTTATCATAATCACGTTTTGATCATGTTATAAAAAATATATTCTAATTAATTTCCAATAATGTCTGATTCCAATGACGGAAATCAGTGATTAAATACATACCTGCACCGGAATTAAATAGTAGATGAATTCTTACTTTAAACGTGATACTCCAGATCACCAATAATCACAAGGATTGTGGTTTGTTTATACAATCCAAAAGCTTGAACTTTTCAATATAGAGAAGAATGAGAATAACATAAATATTGCGTACGGTTTTTTTGAATAATGATCCCTCTCTCTTAACCGCTTTTCATTCATCATATATATGTGTAACTTATTTCATATAAGTCTCTTACTTATATGTTATTACAAAATAACCCTCATGGGTGTATTTATATATATATTTCCAACAGGAAGGGTTTCATCGTTGTACCGCCTTGCCTTTCTGAATGTTGGTAATACTTGCCCTCTCTATTCGCTTTTACCAGAATCTAACATTCACCTTTTCTTTGAGTGTAATTCCACTAAATATGTTTAGACTGCTATAAAGTGTTGGTTGGGAATTCAGCGGCGGATGTCTACGATCGCTGGTTCCGTTAAATGGATTGGACGTGAAAGATGCGGTTTGGCCATTGTCCAAAAAGCAAAGAGAATTGCACTTATGAACACGGTCTATCTCGTGTGGAATGCGCGCAATGCGAAAGTCTTTGAGAATATTCCGTTTGATGGTAATTATATCATTGGGAAAATTAAGCGTGAAGTATGTTATTTTCCATCTATCCTCATGAGACGCTGACCGCCCAGCTCCCATGCTGCTAAGTCTGCTGTAGCAGAGGGAAATGTGGGCCTTGTTCTTATCTTGTAGGTGCTTTTTGTTGTGTTCAGTTGTTTGCTGATTGTCGTTCCTCCCATTTCATATGGGAAAGCTGTTTTCCGTGGGGATGTCCACGTTTGGATTACTTTGTTCTATACGTTTTTGTGGATATAATATTTCGAAAATTCCAAAAAAAAATCTTGAATTCACTGTGTTGAATCATTATGTAAATCTATGGATATACTGTGATAATATTATTTAGTGAAATTATTGACGGCTTCTAAATTCAATTGCATTATGAATTCGCTTTTCATCTATTACGAATTCAGGAAAATTGTGAAGAAAAAAAAAATTAAAACACGTGGTCGGAATCTGGAAAAAATCGAACATTTACAAAAAAATTCCACTAAGTAATATGGACAAGTGAAAAGAATGGAAAATATTAGTTAAGGAGAAAAGAGAAATAGATTATTAAATGATTAAAAGAGAAGGGTCATATATTTAAATATTCTATACCCACTTTTTTAGTAACCGTGCAAAAATCATCCAAGATATGTTTATTGAGACAAAAAGAATATTTTATTATGTTATATTCTTTATGTATCATATTTATAATAATTTAAATTATCACATGTTATTTATTTAAGGAATGTGTGCAGGATTTAAGACAAAAACTTATTTCGCTCGTCACACATTGGGAAAAGTAACTTTCACATTATAAATTGCATTCATTACTATTTTTATTAAATAATTAGGAATTTCTATTAACGGGAACTATAAGCATTAAGCAATGTAGGTAGCCCCACATTATTGTCCACTTATATATACTTATATATACGTGTATCACTACTCTTTAATGAGATTGTTTTCTAATTTGCACCCATCATTTGGCTAAAAGATCGTTTCATATTAAATTCATCAACCACGAGTATCTAATTTATTTTGATTAAATTTTCCACGTATTGAAACCTAATATGTTACATTGAAAAGATTATTGTGGCTCTTCAATTAAGGATATGAACAACACAAGGGATCCCACAATGAATTTCACTAGCGAAAAATCATCAAACGATAATTTTGATTGGCAACAGAAATACGATTAGACAATCTTACGACGGTCGAAATGAAAAAAGGTGAATGCTTAAACCACTAGTCATTTTCTCTACTGAAATTCAGGTGGAAAAACTAGTAATAATCCGTAAAGAGTTCAAGACATGATAGGAAGGTTCAGCATAAGATAGACGACGTGAATGATTCAAATCATTTTTTATACTAGAGAGAGAAAGAGAGAGACTACATATCTCTGTTGATCTTCCACCGGAAGTTGGGACGGATTTTGTTTAAAGTTGGGACGGAGTTTCTTAGCGAGAGAGGCTCATCTAAAGCTGATGGTAGGGCATACGACCCAACGCAGACCTCAAATTACTAATCACGTCGTTGCATCTCATTAGCAGATTAAGCATCTGTTGCGAGATATCATTTGCAGTTGCTGGTTGTTGAAAGGGGCTAGAAAATTTGCTGGAGTGAGGGTTAAATTTTGGGAAAATTGAATCCACTGAATGTAGTAGCTGGGGATGATAACTACCAATGTTCTTTTTCATATCTTCATTCAATATAACCTCTCTGCTCTCCTCCCCTCCCAAAACGAACTTCACTCTAGCGCCTCCACTGCCCACGCCCTCGTCTCCACGAGGCTTCTTCAGGCATGACTTTAGCTGGCCTGAGGATTGTGGCTGACAAGCCAATTTTGCCACCATTCTCTGCTCAACTGCAGATTCGCTATCAACTTCCTTCTGAGGCTTCACTGCTTCTGCCTCTGTCCCATTACCTTCCACTTCCCGGAGGTAGCACCTCACGTTCGCAATACCGAACAAGTTACCTCCACCGGCAAACTTCAAAGCAGCTTCTGCATCTATCTTGTGTTGATAGACCACGCGGCATGTGTACGTTGTCCAGAACACTTTCATACCAGACTGATCGAGAGGCCCAAAGCGAGAAAATCTCAGTTTCAGCTGGGTAAAAGATGGAAGTTTTGCACCTTCTGGAAACTTCATGACTAGCATAGTTGGACTCGCAGCTCTCGCCATCTGCACTGCCCTTTTGCTCGGTTCTTGTTTCACTGCTTTTGGTAGTGTTGGAGGCACAACTCTAACAGCACGATCTTTCACATCACCATGCTGAACAGACCTGTGGAGAATCTTCTTTTCTATTGTTGATGATGGTTTGGAGTTATCTATCTTCTTTCTCTTAGAGTCCAAAGAGTTATCAATCTCCTCCTCCTTCTTAACACCTTCCGATACAACAAATTTCTTTTTCTGGACATCCTCTGGACAATCAGATGGACCACGTTTCTTTCCACCTTTAGTAGGATCATCAAGTCTCACTGAAGGTCTGACAATCTTGTGATTGGTTTTGTAGCCAGGACTGATGACTAAAGCAGGCACAGGTAATCTACTGGAATTACCTTCAAACGCCTCTCTCTCAGCTGGTGGCACTAAGACCTTCTGATACACAAGGTATCGGAATTTTAAGAAAACCTCTTTGATGACAGCTGGGCAACTCTTATTCACTCCATGAAAGGGATTGAGAGCAAGAGCGTGAAGATCTGTCACTAACATTTGAAGCTCCATTTTTGCAAAGTCAACTGCTTGCTGTGATTGAGATGTAGATAAGCCCACAGCTGCATCGATCTTCCAGTCTTCCAACCCATTATTATCAGTGAGCTGAACATGGAATGGTGTTACTGGAACACTGCCTACAGCTACGGTACTGTCACCAACCACAAGAGGTGATTCCCAAAGTTTCCCACCAGTTTCAGGGCTAATTCGCTTCCTTTTCTTTTTCTTTATGCGGATTGCAGTCTCAGCAGTAGATTTCCCAGCAGGGCGTTTCAGAAATTTAACTTTTCTTGTCCCACCTTCAACAAGTTTCCCGGGATTCTCAGAAGGTTTGATATCGATTGATGCCTGCTGATTTTCAGATTGTTGCTGACTGTCAACAAAACAAGACTCAGTTCCCTGGTGCATGTGGTGATCTCTTATGCCAGAGGACTGCCCATCTAGCGAAAGTTGATAACAGGAGTAACCCACCTTGCTTGAACTTGATTTCTTGCTTTTCATTTGAATAGATTCTTTTCGTTGTTTAAAAAGATACTTGTCCTTCTCCACTTGACCCCATGTTTTTTCAGCTTTTATGGAGATTTTCCCTTTACCAAGAGCTTCAGCAATCACCAGCCGGCCACTCAATGGAGCTAAAACTTCGAACCAACAAGAGAAATGAGAAGGAAACTAAAAACAAACGATCAGACTAAGTATGCCAAACGTGGAAAAATGCTTCAGATTTTTGTATGTACCAAATAAGGGAATTGCCAAATATATATACCATTGACCTCAACAAATTTAAAAGCGAATCAAGACAAGAAATAGGGGGAGAAAATTTGGCAGCAACCACAATTGCAATGCTAAGAAAATTAAACAGAGGAATGTCTCCTAATAAGGACGTCAAGTAGTGTATTTCTCAAGTAACAAGCACATTCAGTGATATATTGATTATAGAGCTGCCACGATACATACTAGAAGCAATTGGTCATATTTCCATACAGGAAGACAACAACCTGGATTAAGCAAAATTAACCGCACAAGTGAGGAACTGTCTCATAAGGTCAATATTGTCTTTAATCTCTATGCAGGCAAGATCCAGAAACACCTTACATCTGAAAATTTAGCATACTTTTTAATGCAATTGACTACAATACATTACTCCATTTCTATAATTATGATAGCCAAAATCAGTCAGATTTCCCTAGTGCATACTCATTAATAAATTGCTTCTTTAATGCCTCATTTTGGAACAGCTTCCATGAAAGGTCCAGACAAGTTCATAATGCAAATGCAAAAGGCAACACCACAAAATAAAAAGGCTGATAAAAGTAGTGTCAAAAGAGAATTTGGTATCACACACTTAAACATTTAGAGACTGAAAGAATACATTTCAGGGGTCCATTCATAAGGCTATATCAGCTTTCGATCATTCTTTTTCCAAACATCAACAGCTTGCAATAAAATAGAATTTATCAATATAATAGGTAGAACCAACATCATATCATGACACGAGAAATTTGATGTTTTATGATAATTCTGGACCAGAAGCGAAAATTTTGAGAAACTGAGATAACAGTACATACTTCATATGTTGATGCAATATAGAACGAGATGAAAACCCCAATCGCCAAAACGGCGCCCTGTTTTGTTTCCGATTCCTTTTCTAAAAAAAATGAGATGGGTTCAATACAATTCAACCAAGGCTTAATTACTACAGCCAACAAACCCTACTGACTCCACTACCACGATTTATTAAACTAGAAATGCGACATACTATATAACATTTAAATAAGTAAATAACACCAAGTCGAATCAGTGTTGCCTTCAGCCTCTGCCTCTCCGCACATACACTCGCCACGGTTTCATTCCGCCCTCCACCGTATTCGGTATCGTCAATCCAACATTCGCCTCCATGCTTGCATCTCCATTCGTACCAATTGCATCCCCCTCAATTTCCGCCTTGTCCTCAAGGCGGAGGTTTGGGAACTAGTGTCTCAACTCTTCCGTCTCCACCCACGTTGCTTCTTCCGGAGATAATCCCTGCCACTGTACCAAAGCCTCGCGAATTGTGCCAACATCAGTCACACGAGAACGATAACGGAGAATATGCGACGGATCAAAGACCTACGCTTCACTTTCTGTCAGTGAGTCGGGAAGGAACACCTCTACGGGATGATCCCCTACCGCCCGTTTAAGTAAGCTGACGTGAAAGACCGGATGAATTCTACTACTTGCTGGAAGTCGCAACTCGTACGCCACAGCCCCCACACGCCGGATAACTTCAAAGGGACCGTAAAATTTATCCGCCAATTTTGTATAACCACGCTGCGCAAGTGACGACTGACGATATGGACGGACTTTAAAGAACACACGGTCCCCTACTGCAAATGTTACATCTCGACGATGTTTATTAGCCTGCGAACGCATAATCTTGGGCCCGTTGAAGATTAAATTTCAGGCGCTTCAAGGCATCATCCTGGCTCATTAGCATTTCGGCTACCGCCTCGACGCGACACTCCGCCGGAAGGAAACGATGGAGAGACGGGGGAGGTCGGCCGGACACAATCTCAAAAGGGGTTAGTTTGGCCGCGGATTGAAATGACGTATTATAAGAAAACTCGGCCCAGGCTAACCATGCTGCCCACTTCTTGGGCTGCTGCGAAGAGAAACACCTCAAGTACGTCTCCAAGGTACGGTTTAAGACCTCCGTTTGTCCGTCCGTCTCTGGATGATACGACGTACTGAACTTCAGCCGAGTTCCCTGAGCTTTGAAAAGTTCGGTCCAGAACGAGCTCAAAAAGATGGGGTCCCGATCGCTAACGATTGTGCGGGGAAACCCATGCAGTTTAACCACATGTTGAATAAATTGTTCGGCGGCTCTTCGGGCTGTGATAGGAGTCTTGAGAAGAATGAAATGTCCGTACTTCGACAACCGGTCTACCACCACGAAGATGCAGGAGAATCCAAGGGAGGGAGGTAATCCCGTGATAAAATCAAGGGAGATGTCTTCCCAAACAAATTCTGGAATGGGCAGCGGTTGCAAAAGACCCGCCGGAGAACGCGCATCGTATTCGGATTTTTGATAAACTAAACAATTGGCCACATACGCGCGTACCCGCTTAAACATTCCTCGCCAATAAACGTTCGCTGCCAACCGGCGATAAGTGCGTAGCGTTGCAGCATGTCCACCCAAAGGCGTATCGTGAAATTCATGTAAAAGTGTAGGTATCCATGCGGAATTAACCGGAAGGACCAGTCGCCCCTTAAAGAAAAGTCGTCCTTCAACCACTTTGTACCCCGGGTGTGACCTCGAATCAGCAATCACTTCTTGGATTAATTTCTGGAGTTGTGGATCAACTGCTTGTTCCGCCCAAATATCCGACAGATCAGACCACAACGGTGTGCTCATCATATTACACTCCAATCCATGTTCATGTTGGCGAGATAAGGCGTCCGCTGCCCGGTTAGACATTCCGATTTTGTATTCAATCGCAAAGTCGTACCCCAACAACTTGATCACCCATGTTTGTTGTGCGAGGGTAGCAATTTTCTGATTCAAAAGGTGACGGAGGCTGTGATGATCCGTTCTTACGGTGAAACGTCGCCCAATCAAGTAGGGTCGCCAATGTTGCACGGCCAGTATGAAACCCATAAGCTCTCGCTCATACGCCGATTTCGCCACTCCTCCTACCCCAAAAGACTTACTGAAATATGCAATGGGTCGCCCACCTTGCATCAAAACCGCCCCGATACCCGACCCTGAGGCATCACATTCAACGACAAAGGGTTGAGTGAAGTCCGGCATCGCAAGAACTGGGCTGCTGTCATGGCAGACTTAAGAGTCTCAAATGCCTTTTGGGCCGCCTCCGTCCAAATAAAACGAGGTAACAGTTCCTTCTTGAGAAGCTAGGTGAGAGGTCGGGCTATTTCACCATAATTCCGTACAAATCTTCGATAATACCCCGTGAGACCCAAAAACCCGCGCACTGCTCGAACGGATTTAGGTAATGGCCACTCCAAAATCGCTCGCACCTTTGCTGGATCCATTTGAACCCCTGAAGCCGAGATAAGGTGACCGAGGTACTCCACTTGAAGGCAGCCGAAAGCACATTTCCTCCTATTAGCACAGAATTTATGTGTTCGCAGCACCCCAAAAACCTTCTCCAAATGGGATTTGCGTTCCACCCACGTCCGGTTATACACAAGTATGTCATCAAAAAAAACCAACACGAATCGCCGAAGCCACGGACGAAATAAATCGTTCATTATAGATTGGAAGGTTGTCGGAGCATTAGTCAAGCCGAACGGCATGACGAGAAATTCGTAGTGACCGCTATGCGTTCGAAAAGCGGTTTTGGGAACATCGGCTACATTAACTCGAATTTGATGGTAGCCCGATCTGAGGTCAATTTTAGAAAATACTGAGGCTCCAGATAACTCATCGAGCATTTCCTGTATAACGGGAATGGGGTACTTATCAGGAATTGTCACCTTATTGAGTTCTCGATAATCGACGCAAAAACGCCAATTGCCGTCTTTTTTTTTAACTAGAAGGACGGGGCTCGAGAAAGGGCTGTTGCTGGATCGTATAATACCCCCCTTCATCATCTCAGCAACTAGTCACTCAATTTCATCCTTCTGTGCTTGGCTGTAACGATACGGCCGAACTGACACCAGTACAGTTCCTTGTGTTAAGGTGATGCGGTGATCCGCCTCCCTCGGTGGTGGCAGTCCCTGAGGTTCCTTGAAAATGTCTGCGAACTGCTCCAATGTTTTTGCTAACTCGCCACCGGATACTATCGATTCATGCCCAACAATCGGAAGACTGCATTAAGATTGCTGAAAATTCAACTTCCCTCATTCTTAACATGGCCTTAAGAGTTGCAGTAGCTTTTCCCGGCGACTCATTATCTCCCAATTTTACCATCTTGCCATCAACTTCAAATCTCACCACCCTCTTTTCCCAGTTAATATGGGTCTCTCCCAGTTGAACAAGCTACGACATCCCCAAAATTGCGTCAATCCCTCCCAAGGGAAAAACATGATAATCCGCCTTAAATACGAATGCTTCCAACTTCATGATAACCTCTCGACACACTCCCAAGGTGTTAGCGCAATGATCGTCGCCCAATCTCACCCCGCACCGATCGCTCCGATCCACGGCCAGCCCCAAGGTGCGCACCAATTTAGTCGATAAAAAATTGTGAGATGCCCCGCTATCAAGGAGAACTGAAATAGATTTTCCTTGGATTTGCGCTCTAAACCGAATGGATTGAGGTCCGGTAATTCCCACCGTGGAACAAAGGGAAAGTTTCGTCAGTTTAGTTTCTCCCTTCTGCTCTTGTCTTTCGGTTTCCTCCAGTTGGGCTATTTCTTCCTCATCCAATTCCTCTAATTCCAATGTCGAGCCCTCCTCATCCGGCACAAGTAGGACGTGTAACCCTTTCATTGGGCATTCATGCTTGCGTTGGGTGATACGGGGTTTTCAGACTAAAACATAATCCCTTCCGCCGTAAATTCTCTCTCCGAATCCGTCATCCGTCGAAAATGAGTGCGGCTGGGGGTTATTGCGGTCTTGATTTCCTCCTCGGTACGGCATGGCCGGATACTCCCGGGCCGAATTGCCCGACGTTGGAGGTTGTGCTAGTTTGGGCGTTTGGAGTTCCGAATTTAGACGTAGGCTGAAAACTCCGAGCTTCATTTTGTCCACCCCCATAACCTCCTCCTCCATAACTTCCCCCTCCGTAGCTCTTACCACTGTGCCCGCGGTTTAAGATTCCCAAATTAGCTTCGGCAATCCTTGCAATTTCCAGTGCAGTTTCCATGTCTTGAGGCTTTAAAATCCTCACTTGCCCTCGGATTGAATCATCTAGCCCTTGAATGAAAAGACCCACGAATCTCTCCTGAGATAAATTTGGAACCTGATTTGCGAGTTGCATAAATTTATCTACAAATTCCAGCACCGTCCCCTTTTGTCAAAGCGTCGTTAACCGACTAAATGCGTCACCTTCGCCGGTAGAGTCAAAACGTTTTATCAACGATTGTACAAACCCATCCCATGATATTGTCCCTTTCTCGCGTTTGTACCATCGATACCAATTTAATGCTTCACCCTCCATAGCTACCATAGCTAGTTGAAGTTTCATCCCGACTCCACAATCATGAATTTCAAAGTGCTGATCTGCTCTATTTAACAACCCTATCGGGTCTTCTCCGTTAAAACTCGGCAATAGAGGAGGAACCTTAACTCCTGATGCCGTTTCTCCCATCGACGTATCTTCGCCTTCTTCGCCATTATTGCCGCCACCAGTTCTTGGGTTGGGCCCTCCACTATCATTACCCTGCAACTTTTCGATTAAGACGGATAATTGCGACTCCAATTTGTCGAAACGACCTCTCGTCACTCGTCGCTCCTCCGATAACACACCTAACGTCTCTTCCAACCCGGTCAACTTGTTTTCCATCGTAGACATCCGGTCATTGAGTTCCGTTGTTCCACGTTCACCGCACCAATTGATGCAATTGATGCAATATAGAACGAAATGAAAACCCCAATCGCCAAGACGGCACCCTGTTCTGTTTCCGATTCCTTTTCTTAAAAAAATGAGATGGGTTCAATACAATTCAACTAAGGCTTAAATACTACAGCAACAAACCCTACTGACTCCACTACCACGATTTATTAAACTAGAAATGCGACATACTATATAACATTTAAATAAGTAAATAACACCAAGTCGAATCGGTGTTGCCTTCGCCTACCGCCTCTCCGCACATATACTTGCCACGGTCCTCATTCCGCCCTCCACCGTATTCGGTATCGTCGGTCCAACATTCGCCTCCATGCTTGCATCTCCATTCGTACCATATGTGCAAAGAATCCAGCTTTGTCGAACTTTTAACGAAACTCAAATGCCTTTCAAAATTCAAATAGTTCTTTTCCTACAAGAAAAAATTGTACTATTCTTATGTGGAGGAAAATATATCCACAGTACTTGGTACCAAGAATATGAAAATATACCAACTAATTCAGTGTGAACATATCCCATTCACCCTTAAAGCAAAATGTCTCATAACTCGGAACAAATTATTGGCTCGGTAGATTTTACTTTGTAATCTAAGGGGAAGCAATGCCCACACTCTACACTGCGGCGTACTTTCATGATCTCAAAATATATTCCAGGCTTCTCATATAGATTCTTACATCATAAAATCGACATATAAAAGTGTAAGAACTGAACCAAGTCTCCTATACACCATAAGATATAGATCGAGCAAGGAAGCATAAAATAATTTACAAAAAGATTAAAAGGCAAATCCAAAGAGTTGCAAGAAGACAGAGAAGATGGCATAGGCACCGAAAAATATATGCGATCCTAGGAAGCGGAGGTATATTGTACTCCCTCCGTCCCGCTCCATTGATCCCGTATTCTTTTTTCTGGGTCCCACTCCAAATGGTCCACTTTCCTTTTTAACTTAAAATGATACTACGATATAATCTAATGGACTCCACTACTTTATACTACCGTACACACAACTAACAACATGTTTAATCTCCATGCAAAACTAAATAGACTAGTGGAGTGAGATGAAAGGAGTAATTTCTAATACTAATATTACTTTTAATGCCTATGCATAAAATAAATTGAAACATATACGATAAAAACACAAAAGATAAGGTCATCACCTTCAGTCATCTTTATAGACATATGCAGGTGAAAAGTCGTAATACACAAGAAGCTCAACAACTCAACAAAGGGATTTCTCAGTACCATTAGATACCTCCTTGAAGATACAAGTCGGTTATGAGTATGTAGTTTAGAACTTCAATACTATCTCTATATCAAGATGACCTGATGAAGCTTGTTGCAGTTATCCACCTCTCGTGGATAATTATATTAACAGCCAACTACTACAGGGTTTCTTTACATGACTTTATGCAAGTGTCATTTCTTAAAATTGCAGCATTCCTTTTATAAGACGCTGGCTTCAATAAGTTTCTATAGCACAATTTATTCCCAGGAAATTATTTTGAGATCTTTACCAGCAAAATTCTAGGTAACATGGTAGCAGCAGAAAACTATGCATGAAATTACATCTTCGGGATATTGTTCGAAGTTCATTATGAAGCATTTTACCTTTAGATGGATCCACAGCCAAAGGGGCACTGGGACGAGAAGGGCGTGACGGTTGAGATTCAAAAGCCTGAGCATAAGTCTCATCAAACTCCTCAAAGAATGACTTTCTCAGAGCTAAAGCAGCTGCCTTATGCTTGATAAAATCAACAGAGCAGTACTCGTCATTCACATGCTGCAAGGCTAATTCCTGCAGGAAAGAAACCATGTCCCTCGGTCTAAAACTATCTTGTGCTTTACTTATCTGGCCCAAACTATAAATGCCCGGCTCAGGTTCACCCACATCCACAACAAAATATCCCTCTGCACTAGATGGGGAGAAATTATACTCATTTCTGCAGCGGCAGGCTAAACCCAAACTACTTCTTCTGGCTAACTCATCTCCAGCTTCCTCCACCGCGTTTAAGAAGGTTCGGGCTGTAGTTTGCCTCGACTTCTCTGCAAAGTTCTCCTCAAATGGGATCAACTCCTCCGGATCAAACCATCCATAGCTGCTGTCCCCGAAAACGCCACCAACACGCGGGCCGCATGCTTGCCTCTTCGGACAGAAGGCGAAGCTAATGCCTCGTTATATATGAGACCCGGCCACCACGGGTGGGATTTTACCTTTCCCCACACCATATCTCCGATTTCGAACCCATTTCCAATAGCTTCATCCTTACCTTTCACTGCGAAATGATCGAATTCAGATAAAATGTAATCGTAAGCCTCACCTGCACGCCTATTAATCTTATGTTCCAGTTCCCCGCTCACCGAACTGCTATGTTTACTACTCCCCTGCAATCCACAAACAGAAGAACTATGTTGGTTTTCTCCAACTAGGCCACTGTGAACCCTATTTTCCTTATTCTCCAGCTTCAGAGTTCTAGAATCATTCACATTAGCAGAAATCCTACCTTCATTTGATCCATCACCGCCAACTCGAGCAGCTTCATCACTTGTACCGAATCCGAAACATCCGGAAGAGAATTCGCTGATTGAAGCGGCGGATTTTTCTTCTTCCACGCCGCTGCTTCTCATTTCCTCCGGCGGCACTGAACGGCCGACGTTGCTGGAACTCGTCACCGACATCATCTCAACCGCCTGCAGCCGCTCCCAAGCTCAGACACTGAATACGAATCCGAATGAGGAATTACTGAACACATTTCTCAATCCAGAGAACAGGGCAACTGAGTAGAAACTGGCAACAAGCACGAACCCTAGAGAAGAAGATGAGAGAGCATGCGCGCGTCTCCCTATTGAAGTGTTCGGTGCGCGTGATTGCGCGTGTGGAACTATGCGTGTTTGTGCCTTCAAGTGTAAGAAAATGATTAAAAACCAAATATGGATTTATATTTATGCTAAAATGATTTAAATAAATAGTAGGATCTCTAAATATTCCCTTAGTCCTATAAAAAGTGTCTTTTTATAATAAATATTATATTTTCAAAAAAGATAAAAAATATGTGGATCAAAATTAACAAATCAAAAATTAAATAATATACACCACACAATAACAGTTTCTTAATCTCCGTATGCCATAAAAAAAAAAAAGACATTTTCTATGTTATGGAGAGAGTATTTGGTTTGAATTGCTTAATATTATATAATGTGATACTTGTGTAACAACCCATATTTTAGTTATATATAGAGAGAGTTTAAAGTCATTAATATTTAGGATTTTAAAAGGTTAGGAGACTTGCACCTCAGAAAATAAATCTCGTAAACTGAAATAATAATGCAAGATACGTATATCATATCGGAATTGCAGTTGAGAAAAAAGGTGTTTATTTTCTAAGGATCATATCTAGCTTAGCATAATGTGCTATATTTTTAAAGTTATAACGTGTTGCACTTGCTCTAGGTTTGAACATATAATTATAGTTTCGACTTATGCCATTTATATTACGAACTAAGTCCATACTTGTTATCGCATAAAAATTATTCTCGTCCAACATTATCTACTCAAATATTTGAAGTATTAGTGTAAGATTGATTGTCATTCTTTAAGAATCATGTAAGGATTTGTAGGGATATGAGTCAGTAGACGGGGATACTGTTGGGAGATGACTCAGTACCTCTGATTCTAAGTAATTATTGTATAAATGTTTTAAGGAGTAATTGAAGATCCAAAAAAGCCCTGAGTGTGTGATGAACCAACATGATGTAATAGGCTAGACCTGCTTTTATTTTTCTAGATTATTTTGTCGAAGTCCTGTAAGGGGTAAATTATTGGACTGAACTTCAGTAGAGAAGTTAAGGTTCCAGAACCCCATGTCTGTTATCGGTTCAGTAGAGCTCTGTCTGTATAAGAGCTCAGTAGTTTGTTTTCGAGTCAGTAGCTGGAAGCACTCAGTAGAAGATCACTCTTTAGCCGACTCAGAAAGAAGACTCAGTATGATCATCCTTGATCTACTTAATGTGCTGCAACTCAGTTGCAGACAATACAAGGGAAATTGACAGCGTGACATTATCAGTGGGATGTCAGCAGATGAACACTTAGTGTCCGAGGTTCAGAGAAAGCCAACTCAACTAGAAGACTGATGTCTGACAAGTCTCACCTAACGCCATACCTCGACCAATGAGAAGCAAGCAAAGCTTACCTGCTCTGACACAAAAGCTGCTCTCATGCACAGAAAGTCAACCACCCTCTGTAGCGACATTCAAATTATATAGTCGTTTTCCTTAGAGTCTTGTGACACGTGGCATGGTCCCCTCCAACGGATCTATGCATGGGTCACAACTATATAAAGAAATCATCTTCAAGAATTGAAGAGTAGTTCAACACGAACAAAAGGGAACAGAGAAGCAAGAAATTCAAGAACACATCCTCAAGCACTCTAGCAAGTTTACTGCTACATCCAGGAAAGAACTAGAAATCTTAGTTCTTCACTCTAGAGTTGTTCCCGATCTCTTTTCTAAGCTAACCTTGTTAGATCTTAAGCTAAGACACTTGAAGGAGTTCACTTTTAGTGATACGTTCTTATTGTAAGATCTCCTTCCTTGTTGGAGACAAAACCCTTCAAACTTCGGTTTGATCTTGTAAAGTCACTAAGGATTATAACTTAGAAGGTTTTGTCCAGCGTATAGAAACTTCTTGAGGCTTACTCAGATTAATCAACAAGAACTCATATTCGGCAGGACCGTGGATGTAGGATCTTGCGTATCCGAACCACGATAAAAATTGCTCGTGTTATTTACTATTTTATTGCATCTGTTTGTCAACTGTTTGCAAAATCATATTTTCAATAAAACAGGTTTAAAACTGCACTAGCCAACTGATTTGGGTTGCATAAAAACGTTTTTCAAATATACGAACTTAAACCGGGCCTACACAATTCCGCAATTATTCATCTACTGAATTACTCAGTACTGACATCAGTCAATAGAAAGGATTCAGTCGTTGAATCACTCAGCACCGCGATCAAAAGACTTAACTGGCACTTGAACTCGTTCAGTAGCATACTCAGTAAAATACTAACATTCGTGTTTGAGCAAAACTTGGACTCAGGTGTATTCACCCCCCCCCCCCCTCTACACCTGATACTCGTCTCTGGACCAACAATTGGTATCAGAGCAGTGTTCTTTTGATCCTCGTTTTGAAAACTTACTGGTCTACTCGAACAACATCCTGAAAAATGTTTTCATTGCACGAGCATCTCTTCATTCATCCTTACGCTCTCTGCTTCAACATGTCTGATATGTCAGGTATTCGGATGGTACGGATGTTCTCAATAGAGAACTACAAGGTATGGCGTGTCAGAATGGAGGCGCATCTTACATCGCTGCACGATAATATGACTGAAGTCCTCGAGACACGACCAATCATTCCCATGATCGACAACGTCGAATTTGCTGCTGTGGGAGGTGTAGGAGCACAAATTGGGGCAAAGATTGCCAAAGATAAAGCCGCCTTCACGCTAGAAGAGAAGAAACTGCACAATCTGGATCGAGTAGCGCATAACGCAATCCTGACATTTGCTACTTATTTAAGTTGCTCTGATCTAAATGCTTTAACTCCTGATGTTATCTTTTAGGCAGATGAGTTCGAGCACAGTCTACCCTAACGAAACATAAGCGCTCCATCTGACACCCCAATCGACCATGATTTTAAAGCAACAATCAACACGTTTGGAGCAAGCCCCAGTTCAACAAGCAAGTCAGTCACAACCACAACACCAAAATCCACTATTAAGGATCTTGTTGAACGATGCGCGCTTTTGGCTCTGAAGTACAAAAGGGAGAAGGACAGAGTCAGAAAGCTGAAGAAACATGCCAAATACACTCGAAAACTTTCTCAACTTAAAACGCGAACATCCTTTTCGGGAGAGTGCCTTTTTCGAAAAAGTTCAGGTAGACCAAATAAGCCGTTTCCGAATCGCGTGGCGAGTGATCGACTATACCGAGGCTCGCTAGCCGATCAAGTCGAAATCGTACGCGTAAATGTGTAGGCCCAATTCAGTTGAGTTAGAAAACATTTTTATTAAAACTGTTTTAGTATATTAGTGCAATCTTTTAAGCTTTGCTGAAACACAGTTGAATGATTTTGAAAGATATTTTCAGTATGAACAGAAATCAATGCAACAGTAAAATAGAGCACACAGAACACAGCGATTTTTAAAGTGGTTCGGAATCAAACAATCCTACGTCTACTATCCCGAAAAAGATCAGGAGGCTATTTTATTATACTGAGTTAGTCTCAGTTGGTTTGTGCACTGGACAAACACTGGTCTTGAAGATTATACTGAGCAAGTCTCAGTTTACAAGTATCAAACTAAAGCATTTGACAAACTCTCCAACTATGAAGGAGTTCTTTACAATAAAGAACAGTTCAGGGATGAACTCCTTCGATCTAAGCTATAGATATGGTCAGCTGAGCTTAGGTTAGAGGGAAGGGAACAAGAATAAGGCGTCTAGAGCAACGAAAAGTGAGGAATAATCTCTGGGTTCGTGTTCAATCGCTTGGATACTAGAGGCTTTGAATCTAATTCAGCTTGGTTCCCTCTGAGCAAGAATGTCGCCTTTCTCTTGAAGGTTTTCTTTGAAGTTCTTGCGGAAAGCTTAAGTCGGTTGGTTTTTGCTCGTAATCGCTCGTGTGTTCTTCGTATGTGTCTAGGTTTTTCTGGGTTAGCTTCGATTTGAATTCTTCCCTCTATTTATAGAGAAGTGTCATGGAAGGATCCGTTGGAGACTATCATCCATGTGTCACTCTCTTTTGGGTAGCTAACGGCTCTTTCAAAGAAATCTGGCAGAGTCTTTTCCCTCCATTTCTGGAAATATGTTGACTTGCAGCTTTAATCAGAAAGTAGACAGCAGGCTGCTCGTCATTGGCTGAGGCTTAGAAAGTAGTTGAGAGAAACAGACTTCAAGGCAGATCTGAAGCTGACTTCTCTGAACCTCGTATGACTCTACTGATTTAACAAGTAAGCTCACTGACAGTCAAGGAGACTGTCTGGCCGTTGCTGAGTCTGACCTTGGTTCAGTAGTATACTCCTGCTGACTCCAACACTACTGAAGGTCAACTCTGAGTTCAGTGAACTGCTCCTGCTGAGTCCAGTTCCACTGACTCCTTTCGATATCTTTGCTCTCGCTGAGTCCAAAGACTACTGAGTCTTCACTCCATGGTACTGAGGCTGATAGTCTACTGAAAAGTCAGCAGACAGAACTTAGCGCCTGAACCATGCTGAAAGAATGTCTACTCTGAAACTCTCAGAGACAGATGCAATACAATTACAACTCAATTGTTCACCAACCAAATTAGGGTTTGGGATCATTCAAATCTATTAGCATTATGCTACTGAATCATCTCCCAATAGTGGCAGAACTTCTGTGTGCTACAACTACAAAAAGAACGTATCAGTACGACTGTCCGGAGCTCTCAGCTGCACAACAAGGTGAACGGCAGGCCAAAAGATTGGAAGCTCCAGTGGTAACTGAGACCTCTACTGAGAATAGCAATTCAGGGGTAACGAATGATGTTCCTGGGCGAAATGCCCCTGAACCTGGGAACTCAGTAGATCCTAACCTTCTTACTGAATTACTTCACTTGCAGAACAATACTACTAAAATGCCTAACACTCCTACTGATTTTATAGAAGTAATTTCAGAAGAAGAGACTAGGCGAAGACGATCATGGCTATATGCTTACTCTTCTGATCTCTTCATTGGAGATCCTTCAGCAAGTGTAAAGACAAGATCTAGATTCTGTCAAGGAGAAAGTGCTTTATACTCCTATTTCTTGTTTACTGAAGAACCTCGGTTGATAGAGGACGCACATAATGATGATGACTGGATTATTGCAATGCAAGGGGAGCCGAATCGGTTAGTCGAAATGAGGTATGGGAGCTTGTTGATAGACCAAGACATCAGCACGTCATAGGCATAAAATGGGTCTTCAAGAACAAGCGAGATGAAAACAACGTCATAGTCAGAAACAGAGCTCGACTAGTTGCCAAAGGATATTGTCAAGCAAAAGGAATAGACTTTGATGAAGCGTTCGCTCCAATCACAAAATTGGAAGCCATTCGTCTATTCCTAGCCTACGCAACGCATCAAGGATTTAAAGTATTATCAGATAGATGTAAAGTCAGCTTTTCTGAACGACGTACTGAATTAAAAAGTCTACGTGGAACAACTACCGGGCTTTCAGCAGGGACATCAGGTTTACAGACTCAAGAAAGCTCTGTACGGGTTAAAACAAGTACCCAGGGCTTGGTACAGACTCAGGAAAGCTCTGTACGGGTTAAAACAAGCACCCAAGTACACTCGAGACCTCCTGAAAAGATTTGGCTGTGAATTGAGCACGCCAGTCAAGATCCCCATGAACACAAATTTCAAAATCGATCTAGACAAAGAGGGAACTTCTATTAACTCAATTGATTATATAGCTATTATTGGTTCTTTACTATATTTAACAGCAAGCAGACCTTTTATAACTTATATTGTAGGTGTATGCGAGAGATTTTAGGTGAATCCCAAGCGGAGTCATCTAGACTCAACGAAGAAGATTCTTCGATACCTTAAAGGAACACCTGACGCAGGGTTATAATATCCTGCTGATGATAATCTTGTTTTAACTGGATATTCTGACGCTGATTATGCAGGATGCAGGATAGATCGAAAGTCAACTTCTGAAACTTGTCAGTTCATAGGCAGTAAGCTCATATCATGGTTCTCCAAGAAACAACAATCAATAGCAACGTCTACTACTGAAGCTGAGTATATGGCTATCGGAAGTAATTGTGCCCAGATCCTTTGGCTTCGACAACAACTGCGTGATTATGGTATCTATCAGGATGAAGTGCCCATTTACTGTGACTCCACTAGTGCGATTGCAATCACTCAGAATCTAGTTCTTCACACGAGATGCAAACACGTGGACATCTGACACCACTTCATTCGAGAACATGTCAAGAAAAAGGATATTAGGATGGAGAAATCCATACTGATAAGCAAAGGGCAGACAACTGACCAAGCTGCTATCTGAGAACAGATTCAGAGAACTCTCAGTTGAGCTGGGTCTGCTGGATCCTACTGACCCGAGTCAGTAAAAGGATCAGTATGACAAGCCAGTTAGTCAGACTCAGTACTATGGTTCAGTAGGGTGAACCATTCAGTACTCAGTAAGGGGGAACGTAAGATAAATATTGAACCTTCAGTATCACTAACAATTGGTATCAAAAATTGGTATCACCGACATGTGGTATCAGTTGACTACTATGTTCAGATGACAGGTTTGAGTGTTAAATTCAGTATTTACATTCAGTGGCATGCTTCGCATTTATTGGTATTCTTCGTATTTACATTCAGTGGCATGCTTCGCATTTATTTCAAGCCATTAATTCTTAAAGGATGTATTCAGTAAAACTGTTTTCATTAAAAGCGCGACATCCTAAGAACCGACTGTAACATATTAAATGCATGTAATCTCACTTTACTTCAATTAGTAAATCTTACGTAGGTCATGATTATAGGTGGCTAAATAATCATTCCATTTATAACATTAAATCCTAACCGTCTATAATAAATCGAGATTAAATCATAACCGTCAGATCTGAAAACCGCTTAGTATTCAAATCATACTTAATATCCTCGCTTATTCTTCTCACCTATTTCCACCATTTCCGAATTTTAAGAGCTCTGCACATAACTGCATCTAAGACTTCTACTACCTCTTAAGCTCTTATTCTACGGTAAATTTCTCATATCTTTTCTACAATCCTAACTTACTCTATTTTCAAGTGCTAACACTTGTTTTTGCGATTCTAGATCAAATGACATCACAATCAAACACAGTTCAAACTCCTGTTGATATGGACGAGATCATCCAGGGCAGAGTTTGTTTCGAGCCAACAATGGTGTTCCACAAATTGGAACTCCCATATATGGAGAATATTTACATCGCTCTTTAGACATCTAGCTTGAAGATGCTCCTGACGAAGCAACCTAAAGCTTGTCTTCCTCGACAAGTGGTTGAATTCTACTTCAACCTGCATCATGATGAAGATATCGACGCAGAGGTGGCCGAGTGAAATTCTTGAAGGAAACTTCTCAGCAGAAGTGGGAAGAGAGTGTAGCCCACATCAATATTCTTGAAGCGCTGACGAGAGTTTTCAGTCTTCCTGACTCAGTCGTTTCTCCAGTCGGATACAAAGAAGCTGAGATCAATGATTATATTAGGCGTTTCTGCGGGAGGGATGACATATCCTTCAAAGCTGCTTTGCCTAAAAGCCAGCTCCTACCAGAATACAGAGGCCTGTCTTACATTGTCATCCACATCCTCATGAGCGCAGCTGGATCATTCGATCAACTATCCAAGCCTCAACTCCAGATTATGATGGCTATAGTGGATGGAGTCAGAGTCAATTGGGCTTAGTTCTTCCTTACAGAACTAATAGCTCAGTCGCAGAAATTTGTTTATGGCGATGACGATGAGAGAAGACTACTGTATGGGACTAAGGTTTCAACACTGATCGAAGCTTTAGTGTCCTCAAAAGCTTCATTCGAAGATATGAAGTACTTCGACCAGAAGCAAGTTAAATTCACAACGGGGACTGCTGCTGAAGAGTCCATTGGTCTTGGAACTGTATTGAAAAGGTCATCTACTGACTTGCCTCCACGATCTGAAGAGCCTAAGCGAAAGAAACTGTCGAAGAAGGAAGTTTCTTAGGCTGATTCTCTACCCCCTCCACAGGTAGAGACAATACTGGACTTGGACACTAGCATGGAAGGTGCCACAATACTAAAGTCTAGAGAGTCAGTACTGAAGAGACTTAGTTGGAGCATGATGTTGATCCAACTACTGAAGTTTCTTCAGAGCTACCAACCACCGTTCAGCTTTGAACAATTCTTGAGATAGCCAACTATCAGGATTTTGTGGATGTAGCAGTCATGGCAACGACTCAATCTATCAGTACTCAGTGCCTACTCTCTTGGCAGAGGAGCAGCAATTGCAGTCTGAGATAGAGTTTGGGGAATCCTTAGATATTGCTTCCTTCAAGGATCTGAAGTCAGTCATGCTATATCTGCTTGAGCAGAAGACTGCCTCCTCGCCTGCCAAGAACACTTCGTCCAATGACGACCCAGCTGACGATGACTCAGCTCCCAAGGATGCAGAGCGGGGAGACTCTGCTGAGGGGAAACTCCCAGCGAGAAGGGCGCCTCACCACCTCCACCTCTTGAATCTGGTGCCGCCCCAGTTGAGTCTTCATCTAGACAACAACAACTTGTAGCCTCTGAGCAAAAGATCAGTAGCTCATTTTATCAGATAAAACCTATAGCTGATATATTCAAGAGGAGCATCAACAGATCAACTCAGAAGCAAGGAGAAAAAAATCGTCTCCTGGCTAAGGATGTGCACCTGAAATGGGCACAGTATACTAAGGCTCAGACTGAGCGAATTGATGCCCTCACTGGAGAAGTCAAGAAGGTCTCTAAAACTTCAATGCCAAACATTCAGGAGATCGTCGAGACAGCTCTAGCTGCTCAGCAGACGAACTTCGTCACTCAGTGCTAGCAGCTACTAGAAACTCAAGCCAAACAATTCTCCGAGCAGCTGGTTGCGGCAATGGCTAAAGTCTAGAAGACGATGGATGAGAGGAACAGAGATGTATCATCCAGTGTGGCTCAAGGTCTTACTCAACAAGCCATAGCTCTCGAACTTATCCAATCAGACTCCATGAGGTTACTAGATGCATCTCTACTGCTGCACAAAGCCCATACTGATACCCTGATCAAGGAGATCCGCCTTGATCACAAAAGGGATTGGGATAAATATTGTGATGCCGTCGAGGACCTCAACTCCTCCTTCACCCAATTCAAAAACTCTCTCTACAACCTACGAGATGAAGCAGTCGCTGTCAAAACCCTACTGACCCCGGCTGATGATGCCAAAAAGGGAGAAGTGAAAGGGATGGGGAAGTAAAGGGGGATGGGGAAGAGAAAAAGGGGGAAGAGATGCAAACAGATCTCCCTCTCCCCAAATGAAAGGAGAAGGAAAAGGCTATTGAAGGCCAGACAGAGCCTCAGGAGCAAATTATGAAGCTGACACTGTAAGCTGGAGGATCAGGTGAAGGATCCTCAGCTCAGACACACAAGATGAAATAGCAGAATTCATCGAGGGACGGATCCAATTCCGCCGAAGAGGTATGACAAAGAGATAGCTACTGAGAGCTCTCCTCCTCCATCGCCTAAGTTCAAGAATAAGGAAGAACATGACTCTTATGATGAACTGATGACTCAACAGCTGCAGGCTCGGCTGGATCACGAAGTGTGAAAAGAAGAAGAGGCCAAGTTGAAGAGGAAGCCGAAAGTCCCCGTGGCAAGGCAGTCAAGGACTCAGCCTCAGCTGAAGAAAGTTCAGCAGAAGTAGACCACTCCGAAAAAGACTCAGTAAAGCCAACTGAAAAATCTGCTTTTGAGTCTACTGAAGAGTCTGATGCTGACAAGCTGCCACTATCCAAAAGGCTAAAGAAGAAAGCTCCTAAGCTTACAGCTAAACAGATTGCTGAAGAGAAAGCCTTATGGGACGTAGTTGAGATAGGCCTTGACTTCACATCCAGGAAAAGGCTCACAGCTGAAGCTAGAGATAGACTGAGAAAGGCTGAACTGGCAGAACATATTACCAAAACTGAAAAAGCAGCCAGGGAAGCCGTTCCAGTTAAGAGAAAAGAGATCCCAACTATATCTAAATTCGACATACGTGGTGGACATAAGCCACATCTCAAGAAACCTCCATTCTGCCGCACAGACAAGTGGATCCCATGGAATTTGAATGAGCAGTGGGAGAGTCTGAAGGAAGACTTCACAAAAAGCTACTATGTATGACAATGCTCTCCAGCTGACATTTCAGTGGACAAACTATTCGATCAATTCTTGTATCAGTATGATCCCAACTTCTGTGCTCAGATTATCATGATTCGTCATAAGGAAGGAATGTCACTGAAAGCGCATACATTCAGACGTCTGACTCCCCCTATAAATCTTGAAGGTAACATCTACACGAAAGAGATAGAGAAAGAGGGTAGGATAGCCATGGAGCACAACGACCTATCCTCCCAGATGAAAGGAGATCTTCCACAGATCAAACGTCTCAAGGAAGCCATCTACAAATCATATGGGCTAGAACTTCTAGGGGCCAAGTCTGATGACTTCAAATAGAGGATTCAGAAGTTCAGATCGCAATAGCAGCAGACTCAACCATCTTTCACTCTTTGCCTCTCTCTTTCTTTTCTTCTTTTGGTAGTGTAGTACTGATGTATATGTAACCATTTCTCTATCAATGAAATCAGTATTTCACTTGGCCAGACAACCTCTCATAGTCTTATGGCTATATCGTTCATTATCACGACTGATCACTTAAGTGATCAACACACACTCATTATACTTAATTTCTTCTGATGTTCCCTTGTGTACCTATTAATCTGTGATGTAATTCTTTCAGTTGTTAGTGATTAATGGTTTTGACATCATCAATTAGGTGGGAAATTGTAGGGGTTTGTAGGGATACGAGTCAGTGGACGGGGGATATTGTTGTGAGATGATTCAGTACCTCTGATACTGAGTAATTGTTGTATAAATATTTTAAAGAGTAAATGAAGATCCTAAAACCTCTGAGCGTGTGATGAACCGACATGATGTAATAGGCTAGACCTGCTTTGATCTTTCTAGATTATTTTTTCTAATTCCTGTAAGGGGTAAATTGTTGGACTAAACTCCAGTAGGGAAGTTAAGGTTCCAGAACCCCATGTCTGTTATCGGTTCAGTAGAGCTCTATCTATATAAGAGCTCAGTAGTTTGTCTTCGAGTTAGTAGCTTGAAGCACTCAATAGAAGATCACTCTTCAGCAGATTCAGAAAGAAGACTCAATAAGATAATCCTTGATCTACTGAATGAGCTGCAACTCAGTTGCATACAGTACAAAGGAAATCGACAGCCTGACTTTATCAGTCGGATCTCAGTAGAGAAACACTTAGTGTCCAAGGTTCAGAGGAAGCCAACTCAGCTAGAAGACTGAAGTCTGACAAGTCTCTCCTACCGCCATACCTTGACCAATGAGAAGCAAGAAAAACTTATCTGCTCTGACAAAAAAGCTGCTCTCATCCACAAAAAGCCAACCAACCTATACAACGACATTCAAATTACATGGTCGTTTTCCTTGGATTCTTGTGACACGTAGCATGGTCCCCTCCAATAGATCTATGCTTGGGTCACAACTATATAAAGAGACCATCTTCAAGAATTGAAGAGTAGTTCAACACGAACAGAAGGGAACGGAGAAGCAAGAAATTCAAGAACACATACTCAAGCACTCTAGCAAGCTCATTGCTACGTCCAGTGAAGAACTAGAAATCTTAGAGATATCCTAATAGTTCTTCACTCTAGAGTTTTTCCCGATCTCTTTTCTAAGCTAACATTGTTAGATCTTAAGCTTAAGCACTTCAAGGAGTTCACTTTTAGTGATACGTTCTTATTGTAAGAACTCCTTCTTGGAGACAAACCCTTCAAACTTCGGTTTGATCCATCCAAAAGGTGAGTCTAAATCTCTACCTGAATGTAGGAACACGAAGACTGCCTCCACTGGAGATAATGAGACACCAAGGAAAGAAGGTAGAAGCTTAACGTGTTATAACTGCAACAAGACTGGGCATTATCAATATGAATGTCTAGAGCTCATGGCTGCTAAAAGAGTTGAAAGGCAAGCCAGGAGAGATAAGTTCATCAGAAAAAGGCAAGCCAACATAGCCGGAAAACTATCTGAAGCTGTTTATGGAATCATCTGATGATGAGGCAGCGTTCATAGCAATCGAAGTTGAAGAAGATATTGAACTATCTTATGGCTAGAGAAGAGGCTGAGGTAAATTCCAATCCCAATATATGCCCCTCTTCACCATGCACACACGACACAAGCTCTGTTGCAGGTGAACCTCTTGATGTGGTTCTAGCATAGAAGTCAGCTTCAGTATCTGTCTTGAAGTTTGAATGTCTCAACAACTTTCTACACCTCTACCAATGACAAATAGCCAGTTGTCAAAGTACTGGTAAAAAGCTGCAAGTCAACTACTTTCCTGAAAAAGAGGGTACACTTTACACTATTTCAAAAGAGTCGTTAGCTACCCAAAGAGAGTGATACGTGGACAATTCGTCTCCAATGGATCTATCCATAGATCACCTCTATAAATAAAGGGAAAATCAAATCGAAGAAAACAGAGAATATACGAGCATTGAACAAACAAGAACACAAGCTTTCCGCAAGAAATTCAGAGAAAACACTCAATGCGAAAGGCACTTACACTGCTCTAGGGAACCAAGTTTCATAGAATTAAAGCCTCTTGCATCTAAGTGATAGAACACGAACCCAGAGCGGTTACTCCTCACTATTCTTCACTCTAGAAGCCCTTTATTGTTCCCTTTCCCTCTAACCTAAGCTCCACTGAAATATCTATAGCTTAGAACCGAAGGAGTTCATAACTTGAATTGTTCTTACTGTAAAGAACTCCTTCACTGTTGGAGAATCTTTCAAACATCTTTGTTTGAACCTTGTAAGTTGGGACTTGCTCAGTATAATCTTCAAGGCCGTGTTTGTCTAGTATACAAACCAACTGAGACTAACTCAGTATAATAAAATAGCCTCCTGATCTTTTCAGGACAGTGGACGTAGGATTTTAGATATCCGAACCACTTTAAAAATCGCTGTGTCTTTTACTGTTGCATTGATTTACTGTTCATTCTGAAAAACCATTTACAAAATCATTCAACAGAGTTTCAGTAAAAAGCTTAACTGAGTGCACTAATCTACTGAAACAATTTTTATTAATAACGTTTTCATCTCAACAGAATTGGGTCTACACTCTTCCGCACACTACTGAACTCTTACTGAACGGCACTGAATTCTGACATCAGTCAGCTAGCAGGCCCAGTATTGTCAGTCACTCTCTCCACGTGATCCAGAACAGCTTGCCTGGTCTACTGAATTTATTCAGCAGACAATCTCCGAAATCGGACTGTTCGCGTTCTAAGTTGAGAAAAAGTTTTCAGGTGTATTCACCCCCTCCCCCATCCTACACCTGAACATTTATCTCGGGACCAACAATATGTGAAGTTTAGTATCCGGATTTACCAATCAAACGAATGATATTGTTTGCGAATGGTTTGTCCCGACCCCTTAAGGGACTTATGTACATCCACAATACAACTTGGTTTATGTCGATTAAACAAAACCCTTTAGAAACTATGAACTATTTCTCATGGCGGAACAAGCTCATCAAGTCTATTACTGCTCATATCCTTGTGTGAATAAATCTAGGAAGGCTTAGTTCGAAGCATGTAAAGTCAAACTAAGATTTAAGACAGAACTGTCAACTCAATCTTCATTAGATGAAGCATTTCAAGAGGATGACATACTAAACCCGCCTGTATAGAGTAACGCAATATTCGAAGCTGATGTAACATTAATTCATCCACGTGAAACAATAGAACTCGATGAGGAAGATGTTGATGAACGAGATGATGATGAAGAAGAACACATTGTGACCTCTGAAGAGGACTTTAGTGATGAGTAGTAATAGTTACAGGTTTAAAAAGATAGATTGATACGAAATATTTACAACTCTACTTGATTATGATCTTATTATTGTTGGACAATTGATTATTTGTTGTTTTCAGGTACATGGCGCCTTCAAGAGGTCGTGGCGTCATAACTATATTAGCTCATGTTGGGCGTGGAGCCACTCCTTCATCTTCTGGGTGTGGGGGTAGTCCTCCACCTATAGGGTTCACGAAACTAGTGCTTCTACGGTCTCCTGCTTAGCTGATGGTTGCCGCTCTTCTGAAATTTAGCTGAGGGGTATGTAGTAACTACCTTTATCTTTTTCAATATATTAACCATGATTTGACTAAACCGTTTTGCAATAATAGGAGATTGCTTGAGCCATCTGGATTGGCTCACACAATTGTTGAGTGTTTCAAGACGATTAATAACCCAACTGGGTTCAATTAGAAGCCGACGCCCGTAAAATAAAGGCGCAATACTTTGCGGAATTTAAGGTAAGTTTTAAGGATGTTTACAATCTTATAATATAACATTCTAATGTATTTAACATTTATCATTTGGTAAATTGCAGAAACACTTTCGTCGGCCTACTGATTAGGACCAGGCCATCTACCAGATGTGGCACAAGAATACGTCCAAAAGGTTCAGTGATTGGCATTATGAGATGAAGAAGGGGCGCCCTCAAAAGCCAGATTACATTAACACAAAGAGGTGTGAAGCCGTCAATGAATACTGGAGGCGGCCTAAGGTTGTGAGAAAGTCGGAGACTACATTGCGGTGTCAGCTTTCAGAGCCGGAGTCGGGCACCGGGATCAGCAAGCACAAAGGATGGTCCTGAGCAAGCCTACAGTACTCTCAGTCTACGGTAAGTCTCATCTTTAATAAGCGTTTAGTCACAAAGTGTTTGTTCTGACACAACTTTCTTTATATATGTAATGAATAGGCTTTCGAGAGGGGATGCTCCTTAGAGTCCACCGCGTTTCAAACTTTCTAGAGTCTCAATTACAAAAATGGCGACTTCTCCAACATGAAGGCGGCGAGACTTTATGTAAGTACTCAATTAAAATATATAGGATATTATTCAATATTAGTTAGTTTGAGCTTGTTTTGATTTTATGTTATATATTAGGGAGAGGTTGAGCGGGCTGCTGCTGAAGAAGGCCCCAACGTGGATAAATATGTGATTTAGTTGTGGTTGGAAGGGGTTCGAGAGAAGAAGTGGCGGTTGTACGGCCTCGGAGAAGAAAGGAGTAGCTTGCTGAACGCCGCCACCCGTAGTGCTACTGCTTCACTTGGGTCATCCAAGAACATGCTTGAGATTATGCGCTAGCTAGACGAGGAGTCGGCAGCTAAGAAGAACCTCTAGCAGGAGGTGGCTCAGATGAGGGAGATGGTGGCGCAACTGCTGGCTTCCTCTAGCTGAGGAGATGCTTCTGACAACAACCAATTCCCCCCTCCCGCCTCTTTAGGATTTACACTTAATTTTTACTGTATATTTGGATTTGTAGTAAATATAACTTAAAATTGGTGGATTTATATATTTTGGATTTGAATGAAAAATAGTTTTCTGTTTTGGGTTTGGATTGATATATGTGCTTGGTTTGCTTTTAAATTTGGTTTATGTATGAAATTGCGGAAATAGATACAAGTTGTCGAGAACTAGGTAAGAAAAAATGAAAAAAAAACCGTTACCGACGGATTCCTGATGGATAAACCATCACGCTTTTATTTTGTCTAAGTAAATTGTGGACAGAGAAATTCTGTCTGCAAATCCCTGACAAAATTGTTCCATCGGCAAATCATCGTTATCATCTCGCCGACGTAACGACCGACGACAATTCGCCCCGACTAATAATTCTATTTGGTAATCCGTTGGTGATTTTTGTCGATGGACATATCCAGTTGGTGAGTTTTACTGAAAATGCGTGACCTGATGCTTAAATTATGTCGGTAATCCTTTTACCAACGGAAAATAATGGTGTACCGATGGAATTTTCCATCGTTAAACCGCGAAGATTTTGTAGTGGTAGATACGAGTTATCTCCACCTTCAATACCAGAGGAAGATACTGTCTAAGGGTTCGAAGAGACTGCTATAGTACATGGATGTGAACTACCGTGTCTCGTTGAACCGCTTCTGGTGTTCATCATCGAAGATTTATTCCACCGATAAGATTTATCGAACACGATTCACAATCGGAGAAGCAACCTATAGTACAATGTAGGAATGCACAGTCAAGTTTATTAGGTTCCTCTATTGCGTAACCACTCGAGAAATCCAAGGATGGGCAAATGGAGAAGCCGAATACTCTAGAAAGGGAGACATCCTTTAAGGAGGAGAAATCGCCAATAAAGGGGGCTACACCGGTGAAAAGCTCTAATCCAAAAACTGTTGGAGAAAAGGAGCCTGAATTCAGAACAGAGATAGAGACTGTGAGGGAGTCTGTTCCTACATGGAAAAAGAGCCAAAAGAAGGAATTGTTCCTACTACGGAGAAATCAGAAGGAGTCTACAGCGACAGCAGAAAAAGAAAGGGAAGATGTTGCACAATCTTCCCCTCCTAGATGTGAAATTCCTTCACCCGGTTAGCCTGTCAGAGTGACTCCGCCATCTCAGTCTCAAGATAAGAAAATCGCTCCAGAAGAGAAGAGGTACTATTTACTGGTCCTTCTAAATCTATGCCTAAGAAGTTATCTGTTTCTCATCAAAAAGTTCCGACAGGAACCTTCAAGAGACGGAAATTTTATGGACACAAGTATGACTACTCGGGACATCAGTCTAGCCGGCTTCGTGCAATGGGCATCACTAGAAAATGCTCAAACCCGAATGATCCATCAAACCCTGTTTTGGTGGATGAGGATTCGGATGAGGAAGCACAGGGAGCAACATCCTACAACAAGAAGATTGTATCTTCTCAAGATGAGAATGTAGTTGAAGTTTCAGGAGAGAAACAAGAAGGATCTTTGAATTCTAAAGAGGTGTCATTGGCTAAGGAATTGCCAAGTTTGAAGAAAAAGAAGAAGCACGCTGGGAAAGTTTCCAAGATAACAGTCATTCAGAGAAAGGTAGTATGTAAAGGAAAGAAGAAAGTTACTATTACTATCAAGAAGTCCAACAAGCGAGGATCGGTCAGGGGAAGTGCTACAAAGGATAACGGTACATCTGGCCAATCCAGAAGTACGCGTGGCAAGGCTAAAGATGAACCCCAGAGCCATCTGATCCATTAGACTCTTCTGAGTTCAGGTACTTTGACTTTAGACCTTAAAATAATGGTTTCAACTCTAGAAGTGCTTATGACAGATGGATCCATTATAAATCTAGGGTCTGTTTAACTGAGAAGTCTAGAGATCTAGAAAATTTCCATGAGAATAACTTGGTTCAATTTCGGGAGAAAAGGAAGTTACTAGGTACCTTTAATTATACTGCTTCTAATGTCAATACAATTGTTCAGTTATTTTATGTGAATATCAATGAGGATAGCTTTGATGAGGACCATGAGATGTATTCTAGTGTATATTTGAGGTTCAAAATCTACATTGTCACCCTTACCATGATTAATTTTGTGTTTGGATATACTGATGATGTTGAGGAGTCCTTGAATAACTATACAAAGATCATCAAGGAAATCACAGGGAAAAGATATACCAAGTGGACAAACCAGTATCCAACTGCTAGACTAACTTAATTTTATTCAATACTTCATAAGATTGCTACATCTAAAAGGATGCCATCGTCCAACACCTCTATACTTACCTGGGAGCAAGCTGAACTCGTTTATAAGATAGGTGTTGGATTCCTAGTGAATTGTGGTAAGATGATGTTCAAATAAATAGCAGCAAATGCGATGAAGCAAAGAACTTGTGTACTTCATTTCCCCTCCTTGATATTCAATCTTCTAACCAAGCAAGGTTGCTTCAGCAGGAGACTCGTTTATCAAGGTTGGGCCACTTCTGCAAGTGAAATCGCCATAATATAAAATTCTCTATGTTTCTTAACCTTCCTTGGGAAAATCCTTACCAGGCAGACGCAGATGTTCCTCCAACTAAACCTACATCGCAGATCTCTCAAGCTATCTTAGGAGATCACCTAACTCGTTTAGAGTCTGCACTAATTGTGCTGGAGGAACAACAACGGAGCATTTCCATGATTCGAGATGATGTACTATTTCCCCTTTCTGCACAAAAAGGGGGAGTAGCTCGAAAATTTCATTTCGAACGTGGCCAAGGATCCAGCCCCAAAAATTATGATGTTGATCCTACTGCTGCTGAGGATGATGATCAAGAAGAGGCTGCAGATGCACAAATTAAAATGAGACAGATGATTGAAGGATGGATGTTGTAGACTTGAACAACGTCCAATTTATTTAGTTTAATTGGTTGTGAATTCTTTATTTGATACTAATTTGGGATGTAATGTGAACTTACTCTACTTTTGTTTTGATGTTAATGATAATATTTTGCTACTTAGGATTTGGTTTATCTCTTGTGCTTAACCCTATTGTTTCCCAATTGGTCTTATCTGTTTCAGATGTAAAGATGTGAGCTTATATGGGAGCACATTTGCAGGGGGAGTTTGGGGAAGTTTTTCAACATATTATCTTATTTCTTTTTTATACTTGTTCTTATGGGGACTTAGTTACATTTTCATGATTTTCATATATATGTTTATGTTGGTCCCGAGAGCACGTTCAGGTGTAGAGGGGGGTGAATACACCTGAAACCGATTTTCTCAACTTAAACATGAACAGTCCTTTTCAGGATAGTGTCGTATTGAAAGAATTCAGCAGACCAGATAGTTGTTCTGAATCGTGTTGGCAGAGTGACTGACTCTACTGAGATCTGCTAGCTGACTGAGCGTTAGAATTCAGTATCAGCAGATAGAGTTCAGTGGTGCGGAATAGTGTAGGCCCAATTCAGTTGAGTTGGAAAAACGTTTTTAATAAAACAGTTTCAGTAGATTAGTGCGATAAGTTAAGTTTGCTGAAACTCAGTTGAATGATTTTAAATGATAGTTTTCAGTATGAACAATTAAAATCAATGCAACAGCAAAGAGAACACAAATAAGAGACACAGAGATTTTTAAAGTGGTTCGGACACAAAAATCCTACGTCCACTGTCCCGAAAGATCAGGAGGCTATGTATTATACTGAGTTAGTCTCAGTTAGCTTGTACACTGGACAAAGCTGCGTCTTGGAATTTATACTGAGCAAGTCTCAGTTTACACGGTTATCAAACTGAAGTGTTTGACAAACTCTCCAACTATGAAGGAGTCCTTTTTACAATAAGGATTAAGTTCAAATATGAACTCCTTCGTCTAAGCTATGTATATGTTCTATTGAGCTTAGGTTAGAGGGATAGGGAACAAGAAGGTAGCTTCTAGAACGACGAACAACTGAGTTTAGCTATGGGTTCGTGTAACGTCGTTTAGATACTAGAGGCTTGTATGTAACGATTTAAGCTTGGTTCCCTAAGAGCTAGAATGTAGTCTTTCGCCAGAGATATATTCTTTGAACTTCTTGCGGGAGACTTGGGCTTTTCGGATTAGCTCGTTTGAATGCTCTGTGTGTGTCGTTCGTTTTCTCGTTAGTCTCGTGTGCTTCAAATTTAGATTTATCCCTCTATTTATAGAGAAGAGATTAGGAAAGATCCGTTGGAGACGATGATCCCTTTATCTCTCTCTTTTGGTAGCTAACGGCTCTTTTGAAGTAGAGTGACAGTGTCCTTTCCCTCCTTTTCCGGAAAGTTGTTGACTTGCAGCTTTAGTAGGTGTAGGACAGGTGTCTGCTTGTCATTTGCCGAGGTTTGGAAAGTGGTTGAGATAGAACAGACTTCGAGGAGATCTGAAGCTGACTTCTCTTATCCTCGTATTTGACTATATTGATTGACTTTCAAAAGATCTAACAGTTCAGAAGACTGTCTGGCCGTTGCTGAGTCTGATCGTTGATTCAGTAGTGAACATGCTGAGTTGGCTCTACTGAAGATCAGCTCTGAGTACAGTGAACTACTCCTGCTGAGTTCAGTTCCACTGACTCCTTTCGCATATCTTTGCTCTGCCGAGTCCAAGATTGCTTGAGTCTTCTACTTCTAGTCTTTGGGCGATAAGCTGCGAACGCCTGAACCAGAGCAGAGTGTCTACTGAGTGTGAAACCTCAGAGACAAAAAAAATACAAAGTAATGGTTCACCGATCAAGATAGGGTTTTGGGATCTTCAAATCTTCATAGACTCGTTCAGAGCACAAGGCTACTGAGTATATGTCAGTACGGAAGACAGAATCATTTCCCACTATATGCAACAGTGCTGAGGATAGAATCATCACCCAACAATTTATATCTTTTTAGGTTACATAAGCATGTTACATGTTTTGTGATAAAGGACAATTAGTAAGGTGGAGATTCTCTAATGAACATCAAATGTGCTTTCATCGGTTCTTATATCCTGTGTTGTTCTAATTTCCTTTATTACAAAATATGTTGGAAGTTTTACTTATGTTGATTATTTCAGGAAATGGCATGGGAATTCGGAGATATTATCGAAGACATTTTCTGGAACTATCTAGACAAGAAAGGGACGTGACAGTTGAGAAAGACTTCATGGAATGCTGGAGTGTTGGAAAAATAACCACCCACTACTACTGTCTACTGTATTATTTGAAAAACCATCAACATCTCCCATGATTGAAGACAGTTACACCTGGCTATGAAACAAAACCTCGCAAACTCTATTCAAGATGGAAAAATATCTATATGAACTTGTGCACCTCGAAATAGTTTGATTGAGCTACAAGAGTTTACCCTTTGTATCGAGTGTTTAAGCATCATTCCTCAAATTACTGTATATACGAGAGCTTGCGAGCAGTATAGTGTAGTTGTGATAGGGTGTTTAGAGTTGTCTTTTCATACTCGATTGTATTTGTAATTCATGATTGCGCTTAGTTGATTTGTTTTTGTTGCCTTCGTGGTAACGCCTGTGGGTTATAATTCATATAATCTATAGAAAAAGTAAATAACCATGTCTCACATTCATTTCTGTACTTTGATTTACTTTTGTAAGTTTTAACATTTTGAACAACATTCAGGGGGCTCCGACAGAAGTAACATATATGATTTTTCAACTGCGCAATTTCCGTATTGGCAAACTTCTCGACAACCTTGTACTTTTCTTCATTCCAAGTCTCATAATTGCCTAAATTCCTCCTTTTATCCTAATAACACAATAAGACCAAGATAAAGGGTAGTAAATCACGCAAAAAATTATAGAATTCAATGAAAATGAGCGGGAAAATAAGCACAAATCACACTAAGTATTAGGGACTACAAGTCCATCATAATTTGTATATCAAAACATCTACAAAGTAATAATAATATCCTATAAAATAAGAATAAGTTTTTTTAATTATTACTAATTATAATGTTGAAAGTAATTGAAACATAATGACATGCTTTTAATCCATTATAACCTATGAGAAAAGATATTCGATAATCTTAACATGTGACCTATAATGCAAACTTTGTTGTAAATAAGATTTACCGTATATATGATGACCATATATAAACCCTAGCGGCCCATAAGTCCATCTTGTGTAGGCCCAAAAGTCCATCTTGTATTATATAAATAAAGGTCTTCACCCTCATAATAATATACTTCAATTCCTACTCTCTATTATTCTCTACATTCTTCTTAGCTTATAACATGCTATCAGCACGAATTGCCTCTACTGAAGGTATAATTTTTTTTCCGTCAATTAGTATGCATTTCATGATTCCGATATGTACCCGCCTATTATTCAAAAAAATGAGTTCCGTTCATGTTTTGAAAACTAAAAATAATCTTGCACGTTTACCGAAGAAAGGAAACATATTATTCTTGCATATTCATGTGGATTATGTGAATGTAATTCAAATTTGTATTTATATATTAGTTAAATTATTGCTATCGTTATTTATAATGTAAAGTAATTTGATGGAGTAATATTTTCGAGAATAACCACTTATCAAAAGATATGTTGTTGTGTATTCTATTTTGTGGATATAAGGTATTGTTTCGATTGTTTCAATTTATTGCTCGTGAAGTAGCATAAAATAATATTATTGAAAAATATTACAAATAAGCAATTCAATTTTTTTTAAATTAATCAATTGTTGCTCCAGAAGTAGCATAGTATATTAATATTCCTAAAGAATATTACATGTTCTTGAAGAGCATTTACTCTACGCTTTCATTTATTTATTTATTTATTTATTTGTTTGTTTACTTATTTATTTAGAACTTGTTTGGTTTTGGGGAATCAGGAAACGAAAACGGAAATAGAATGTTGACTCCGTTAGATGATGTTTTGTTTATTTTTTTTTAAATTGATTCCCCCACTGTGGGGAATCGAAAATCCCGGTCAACTCTATTTTCATTCCCCGCCTCCCCTACGATTTCTTTTCCCTTTTTCCTTCTCTCTCCCCTTTACTATTCTAAAATAAATTTCACAGACACTCTCGCCTCTCCTTCCGTCTCCCTCTCCTAATCGTCGTCGCCGTCCCTATGTCGTCTCCTCTCTCAGTCACCGGCGACGCACCGCTACCGTCGCCGACGCACTGCAACTGCAGTCGAAACCCTAAACTACTTTCGAGTTCTTCTTCTTCAAACGAGGTATGTCTCTTCTTCTTCTTCTCCATTGCATCTGCTGAATCTCGTGAGTACCCCCGGGAGATGTATGATCTCCCTTTGTTGTAATAGTTTCTTCGAACTTGGTCGGTCCTTGAACTCCTATAGTTTGTTTGCTGGAATTTCTATAGTTTATATTTCTGAAGAATTGGTGGTTGCCGTTGAGATTTGGGCTCTTCTTTGATTTGGGTTGTTGCTAAATTGGGGGTATTTGTTCAAGTTTATAATTTCTCTAGCTTGTGATTTTGTCTCAAAATTCATCAAAAATCTTTTTCGTTCTTGAAGTTTTGTTTCAGTTCATATGAAGGCAATCATCTTTAGGTAGTCACATTCACTGTCGCCCGAGGCTCCAAGAGGAGGCTCCTTGTCAGTTGTCCTGCATCTGTCTGCTGGGCTTCTCTTTTTAACAAGTCACATGAATTAAAGAAATACATATGAATAAACATATTTAGTGGCAACTGCAATGAAAAGTATCCATATGCAACAATATAACTTTAGAGGTTGGGAGGAAACTCCAATACCTATTGACTTGAACATTTCCATCAAAACGGCCTGTCCTAGGGAATGTGCTACAATGACCTTGTAAAACCTTTGTTTAACTTGTATATTTCTTTCAGTTTTGGTAATACTTGTCTAACTTGTATATTTCTCTAGACAATTTTGGTTTGCCATGATCTCTTTCAGTTTTGCAAATGATTCTTGTAAATGATAACCATCTTGTATAGGATGAGTTCGAATGTTAGCCAAGGAAGGGATAGGTTTAAGGGATATTGGACTATTGACGAAGACAAGGTCCTGGTAGATGCATTGCATGAGTTATCCCTTTATCCGCATTGGAAATGTGACAATGGGTTTAGAAATGGTTATATACTTTAGCTAGAGGGGAAACAAGAAAAGGCAATTCTAGGATTTGGGTTGAAAGCTTCACCCCACATTGATTCTCAGTTGAAAATTTTTGTAAGCAAATTTAGAGTCATTCTTCAGATGTTGGGAACAAGTGGGTTCAAATGGGATGATGAAAGACATGATATCTGTAGAGAGTTCGGTGTATGATAAATATTGTTTCGTAAAAATTAAAGTCATTCTTCATTCATTAAAATTTTCTTTTTTTATATAGTCATATCTTCTTATGTTCCTAGGTTCACACTGCTTGCAGAAATTTGTATGGAGTGTCTTTTCCTCAGTTGAATGTTATGATGGAGATCTATGGAAAAGACTATGCAACCGAAAAGTCTGCTGAGGGTTTGAGGATGTAACCTCACATTAATTTGGGTGATGATGATGATGATGATGAAAGTCATTCCATCTACTCTGCTCGTCCTTCAAAGAAGAGTAAAAGAGAAAAGACTTCTAAGGCAAAGGCTATGGTTGGGAGTTCTAGTTCCGATTTTGAATGCTTGCAGCATTTTATGAAAGACATGAATGATCATCTTGCTTCTATGGCTAATGTTTGGATTCGAGCTGATAACCATGAGCAAGACACCGAAGACAAAACCGATAAAGTGTTGAGTGAAATACTACAAGTAGATGTGTATCATGTGCGGAGGTGGTTGCTGCATCAAGAGCTCTTATAGCTTGACCATTTCACCAAACTCTTTTTCAGCTACCTTCCGGAAATGAAAGCGGATTTTGTTAAAGATTTACTTTGTGACCGTATCTCCGGTAATAACGATGATGGGCACTGATAATATTTGTTCGTTTGTCTTTGGATAACTTTGGAGTTTGTTATGTTATTTTTCCATTTGGATATTAGTGTTGGATTTTGTTATGTTAATTTTGGATGATGTTGGATTTTGCTATGCTATATTTTGTTATGTTAATTATGCATGATTGTTGGATTTTGCTATGCTATATTTGGATTATTTATGTTAATAATGTTTTTTATGCAATTTTGTATATATTATAATTATAATATTGAAGTATAAATTACATTAAAAAGAAAAGTGTTCCCTCTACTCGAACCAAACAGAAACAAAGGAAAACATGGGGAATCGATTCCCTTTCTACAATCGAGCCAAACGGGAGGCCATATAGGTAATCATTCTAAGTCTTTTATTTCTTTTCCCTTTCTTGATTCCTTTCGTTTTTCTTTGCGAACCAAACGGTCCCTTAATGTTAAATCACAATTGTTGCTCCTGAAGTAGCACAATTCATATTCCTGAAGAATATCACATACTCTTAAAGAGCAAATCAAACTTATTCATTAAAATGATTTAATTGTTGCTCCAGAAGTAGTACAAATTAATATTCTTGAAGAATATTTCACAATCTTGAATAGTTATTTATTTTATTTAAGTATTTACCTTAGTTTTTTGAAGAACTAAGGTATTTACCTTAGTTATTTTATTTCACAATCTTGAATATTCATGAAGAATATTTCACAATCTTAAATTATATATATATTTATATATATATATATATATATATATATAATAGACATATAATCTTAAATTATTGCTCTCGAAGTAGCACATAATTAATATTCCTGAAGAATATTAAATGCTCTTGTAGAGCACTTTGTGATTTAGGTTATACTCCCTTCGTCCCATTTATTGGTCCCTTTCTAAAAAAAATACTATATGCTCTCATATTTTATTATTTCTCTCACCTACTTCATTCACTCTCTTACCATCTCACCCATATTCTCTCTCTTACTTTATCATCTACTCTAGTTTCTTAATTTCCGTGCTGGAAAGGCAAGGGGGCAATATAAATGGGACGGAGGGAGTATATGTTTATCCCTGAAGAAAAAAACATAGGTCTTTATAGACATTAGTAAAACTTGAGTTTGTTGCACTTGACTATCCGACAACTATATGTTATAGTGATATCAAGGGGTCTAGGAGAGACTATAGAAAAAGGAAGCAACGCATCCCCGTAGGGTCGCGAAAAGGCACTGATTTTTCTTCGTCACCATCTTCATGGTAATCTAAAATATGAGTATCTCACCGTCAAAGATCCATATAAATTGTGGAACAACCTCAACGAGAGGTTTGATCACCAAAGACTGTTATCCTTCTAGAGCTCGATACAAGTGAATGCACCTTAAACTGCAAAACTTCAAATCTGTTAGTACATATAATTCCGAACTATTGAGAATTAGCTCCACAATGAAACTATGTGGAGAAACAATCACTGATGAAATGATGCTTGAAAAAACATTCTCCATATTTCATACTTCTAATGTGCTCCTACAACAACAATATAGGGAGCGTGGTTTCAAAAAGTACTCTGAACTAATATCTTGCTTATTGGTTGCCCCAACAAAATAATGAATTGCTCATGAAAAACCATGAGTTAAAATCCACCGGTTCCTCTGCATTGCATGAAGTCAATGCAACACATGGACATGGTCATGGAAACCAACATGGACGTGGGCACGGTAGTAGTCGTGGTCATGAGCGTGGGCGTGGATGTCGACATAGTAATCTTGACCACACAATCTCGAGCAACAAAAGGTCTAAGACATCCAAATATCACAATTCATCCAACAATGAGGAAATATGTCATCGATGTGACATGAATGAGCATGGTCGCATACTTGTCGTACAGCAAAGCACCTTGTGGATCTGCATGAAAGTTCAATCAAGAGAAAAGTAAAGAAGGAGACCAATGTCCTTAACTATGACAATTCGGATGATACTAAAACTCACTTAGATGTCTCTGATTTCTATAATAACCCAAACGACAACATTGATAGCATGATTGGTGGTGCTGTCTTACAGGACAATTGATTTAGCTTTTGGAATATTTAGCCTTTATGATTTAGATGTGTTACGTAATTCATTTCATTTGCTTACAAAACTCTATCTTAGTACTGTCATTATTTTTTAAACTTATTCTTATTGTTTTTCTTTGGACTATTGTCGATTTTTTTTACTGATTAGAAAATTATATTCTTGAAAAACAATGTCTCAGAAAATACAAATGAATTCTTGCGATATATATTTAGCTGATAGTGCCACCACACACAACATTCTCCAAGATAAAAAGTATTTTCAAAAATTAACATTAGCTGAAGATAATGTTAATACTATTGGAATTTTGTATACTAGAAGCAACTTTTATGCATGTATACAATATTATTCCTATCTGTTGTTTGTTTATATTTGCACATGTTATTTGTCCTATTATCTTATATAATAGTTAGATTGTGTAGTGTGTTGTAGATCATAGAAGACTACACAGTTGGTTGAATTAACTAGATATAAATAGATATCACAACAGAGATAACCTTAGGACGAGTTGTCGGTTTAAGCTGTAGTTTAGATAAGAAGTAGTTATTCTTGGCTACTTGTCTATTCTGGTGCACTTAAGGTGGTGTTCTCCTAACTGACCTGAGTGGAGAACTAAAGATCTCGGTGACTTAGCTGGTCTTAAGCTTGATAAGACTTCAGCTGAGTGTATTTCGCTAATTATCACTTTGATCTACTATGGTGAACGTCATCGCGATCGGATCAACGTATCTTGGGTGTTATTAGTCATTTGTGAATTAGGCTAGTTTGTCTGTATCTTGCAACCGTATCCCTGATAATAGGGTTGATAATATCCCCTGAGGAGCTTGAAAGGATTAGCACACTAAACCCTGCAGGTTGATTAAGTTCAGGTGTGTTAATGAGGTCGAATGGTACTACTTAGGAATGTAATAAGATGTTAATTACATTAAGTTGTCAGTGGACTTAAATAATTAACAGATATTTCTATCTTAAATACGGGGATCAATAAATTCTAAAATGAATGCTCAAATTGTGATAAAGAGGTAAGTCAGTACAAATTCTCAAGTAGAATGAATCTGTGTTTATTAATTAATTTTGCTCTTGGCTGAACATTGAGAATTAATTAATTTGAGGCCCTGCTTTATTTCTTGTATTAGATCCCTGGTCTGGCCCACATAAATGCCAAGTATTTATTCCACCCTCTCTCGGGATTATTAAGGGATTAATACATTTTTAATAATGTGGGTATTATTTATCTTGAATTATTTGGTTGACCCAATTAATTGATAAATAATAAGTAGCCTAGATATTAATTAATTAATTAATGGGTTGGTGTTTAAAGTCCATTAAGAATTAATTAATTAATGGGCTTGGTGTATGTAATAATGTATTACGTTATTATTATGATTACACAATTTTATAACCCACAAAACATAAACACACGCAAACGAACGTGAGCGATAGAGAGGGAGACGTGATTTTTCATGCTTCTCCAGTTCTTGGTCCATTCGAAGGGAAAGCAGGCATCGAGACACATATTAGAAGATCTTGTACACGAGCAACAATCAAATCTCAACTCAAGGACGTAGGTATCGAATTCCTAAATCCTTCAAATTCTATATCTGGTTCATCAAATATCATCGAAGGCTCCGAAAGAACTTGTATCATTCTACCAAATGTGTTGGGAGATGATTCAGTCTTCTCACAATCAGTTGAGACATAACTTAGTAGCCCTGTGCTCTGAATATTTACTGAAGATTTGAAGATCCAAAAACCCTATCTTGACTGATGAACCACTTCAGTTGTAACCTGATTTGGTCTGTCTCTAAGGATTCAGACTCAGTAGACACTCTGCATCTGGTTCAGGCGCCCAGTAGATTACCTGCCTCAGTACCAGAAGTAGAAGACTCAGTAATACTAGACTCAGCAGGAGCAAGATATGCGAAAGGAGTCGGTGGGACCGAACTCGGCGAGGTAGTTCACTGAACTCAGAGCTGATCTTCAGTAGAGCCGACTCAGTAGGAGTATGCTACTGAACAGAGATCAGACTCAGCAACGGCTGGACAGTCTTCTGACTGTCAGATTCTCTAAAAGTCAAATCAGCAGAGTCAATACGAGGAAGAAAGAAGTCAGCTTCAGATCTCCTTGAAGTCTGGTCTATCTCACCTACTTTCATGAACCTCGACCAATGACAAGCAGCCACCTGTCCTATACCTGTTAAAGCTGCAAGTCAACAACTTTCCAGAAATGGAGGGAAAGGACACTGCAACCATACTTTGAAAGAGCCGTTAGCTACCCAAAAGAGAGAGACAAAGGATCGTCGTCTCCAACGGATCTATCCTAATCTCTGCTCTATAAATAGAGGGATAAAATCAAATTGAAGAGCACGAGCATACACGAGATTACGAGTGAACCAACGAACACACAAACGAACTCAGTGCATTCAAAGAGCAACTCATAAACGCCTTAAGTCTTCCTCAAGAAGTTCAAAGAGACAATCTTCGGCAAAAGACTACATATCTGCTCATAGGGAACCAAGCTGAATCAGAATTATACAGCCTCTAGTATCCAAGAGACTGAACACGAACCCAAAGTTTATAATTAGCAGTTCGTCGCTCTAGAAGCCACATTCTCATTCCCTATCCCTCTAACCTAAGCTCAGATGTTCATATCTATAGCTTAGACGAAGGAGTTCATATCCGAACTGATCCTTATTGTAAAGGACTCCTTCACTGTTGGAGAGTTTTTTCAAACGCTTAGTTTGATTCCCTGTAAACTGAGACTTGCTCAGTATAAATCTCAAGACCAGTGTTTGTCCAGTGTACAAACCGACTGAGACTATCTCAGTATAATACATAGCTTCCTAATCTTTCGGGACAGTGGACGTAGGATTGTTGGATCCGAACCACTTTAAAAATCGCATGTGTTCTGTGTTCTTTATTCACTGTTGCATTGATTTACTGTGCATACTGAAAATATCTTTAAAATCATTTAATTAAGTTTCAGCAAGCTTAATCGACTACACTAATATACTGAAACTGTTTTTGATAAAACGTTTTCCTAACTCAACTGAATTTGGGCCTACACATTTCCGCACTACTGAACTCTATCTGAACGGTACTGAATTCTGACTCTAGTCAGCTAGTAGGCCTCAGTAAAGTCAATCACTCTGCCACGCGATTCAGAACAGCTGATCTGGTCTGCTGAACTCGTTCAGTACGACACTCTCCTGAAAAGGACTGTTCGCGTTTTAAGTTGAGAAATCGGTTTTCAGGTGTATTCACCCCCCCCCTCTACACCTGAACATTACTCTCGGGACCAACAATTGGTATCAGAGCTGGAGTTCTCTAAGACTCTTGTTATTCTAAAACTGGTCTACTAGAACGGATCCGGAAAACGTTTTCACTGCATATCATTCTTCATTCTTATCATTATTTACTATGTCTGATATGTCAGGAATCAGAATGGTACCCATGTTCTCAGTAGAGAAATATGGTGTATGGCGGGCCAGAATGGAGGCACATCTGACCTCCCTCCACGACAACATGATAGAGGTTCTAGAAGACGACCTATCGTTCCAATGGTAGATAGCGTCGTAGCTGAGGACCCAGCACAAGGAGGAGGAATGGTGACCGGAAAGAAGATACCCAAAGACAGAAGTCTCTTCACCCTTGAGGAGAAGAAGCTTCACAACCTAGACCGCGTCGCCAGAAACGCCATATTGACCACTCTGAGCAATTCTTATCTCAGAAGAGTTCAGGACTGCAAGTCCGCGAAAGAACTCTGGGATGCTCTAGCCCTACTGAGTCGGGGGACTTAGAAGATCAAAGCGAACAAACTCGCGCTAGAACTTCAGAAGCTGGAGAGACTGTCTCTCATGCCTGGTGACTCCATTGAAGATCTCAACGTCAGATTCACGGATCTGATGAATTCTATCAATGGGCTGGGAAAGACATTCTCCAACCGAGAGAGGAATCTCAAAATTTTGAGGGCACTACCAGACGGTCACTGGACTCCCTTTGCTACCTTATTGCGTCATTCTGATTTAGATATTGTTACTCCTGACCATATCTTTTCAGAACTTAAAGCTGAGGAGTTCGAGTTTGGCTTACCTCAAAGGGAAGCGAAGTCGAAGGCGACACCCAAGTCGACCATGCCTTTAAAGCATCGGTCGGCCACGACAAGACTCCGGCGTCTAGCAAGGCTGAACCTTCACTCAACGACATACAAGAAGGAAACTTAGCCAAGAAGTACGCGCTGCTTGGCGTGAAGTATCAGAAGGAGAAGGAGAGGCGCAGGAAGCTCTCAAGAGTCGTCAGAGACTCTAAGGGTAAGAATGAATATACACCTAAGCGCACTCCTGACTCGCATACTTCTGAATGCAGGAAACTTGAAGACTCAGCTCAGTCGAAAGACAGCGAAAGCAAAGAAGAAAGAGTCACAACCTGCTATAACTGCGAGAAGCCAGGACACTATCAGTATGACTGTCATGAGCTCAGTACTGCTGAAAGAGCAACATGAAAAGCACGAAGGGAGAAGTTCATCAAGAAGCGACAAGCATATATTGCTGGTGAACTCTCAGACGACTCAGATGAAGTCGACTCCTTCATGGATTCATCAGACGATGAAGCAGCTTTCGTGGCCATAGAGCTTGAAGCTGAAGAAGACGCTGAAAAGTGTCTCATGGCAGGAGAAGAGGATGAGGTAAACTCTCACGCACCATTTAACTCCTCTTCACACTGCACACATGACACTATTTCAGGACCAAATGAGAATCTGGACGTCGCGATTGCATACGAAGAACTACTCGATGAGCAAATACAGATGAGTCTGCAGCTCAGTAAGACTCTTCAGGAGTTGGATACCCTGAAAGTGGAGAATCAGAGACTTTCTCAGAAGAGTCAGGTTGCTACTGAGTCAGAAGGACTTGTGTTGAGACTCAGGGAGGAGATTAACTCTCTGATGGCCAAGTCTCAGCATCAAGAAGATCAGATCTCGATCGACCAATGACTTGACTCGAAAGATGCGGAACCGAGTCTCCGAAGCAAGAGTTGTCGGGACTTCAGACCGAGCATGAGTTGCTGAAGAAAAGTGATGATGTCTGGAGGAACCTGATGACAGAGCGATACATGGGCGCTGAAAAGAAACTTGAAGCTATGCTAGCAAGCAACAAGCCCAAGCATTGTAAGGAGGGACTTGGATTCAGCCATGGAGCCTCCTCATCTGCCCCCGTACGCTCAGAAAACCGGCTAGCTGATAGGTTTGTTCAAGGGGAGACCATCAATGCAGAGATACTGAGCCCCCTAGCCAAGAACAAACAGAAGATGAAGACACCTCATCCCAGTTATCAGCATTCTGACAAGAAGATCAGCACCAAATCACCCCAGTTTAGTCAAGGGGGAACCATCAAAGCAAAATGGGCTAATCAGTATGGACCTCCGCAGCTGACGCATCCAGCTCAATATGGGTCATACTACTATGATCCTATAGTCAGAAGAGGATCCAAAGGTCAGAAGAAGAAGAAGAAAGCCGTACAGAAGGCAAAGGTCAGCAGTCCACCCACTCAGAAAATCAGGACTCTTGAACCTGAAAAGCCTCAGAAGTCAGCATCGACCTGTCCAGTGGTCAAATATGTTGACAAAAGTGGGAAGAAATTGTCTGAGACCACCAGGGTCGTAAGACAGATTTGGGTTTCCAAAACAAACATCTAAGGACCCAAAATCAAAAATAAAGGGTACCTGAATATAATTCTATTTTGCAGGTGCACAAGGATCCTTGGTATGTGGACAGGGGATGCTCAAGACACATGACATACCAAAAGGACCTATTGAAGAATTATACTACTGAAGAAGGACCCCGAATCGAGTTTGGAGATAACGCAAAAGGCTATACCAGAGGCTATGGAACACTCAGCATTGGAACAACAACAGTTCCAAGAGTATCATTTGTTGAAGGACTTCAACATAATCTTCTCTCTGTTAGTCAATTTTGTGATAAGTCGAATAGAGTGATTTTTGACGCTGGTTTCTGTGATGTCATTGATAAATCTACAGGGAAAACAGTATTGTCAGGTTCGCGCAAAAAGAATATCTATGTAGCTGACTGGAACTCAGCTGAACCTGAAGCTTGTTTGTTGGCGAAGAATGACAACAGAACGGGATGGCTCTGGCACAGAAGACTCAGTCACCTCAACTTCAAGACACTTAACAAATTAGCTAGAAACACTCTAGCAAGAGGATTGCCGAATGAAGTATTCAGCAAAGACACTCAGTGTGAAGCATGTCTGAAGCGAAAGCAAACAAGGAATCAAAATCCTCCTGTTCCATCTCCTTCCACTGATGGAATCCTTCAGCTGCTACATATGGATTTGTTCGGTCCAGTCTCTCTTGTGACGATCAGAGGCAAGAAATATGCATTAGTGGTCATTGATGACTACTCGCGCTACACATGGGTCATATTTATTGCCAATAAGTCTGACGTCAAAATAGAGTTACTAAGGCTTCTGAAAAAGCTCAGTGTCGAAAAGAACACCAAGATCATCAAGATACGTTCAGACAGAGGAACTGAGTTCCTGAATTTTATGGTAGAGGAGTTCTGCAAAGTAGAAGGCATAGAGCATGAGACGTCTGCCGCGCGCACGCCTCAACAAAATGGGGTTGCTGAGAAAAAGAATCGAACACTCAAAGAAGCAGCAAGAACTCTGCTCGCAGACTCAGGACTCCCAACCAAATTCTGGGAAGAAGCTACTGATACTGCATGTTATACTTAGAATAGATCTATACTGACAAAGAAGCATAAGAAGACACCATATGAATTATGGAACGGCAGGAAGCCTTCTTTATCTTATTTCCATATTTTTGGGTGTTCATGCTTTATCCACAATAATGGGAAAGATCAGCTGAAGACTTTTGATAGCAAGTCAGATCAGGGAGTGTTCTTAGGATACTCCCGGGTCAGCAAAGCCTTCAGAGTCTTTAACCATCGGACTTTTTGCGTGGAGGAAAGCCCTCATGTTGTTTTTAATGAGTTTGCTACTGAAGACAGGAGCAGGAACTCTAAACCTGAATCTGAGGACATCAGTAAGCAGCTACAGGATCTGAGCTTAAAAAATAAAGTTGAAAAGATCCATCTATGTTGGGATGATGATTCAGATGAATAAACTGAAGACAAGTCTACTGAATCTCAGCCAACAGCAGAAGTAGTTGAACAGATTGACTCTACTGAACAGAGTCAATCCCAGGTAACTCAGGTCGATGAAGAAACCCAAGTGGTAACTCAGACCTCTACTGAGGATAATAATTCAGGGAGAACTAATGATGTTCCTGAGCTAAATGCCCCTGAACCTGGTGACTCAGTAGATCACACTCTCGTAACTGAATTGCTTCAATATCAGAATAGTACAACCGAAATGCCTAACTCATCTACTATCTGTGTTGAACAAATTTCAGATGAAGAGTTGAAACATCGTAGATTGTGGCTGGACGCTCACACTTCTGATTTAATTATTGGAGATCCTTCAGCAAGAGTAAAGACAAGATCCAGATTCTGTCAAGGAGAAAGCGCCTTATATTCCTGCTTCTTGTCTACTGAAGAACCTCAGTCAGTTGAGGATGCACTTAAGGATGCTGATTGGATCATAGCCATGCAGGAGGAGCTGAATCAGTTCACGAGATTCGAAGTTTGGGAGCTTGTTGACAGACCCCGACATCAACATGTGATCGGAACCAAATGGGTCTTCAAGAACAAGCGAGATGAAAACAACGTTATAGTAAGGAACAAAGCAAGGCTCGTGGTAAAAGGCTACTGTCAAGCTGAAGGGATAGATTTCGACGAAACGTTCGCTACAGTTGCAAGATTGGAGGTAATCAGACTATTCCTAGCCTACGCAACATATCAGAGATTCAGAGTCTATCAAATGGATGTGAAGTCTGCGTTCCTGAACGGCGTACTGAAAGAAGAAGTCTATGTAGAACAACCTCCCGGCTTTCAGCAGGGACATCAGTTTTATAGACTCAGAAAGGCTCTGTATGAGTTAAAACAAGCACCCATGGCTTGGTACGATACCCTGTCTGAGTTTCTTCTTCAGAAAGGTTTTCAGAAGGGCACAGTAGACCGCACATTATTCAGCATTCGACTGGAAGATGACATTTTACTTGTGCAGATCTACGTAGATGACATCATCTTCGGCTCGAAGAATGTCATCATGTGTCAGCAGTTTGAGAAAATGATGATGGATAAGTTCGAGATGTCAATGATGGGAGAGATGAACTATTTCCTTGGATTTCAAGTCAAACAATCTGAGAAGGGAACGTTCATCAATCAAGGCAAATATACTCGAGACCTCATCAAGAAATTCGGTTGCACATCCGGCAAAGCAATCAAGATCTCGATGAACACGAACATGAAAATTGATCTTGATAAAGAGGGAGTATCAGTAGACCAAACTGAATTTCGTGCTATTATTGGTTCTTTATTATACATAACAGCTACTCGTCCTGACATAACTTATGTTGTAGGTGTCTACGCTCGATTTCAGGCGAATCCGAAGCAGAGTCACATGGACTCAGCAAAGAAGATTCTCTGCTATCTCAGAGGAACACCTGACATGGGTTTATGGTATCCAGCTGATGATAATATTGAACTAATTGGTTATTCTGATGCTGACTATGCCGGATGTAGAATTGACCGAAAGTCAACTTCTGGAACGTGTCAGTTCCTTGGCAGTAAGCTGATCTCATGGTTCTCAAAGAAACATCACTCAATAGCGACGTCAACTACTGAAGCTGAATACATGGCTGCCGGAAGTTGCTGCGCCCAAATCCTTTGGCTGAGACAGCAACTACGCGACTATGACATCATTCAGAATGAAGTGCCGATCTTCTGCTACAGTACCAGTGCAATTGCAATCACTCAGAATCCTGTACTTCACACAAGATGCAAGCACGTGGACATCAGACACCACTTCATTCGTGATCATGTCGAAAAGAAGGATATCAGGATGGAAAAGATCCATACTGATCATCAAAGGGCTGATATACTGACCAAGCCTCTAGCTGAAGCCAGATTCAGAGAACTTTCATTAGAGCTAGGTCTGCTGGACCCTACTGACTCCAGTTAGTAAGTGGATTCAGGAGAGGAGCATTCAGTAAGGGGGAATGTTCACTCTCAGTACTGAGTAAATTCAGTACGTAGAGACTCAACAACCATCTACACGAGGTATCAGCTGACTACGATGTTCAGCTGACAGTTTTGCGTATCTCTACTCAGTAGCCAATATAACAGTTCTGTGCATTTATGACCCAGATTCAGCTTCGTATTCAATGCCTTAGAAAATGTCATTTAATATTAACGGTTTACATTAAATACACGACATTCTATGTTAAAGCATGCTGAACTGTGCAACGCATTAAATGCATGTCGTATCAAGTTACTTCTTTGGCTATATACAACTGTATTTTGACTTAGGCGGCTAATTTAATCATTGCCTATTTTATAAAATATAATCCTGGCCGTCCATATCAAAAAGCACGTTCAAACTGAACCGTAGATAATTAACTGTTTATCTTCCTTAAGATATATATATATATATATACGTTCAAATGTTTGAAACCGCCATTTCTACTCTGCAAATATCTTTTGAACCCTGGATTTTCTTAGATTATCCCTACTCTCTTTCAAAACTCATCTTTCAAAACTTCTCAGAAAAATCTTTTGTAAATTTCAATGATCACTCAGTATCGTATACGTTTATTTTTCTTGTACTTTATTGGATACTGATCTATTGTGTTTGCAGATTACAGAATATGATAGGAAATATTGTGGTTGCTCCTACCGATATGCAAGAGATCCTTGAGAAGGATCGGGTCTGGTGCGAACTAGTAATGGAGTTTGACGCTTGTGACCTTGATTACATGGAAGAGATCCTCTTCGCCCTTCGTGAAACTGGGCTTGAAGGTTTTCTGACAAGGAACCCGTCGTTCTTCCTTCCGCGCCAGATAGCTGAGCTCTATCTGAACTCGCAATCAGTAGAGGGAGACATCCGATGCCGCTTCGTCGTTCATTCTGTAGGAGACCCCTCTCGTACTGATATTGAAGTCAAGCAGATGTCTATCCGAGAAGCACTCCAGAGAAGCTTCACCTTACCCAATGAAGGATTCACCACAGTAGCATACAAAGATGATTTAATGGATGAATATCTGACAGAGTTCTGTGGGAAGCCGACAACTTTCAGAGCCGCATTTCCAAAGAATGCCATGCTCCCACAATACAGAGCATTGGCCTACGTCGTAACTCAGCTGCTAACGAGTCAGGCTGGCTCCTTCGATCAAGTGTCAAGGCCAAAGATCCAACTTATGATGGCCATACACGACAGAGCTAAAATCAACTGGACTGAATTCTTCCTCAAAGAATTCATGACGCAATCAGCTAAGTTCGACAAGACAGCCAAGTGTCTGAGCGTCAAAGGAAAGCTACTGTATGGTCTGAAGCTATCCGTGATGATCGAAGATTTCGGTGGAACGAACAACATTACCTTCGCCGACAAGCAGTACTTCAACCAGAAGAAGGTCCGATTCCAGAACAGGGCAGCAGCCCTTCAGCAGATCGGATCAGGGCCCGCTAATCCTAAGTCCGGGACTCAGAAGACTTCTACACCAACCAAGAAGAGGTCCCCTTCCAAATCTACTCCAAAAACACCGACCAAGAGGCTAAAGAAAGTCAGTGAGGTCGTGCCGGAGGCAGAGCCTGAGGCAGTGGTTGCTGAGCCTCCTCTGTAGTTGAGGGATGAACCTGAGTCATCCGAGAAGACACCATCAGTGGAGAAGGCAGTCTCCACTGAGCGTGGTGAAACAGTAGACCAAGGGGTCCAAGCTGAATCTGTGGAAACACTGGACAACCCTTTGGACGTTCCACCATTCAACAACATACCATCTGCTGAGAAGCAGCCATCTCCAATTGAGGTAGAAGACTCGGAGACAGCTTTAGAATCAGAATCGATCGGGATTGAAGCCTCAGCTCTCAAATTACGAGCCTCCCGAGAGATTGCTGAACGGATTCTGGAGATAGCCAGCCACAACGATTTGGTCTTATTAGCGAGGCAGGCTAGGCTCCACATGCTGATCCGGTTCCAGGAGTGGCACAATCTGAAGCGCTTTATCATCCACCACTCCTGCGAACAACAATATGAGGAGGAGCTAATAATAAGGGGGAAGATTAGCTACTCAGAGCCATCCGACCTCGGCACTCTTGAAGATCTGAGGGCTGCGATGCTCGCAATGTTGAACGATAGACAACCCATCTCAGCATCAGCACCCTCAGATGGGTCTGACCCTGATGGTCAGGACCCACCCCGTGATTCAGGCCCTAAGAAGCCTGATGAGGGATCTCAACTGGACAAGGATGCTCCCACATCCACTGCTGAACCGCCGCTCAGCATCCTTGGTCCGAGTCGATCGGCCGGCGGGGTACTTCGAAGGGTGAACCTTCTCAGCTGCTACTCGAATCTGCTTTCGAAGTAGCGCCCAGTCCAAAGAGCCGATGATCAAAGTCAGTGGCCAGGGCACTGAGGAGTCAAGGAACTCAGAACCGACTCCTCGCTCGTACCGTCTACAAGACGTGGAGGCAGACCACTCAGGCCCACAGCGCAGATATTAAGGGGCTCAGGACAACCATCCAGACCTCGCTCGCCCCTGACTTCTCCACAATCCTTACTGATGCGCTAGCCACCTAGAGGGCTGACTTTGATGAACAGCGGAAGACAATTCAGGCTGGCCAAGCTCAACTTCTGGAAGACTATAAGGTCGCTCAGAAAGCTCGCACTGAATCCATCACCTCCATCTCTCAAGCCTCAGACCTCAGGCTCCAAACAATTCAGAAGGCAATCAAAGAGAGAGTGGAACACCAGCTGAAAGAATTCCAGACAGCAACAGACGCCTCCCACAAGAAATACCGTGATCAACTCACTGAGGAGAGGAACGAGCTGCACGAGAAGCTGACTAAGCTGCAAAATACCTTGGAAGATCTGGCAACAGCTTACAAGAGTCTCGACAAAAAGGTATCAATTCCCCCCCGAGCCAATTTGCTGATGCCAAAAAGGGGGAAGGAAAAGAAGGAAAAGGAAAGATACCGGAACTGGTACTGAAGGTACCAAAAAGAGCAAGGTCAGTGGCAGGGGCAACTCAAACTCAAACATCTGCTCCCACTGGACCCTCTACTCAGACTGACGAGGCCCAGGGTGTCTCAGCAGTAGGCGATGTAGTGGCTGCTGAGACCGGCCCAAGCGGCTCAGGACCCAAGGAAGTAGCTACTCAGGCAACCCAAACACCCTCTGACATAATCAAAGAGGTTGCTGAGTATGCTGATGAGGAGTCAGAAGAGGAAGAGGTTCCTCTACCTCCTCCAGTTGCCAGGAAAGACAAGAGAGTTCTGACGTTTCCTACCCCTGCCTCTAAGAAGAAAGGACCCAAGAGGTATGTTACTCCGGAGGAGGAAGCTCAGATAGCTGCTGACGAGAAGTTAGCAAGGGAAATTGCTGAAGCTGAAGCTGCTAATAAGCCTAAGAAGAAGCCAGCTAAAGGCAAGACAAAGGCTCCAGCAGGAGGAAAGAAGACTGGACCTAGACTGCCTCCCCGAACGCTGAAACTCAGTGATGAGGCAGACAAGGAAAAGGAGAAGCAGCAGCAGCAGCAAACTACTGGACAGCAGGGCACTTCGAAAGAAAAATCAACCACACCTGCTGATTCAGAAGAAGAGCCTCACAAACCCTCCTATGTCCCTTCTAAGAAACAAGATCTTGAGATGCAAGAAATATAGGCTCAGATGGAGAGGTACTGTTGTATAGAGGAGAAGAAGCTAGATAGATTGAAGCTGCTAGAGAAAGGCTCAGATTAGCAGACCTTGAAGCTCTGAGGCTGAAAGCTGAACAAGAAGCGAGTCATAGGATTCCTGAGAAACCTGACATTCCATACAGATACAGAAGGTTCAGGAAGCCTACTAATCTCAAAATTCACAGATGGTCGAGAGTTGATGAATGGATGCCTTGGGAAGTAACTCAAAGGTGAAGGCTGAATTCATTAAAAGGAATTATTTCTGGAGGTACTGGGCTGAGAAGCACAAGTCTGTAGCCTTTGCTGAATGGCTCATGAGGGCCGACATAGAAATGTTTGCCAGAGTTCAGAAGGCTGTAAAAAACAAGGTAGATGTAAGAGTACCAGGTCCTAGAATCATGCTGCCCCCACTGAAACTAGACGGCTCCGTTCACTATGGGGTCATTGAGAAGGAAGTCAAGGATGTTGCTGAAGCCAAGTTCCTAGATGAAGAAGATCCAACTGACTTCGCTGACATACCGAAGCAGAGAAAGGTCAACTACCGGATGTATGGACTGCCTCTTCCTGAATCCCAATCAAAGGACTTCATAGACAGGATTAAGCGGTTCAGATGATGATTAGCTTCTGTATTTCTTTGTAACTTCTTTTCTATCTCTTCTTAGTATAGCAGATGATGTAACTGTACTGACCTTTCAAATCTATAAAACATCTCTGTTATTGGCCCTGATAATTCCTTATTGTCTAAATGGCCTTGTTTGTCTTATGCTTAACACTCAGAATCACTGAAGTGATTGCTGACTCACACGCTCACTATTCTTATTTATTTTGTTAGTCTTTGCTTAGCTAGATTATGATAGATTGCATAGTTGGGGGAATATGTTGTTAGAAAGGGGGAAATTGCTGATTAGTTTCTGTATAGGTTCTGATATTTCTTCCCTGACTCCCTCAGTAATCTAGGACTTGAAGAACAACTCCACTGATCCTACTTGAAATATTTGTAAGGAGCTTTATTTCTGATTAGTCATAGTGTTAGGTTTTGGCATCATCAAATAGGGGGAAATTGTTGGGAGATGATTCAGTCTTCTCACAATCAGTTGAGACATAACTTAGTAGCCCTGTGTTCTGAATATTTACTGAAGATTTGAAGATCCCAAAACCCTATCTTGACTGATGTACCATTCAGTTGTAACCTGTTTTGGTCTGTCTCTAAGGTTTCAGACTCAGTAGACACTCTGCATCTGGTTCAGGCGCTCAGTAGATTACCTGCCTCAATACCAGAAGTAGAAGACTCGATATCTTGGACTCGAAGCACGAGCAAGATATCGAAAGGAGTCGATGGAACCGAACTCGGCGAGAGTAGTTCACTGAACTCAGAGCTGATCTTTAGTAGAGCCGACTCAGCAGGAGCATGCTACTGAACAGAGATCAGACTCAGCAACGGCTGGACAGTCTTCTGATTATCAGATTCTCTAAAAGTCAAATCAGTAGAGTCAATACGAGGAAGAAAGAAGTCAGCTTCAGATCTCCTTGAAGTCTGTTCTGTCTCACCTACTTTCCTGAACCTCGACCAATAACAAGCAACCACCTGTCCTATACCTGTTAAAGCTACAAGTCAACAACTTTCCAGAAATGGAGGGAAAGGACACTACAACCATACTTTGAAAGAGCCGTTAGCTACCCAAAAGAGAGAGACAAAGGATCGTCGTCTCCAACGGATCTATCCTAATCTCTGCTCTATAAATAGAGGGATAAAATCAAATTGAAGAGCACGAGCATACACGAGAATACGAGTGAACCAACGAACACACAAACGAACTCAGTGCATTCAAAGAGCAACTCATAAATGCCTTAAGTCTTCCGCAAGAAGTTCAAAGAGACAATCTCCGGCAAAAGACTACATATCTGCTCATAGGGAACCAAGCTAAATCAGAATTATACAGCCTCTAGTATCCAAGCGACTGAACACGAAGCCAAATTTTATACTTAGCAGTTCGTCGCTCTAGAAGCCACATTCTCGTTCCCTATCCCTCTAACCTAAGCTCAGCTGTTCATATCTATAGCTTAGACGAAGGAGTTCATAGTGGAACTGATCCTTATTGTAAAGGACTCCTTCACAATTGGAGAGTTTTTTCAAACGCTTAGTTTGATACCCTGTAAAGACCAGTGTTTGTCCAGTGTACAAACCGACTGAGACTATCTCAGTATAATACATAGCTTCCTGATCTTTCGGGACAGTGGACGTAGGATTGTTGGATCCGAACCACTTTAAAAATCGCCTGTGTTATGTGTTCTTTATTCACTGTTGCATTGATTTACTGTCCATACTGAAAATATCTTTAAAATCATTCAACTAAGTTTCAGCAAGCTTAATCGACTGCACTAATATACTGAAACTATTTTTGATAAAACGTTTTCCTAACTCAACTGAATTTGGGCCTACACATTTCCGCACTACTGAACTCTATCTGAACGGTACTGAATTCTGACTCTAGTCAGCTAGCAGGCCTCAGTAAAGTCAGTCACTCTGCCACGTGATTCCGAACCACTTATCTAGTGTGCTTGAACTCGTTCAGTACGACACTCTCCTGAAAAGGACTGTTCGCGTTTTAAGTTGAGAAATCGGTTTTCAGGTGTATTCACCCCCCCCTACACCTGAACGTTACTCTCGGGACCAACAAAATGATACTAAATTAACTATAGAGCATGCCTTGTATTCTAATAAGTCCAGAATAAACTTACTAAGCTTTAAGGATATTCGTTGTAATGGCTGCCACATTGAAACAATGTCAGAAGGTTGTAATGAATATCTATGCATAAATTCTTTTGTAACTGGCCAGAAGCGGATCAAAGAAAAATTATCAACACTACCATCCAGAAATGTATTATACATTCATAAAAGCAATTGAGACAAACCATGTTATGAACCCGAAGTTCAATGACGCAAAAAACTTTTTTCTTTGGCATGATAGGTTTGGAAATTTGGGAGCAACTATGATGTGCCGCATCATTGAAAACTCATGTGGACACAATATAAAGAACCAGAAGATTCTAATAACAAATGAATTCCGATGTGATGCGTGTGCGCAATACAAGTTAGTCATTAGACCATTCTACACGAAGGTCAATATAGAATCTCCATCTTTCTTGAAAAGAATTCAAGGAGATATTTGTGGACCTATACATCCACCATGTGGACCATTTCGATAATTTATGTTATTGATTGATGCTTCTTCTAGATGGTCTCATGTATGCTTGTTTTCTAGTAGAAATGCAACTTTTGCTAGATTATTTGCTCAAATAATAAAATTGAGAGCTCACTTCCGAGACAATCCAATTAAGAGGATTTGCTTAGATAATGCTAGTGAGTTTTAGTCTCAAGGATTTAATAGTGATTGTATGGCTATTGTGATTGAGATTAAGCATTCAGTTGCTCATATTCATACACAAAATGGTTTAGCAGAAGCGTTTATTAAACGTTTTCAACTTATTGCTAGACTATTACTTATGAAATCCAAACTCCTGATTTCAGCTTGGGGTCATGTCATATTGCATGGTGCATCATTAGTTCAGATTCGGCCAATAGCCAACCAACAACATTTCCCAATGCAAATTATTTTTTTAGAGAACCTGATGTTTCTCACTTACGAATTTTTGGTTGTTCTGTCCAAGTCCAAATTACACCCGCACAACGTACAAAAATGGGTCCCCAATGAAGGCTTAAGATATATGTTGCATTTGATTCTCCCTCGATTATAAGATATCTTGAACCTTTAACATGCGATTTATTTACTACACGTTTTGCAGATTCTCATTTTGATGAAATGACATTTTCTACATAGGTAGAATAAACCTACATCCAGAAAAACAAAAGGAAATTTCTTGGAATGAAAAAATCTTGTCATATTTTGATTCCAGAAGTAATCAATGTGAACAAGAAGTTGAAAAAATAATTTATTTGGAAAAGATTGCAAATCAAATTCTTGATGCTTTTGTAAATACAAGAAAAGTGACATTATCTCACATACCTGCTGCCAATACACCTGCTAGAATTAGTGTCTCGGAAGGACAAACAACAATGATATCAAATGAATATAAAGTCCATAAAAAACGTGGTCGACCAATTGGTTCCAACAATTTTGTGCCTAAAAAAAGGAAGACCAAGACATGAACCAAAAAATGACGGAAATAACTGATAAAAAATAATGTAGTTCTTGAAGAACCACAAGCGTTCGAAAATCATGAGATCTCAATCAGTTACTTATCTTCTAATAAGATATTGGAGAGAGAAAATCTTGTTATGGATGACATATTCGCCTTTAACATGGCTCTAGAAGTTCTAAATAAGGATCTTGAACCACGGTCTATTAAAGACTATCAAAACAGACATGATTGGCCAAAGTGGAAAGAAGCCATACAAGGTTAATTAAATTTCCTAGAAAGCCGGAAAACATTTGGACCTGTAGTTCAAACTCCGAAAAATGTTATCTCTGTAGGATACAAATGGGTCTTTGTTAGAAAGAGAAACAAAAATCATTCAATTACGAGATACAAAGCCAGACTCGTAGCACAATGTTTCTTTCAAAGACCGAGAATTGATTATGAAGACACTTACTCTCCGGTAATGGACACGATTACATTACGATTTTTGATTAGTCTAGTTGTGTCATAAAGACTTGATATGCACCTAATGGATGTAGTAACTGCATATCCATATGGTTCATTAGATAGTGACATATACATGTGAATTCCCGAAGGATTTAATTTGCCTGAAGCATAAAAGTCAAAACTCCAAAAGCATGTTTTCAATTAAACTGCAAAAGTCATTGTATGGGTTGAAACAGTCTGGACGTATGTAGTATAATAGGCTCAACGAGTATCTCTTGAAAGAAGGATACAAGAATGATCATGATTGCCCTTGTGTTTTTATTAAGAAATCTGACAATAGATTTGCAATTATAGCAGTTTATATAGATGATTTGAATTTAATTGGGACTCCTGAAGAGCTAAATAAAACTGATGAGTACTCGAAAAATGAACCTGAGATGAAAGATTTAGGAAAGACAAAATTTTGTCTTGGTTTGCAAATTGAACATGTCCTTGAAGGACTATTTATTCATCAATCCTCATATACAGAAAAAGTCTTAACAGTTTGATATGGATAAAGCGCATCAATTATCATCACCAATGGTCGTTAGAACAATTGATGTACATAAAGAACAATTTCGACTTATTGAAGATAGCGAAATGATACTTGGTCCTGAAGTACCATTATCTTAGTGTATGTTGGTCCCGAGATAAATGTTCAGGTGTAGAGGGGGGGGGTGAATACACCTGAAAACTTTCTCAACTTAAAACGCGAACAGTCCTTTCCAGGAAGATGTCGTACTGAACAGGTTCAGTAGACCAGATAAGTTATTCGGAATCGCGTGGCAGAGTGACTGACATCACTGAGGCCTGCTAGCTGACTTATGTCAGAATTCAGTACCGTTCAGTAGAAGTTCAGTAGAGTGCGGAAATGTGTAGGCCCAATTCAGATGAGTTAGAAACACTTTCAGAAAAATTGTTTCAGTAAATTAGTGCAGTCTTTTAAGCTTTGCTGAAACACATTGAATGATTTTAAAAGATATTTTCAGTATGAACAGTAATCAATGCAACAGTAAAACAAAAAGCACACAGAACGCAAGCGATTTTTAAAGTGGTTCGGATCCAACAATCCTACGTCCACTGTCCCGAAAAGATCAGGAGGCAATTTTATTATACTAAGTTAGTCTCAGTCGGTTTGTGCACTGGACAAACACTGGTCTTGAGATTTATACTGAGCAAGTCTCAGTTTACAAGGTATCAAACTAAAGCGTTTGACAAACTCTCCAAGGAGTTCTTTACAATAAAGAACAGTTCAAGGATGAACCTTCGATCTAAGCTATAGATATGGTCTGCTGAGCTTAGGTTAGAGGGATGGGAACGAGAAAGTGGCTTCTAGAGCGACGAACGGTAAAGTATAAACTCTGGGTTCGTATTCAGTTGCTTGGATACTCGAGGGTTAGAGTCTGATTCAGCTCGGTTCCCTTTGAGCAAGTATGTCGCCTTTCGCTTGGAATAGCTCTTTGAAGATCTTGCAGAAAGCTTTAAGTGGATTCTGAATTGCTCGTAATTGCTCGTGTGTTCTTGATTTCTAGGTGAGCTTCGATTTGAATTCTTCCCTCTATTTATAGATGAGAGACATCGAAAGATCGGTTGGAGACGATGATCCATGTGTCTCTCTCTTTTGGGTAGCTAACGGCTCTTCCAAAGAATGGTGACAGAGTCTTTTCCCTCCATTTCCGGAAAAGTGTTGACTTGCAGCTTTAATCAGAAAGTAGACAGCTGGCTGCTCGTCATTGGTCGAGGCTGAAGAAAGTAGGTGAGACAAACAGACTTCAAGACAGATCTGAAGCTGACTTCTCTGTACCTCGTATGACTCTGCTGATTTGACTTATAAGATCTCTAACAGTCTAAAGACTGTCTGGCCGTTGTTGAGTCTAATTTATGTTTAGTAGCATACTCCTGCTGAGTCTAGCTGGTGATCGCAGTATTGCACCGAAGAATCCTGCAAAATTAGAGAATTAAATTAGTATAGTTCACAGGGTATCGAACACAGGGAACGGACGACTAGACACTTTATTTTCCTACTTATCTATGGTTTTGGTTAGCAACCACACAAGATTTAGGTTTTAATCTAAACTAAGAAATTGTAAAACTGAAAGAAATTATAAAAACTGAAAACGGAAAATAAACTGAATGAACTGGGCAATTGAAAGGCAGGTCCAGCAGAATATTCACACACACGTAATTCCAATCCTCGGCACTTAATATGAATTAATCTCAAGAATCTACTAGTTATAGACCACCGTAACTTAAACTGCGTGATCCTCACTCCCACTTACTTAGTCGGTAACCGCCATGTTGGGCATCGAAACGGCTACTTCCCTAACCTAGCTACAACCTACGTTGTTGGGCAATCAATAAATTTAATAGCTAGACAGCTTTATCGAACTAAGGGAGCCTAGTATAGGAGCCTACTCGTATGTTGGGCATCTAATAGTCTCCTATCGGTTTAATCCAATTACTCTTACGAATAATTTCACTACTTACCTAGCCTTGTTCCACGAGAAACGATGGAAGTACTAAGTTAGCTACAGACTGCGTAACGTAGGGTGATCAAGCCTAAATTACTAGCCAGATTAATTAATTCAGAATTATCCCGAAACCCTTTTGATTAATTATGAGCACCTAAGCCTCATGTACTGTTCACGTGTGCATTCACATTCTGTTGGACCCTAAAAAGTTTAGCTACTCATGCTGACGCTTCGGTTGGGCAACTGGGACAGTTTACAGAACAGAAACATAAACACGAATAACCCTAGATCTAGCATGAACGAGATTTAAATTAACTAAGGCACGAAATAACAGAATTTTTAAACCTACGAAATTAAACTAGAACTTGAATTAAAATAGCAAATGATGTTCAAATGTAAATATTAAGATCCTACGAAAACGATTAACTAAGAATGGAAATTAAAACTAGAATTCAAACTACAGAATTTAAAAGCATAAAACACGAAAATTAAATGATGAGTTTCTTCTTCAACTAATCTACGGAAGTCGGTCGGAAATGGTTCGGTGGTTGTCGGCGGTCTTCGGTTGGCTACGGCGGTGATCGGCGGTCGGCGGCGACAGAAATCTTGGATCGGAAGGGAGTAATGGCGTGAATGTGTGTTCGGGGTTTCGAATGGTTCCAAGGTTCGTGTATGAATCGCTTCTCATTCTCGCCCTCTTCAAGTCTTTTTATACTCCTTTCTTCCTCTCCAAGTTAGTTCAAATCTTTGATAAGGGAAAAGATTTGGATAAATAAGGAAACAAGATCTTTCCTTAACTACCGCAAAATATCTTCTTGATTCTTTTCCTTCTCCACAAATCCGCGCCCACGTCATCAATTTCGTGCCTTTTCTTCATCATCATGCCACGTCAGCACCTAAAACATGCATTTTTCGCCACTGCGACTGCACCGGTTGGCCAATTGACGCAGTTTTCGGCCTAAAATTACTAAGTACGAAAATGACTCATCAAATATTCTTACACTTGATTTATACTCACCCTTGAGTATAAGGAGAGAAAAAGATAAGTACTTAGTTATTTCGGCCAATCCCCAAGACTCAAAACAAAAATGAAAGACTCAAGGAAAACAAAGACACGACAAAACAAGGACACAAAGACACGAACAAAACAAAGACACGAAAACAAAAACACGGACTCAAAACAATAACATAAAAAACGACGACATGGAGCAGCATCAATCAATCCAAAATTCTCAACACCAATTAACTAGCCAAACAAATCAAATTATGCAAATATGATCTCATCAAGCAAGTAGACAATGCAAATTTCGACACTAAGCACACATATATCAACTTGGTCAAAAACTAAACAATGTGGATCTCCTCAAGGTTCGCTCATCACTCAACTAATCTAGGTCCGGTTCAAGCCACTCAAGAAGATAGATCCATGCAATCACGATAAGAGATCGTCACAATAGCAATATCAAGGAGGTCTTTCTCATTAGGTTGTAATGGGGCTTAGGACTTAGACAAATTGATGTTGGTAAGGGTCCTAGGGGTACTAAGCTCCATCAGAGATTACAATTCAATGTTATGCATGTCAAACTCACTTACTTGTGCAATCAATACAAAAATTCAAAACATCCCACCACTTAACAATTTCGAACAAATGCTACAATTATTTAACGTACCCATTTTTTTCTTTTTTCCTGCCACATCTCTTTTTTCTGAATATTTCATATGTATTTTTCTTGGCATAATTTTTTTTCTTCTTTTTCAACTTTCTGGGTACAGACTGTCTCAACTGGGCAATCAGGCCACTTAAATTCTGCCTTTTCTTTCGCAGCTTATACATTCAAATTTCGGTAGTTTATAAGACATGCAACACTTCTTACTTTGGTAGGCAGAGGACAAATTTAGCAATCCTCTAAACAACATCTATCATGCACAAGAAAGTTTATAAGACATGCAATAACATGGGTCATGAGAAAGTTTAAAAAGGCCTTGGCTAAATTTTTACTAACTCATATCAAAGAATCGGTCAAGGCTCAACTTGGCTCACTAGGGGATAATTTAGGGTCGGAAAAATTTTGTCGCGGCCATTTGGCTAAAAATCCCTAGTGCCTCCTATCATTTATCACAAGTGACTCAAACTTATTGCAATTTTGCCGATAAACACTCTCAAAAGAAATAGTAGGAAGTGTCCTACTTTAAGGCTCAAATCTAATATAAGTGAGTGGTTATAAAATTCGATCCAACAAAGTTTATTTTTCGTCATCCCAAATTACATACACATATGTGCCTAGATCTGATTTTCCCAAGTCTACAAGCAAGCATATTGAAACACAAAAGCACAAATAAGACATGCTTGAGCATAGAAATCGGCGCTTCAAAAATCAAAAATTTTGGCATGCTTCGACACAAAATACCCCCCCTCCTTACACTTAAAACTTGCTCGCCCTCGAGCAAGAAGAAAAGACAAAACAAAGAGAGAAGGCATGACAAAATAAAAACAAAAACACCCTCCTTACACTTGAACCCTTTCAAGTGTAAGGACACAAAAGACTCACAAAAACTGACTCAAAACAGAAAACAAAAAACGAAAAACAAAAACTGGGGAGAAAAGTTACTTGGCACCTCGCTTGGGCAAGCGAGGCAGTCTGCTCATCACGGTGCGACGAAGGCGGTCAACACGGCGTCCCAAGGTATTTAGGTCAGTACGTAGCAACTCCACTGAATCTCCACCTACACTCGAAGATGCACTCGAGACACGAGGTCCCGGTGGATAAAATTGAATATCCCGGTTAGGCAGTTCATACACTAAGCGAGAATGTCTCAACAAAGACATATCAAACAAAGTGGGAGGGGGCACTTGACTTAAATACTGAGCATCATAGATCACAAAGTTTCGTTCAATGAACGTGGCAAGTAAGTGGCACAACGTGAGGTGTCGTGCGGTGTGACTAGCTATGATGAACATATTCTTGGCAATCCAAAAACCTAGGTTTACCGATCGGCCGGCATGCATGCACCATAAGAAATACAACTCATTAGTCGTTACCTTATCAAAGGTCGTACTCTTACCGGTGAGGTTGTGGACTAGGTATTAATGACATAGGCGGAGAGCGGGATCCTCGATGTAACACACATACGAACCTGAGGATTGAAAATCCTCCGGGTCGCTCGGCGCTAAGAGCCTCCATGCATTGATCGATCCTATGTATTGAGGATCCTTGTTCGGCAAGCAATGCGAACCTATCTCATACCTTAACTCAAGAAAATGGTCAAAAGTCGTGATGCCTAAACGCGCACTCCATTTGGCCAAAGAAAGATGATAATTATTCCCAAACAAGCGAAAGGCTATACATGGCTCATACAAATCCTTATCATGCTCAAAATGGAAAGTATTGAAAAACTCTCTAGCCAACTCTTTGTAGCAAATATAATGATGAGATTCTAGCAACCAAGACCAACCAATTCGACCAAAATAGGTAAAGAAGGAAATGATGTTACCCGTTTGGCGAAGAAAGTCGCGGTCGATGAGGCGTCCGCTCCGGTACTCCTTTCCTTCGCGCTCTATGTTTCGGTCGTTTATGTACTCGATCTCGAAACGAGAGAGTGCAGCGATTGCTTCGGGCATGTCCAAGTGGATTATGGTGCGGTTACCATACTCATTGTCTTGCAGAAAGGCGGATGTGGAGTCGGAATCGACTAGAGAAAAACCACTCAAGTTGAAGTCTTCTTCGTAGTTGCCGTCGTAGTCGTCGGACACGTAGTCCGAGTCTTGGTCGTCGCTCGGCAAGTCACCACGTATACTCTCCATCCAATTCACGTCGCCGTAATATTGCGGCGGTGGTGTCGGTTGAGAAACTCGGGCTTCATCCACAAAAGGCAACCACTCGTACACCGTTTGCAGAGAACGAGGCGGTTGAGAGGACGAGGCTTCGCCGGGATGTCGGACGGAAGACCGACGGGAGCGAGATCGGCGAGGCAGAGATGGCGGCGGCATAGGCTCGGGAGACTCCTCGGGTGTGGATTCCGTGAGATCCGCCATTGGTAGTTGGATCGGCTCTTGAATTCGAACTCCCGTAGAACAACGTAACCGTCTCCTTGGCGGTTTCGGAGGAGAAGAAGATTCCGTGACAAAGTTTGAAAATTGATCTTGTGGATCTTCTTCCGGCTCTGGTTCGTACGTGAATGCTGGCGGTGGTGAGACTTCGGCATCGTCGAAGGGAACTCGATGGAAAGGCACAATGGCTTGGGCGGCGGCAGCAGCGGCGGCGCGGCGGCGCTGTGTCTCCGGGTCGGCTTTGTACGCGGGGAACCATTGGGCAGCGGCTCAGAGTCCAGAATTCTTCTTCGGCGGCATAGTGTCTCGGTTGCACAACTGATCCGGTTGTGGTGGTGGAACTTGAAGAACTTGTAGAGAGAAGGAGGAGGGCGGCGGCTTAGAGAGAGAAAGAGTGTAACGCCCCAATTTTCATAACTTTTTAAGGGACGTCACCACATGCATAAACTTTATCATTAGATTTAATTTTAAAAATAACTTTAACAAATCTTTTCATAAAGAGGAAAGTTCAGTGCAAAATTTCATAAACAGCGGAAGTCTTAAAAATAAAAACACATGCGACTACTAGTTTTTGGAAAATGTAATGGAAAGAAAGTGTTTAGTTCATGAGAAAACTAAAATAATGTAAACAGTTTCATAATTCCTTTTCTGTGTGTGACCATCACCATCCGCCACTTCAAGCATCTGCCGGACCATGATCTGAAAAGGTGAAAATATAAGGGGTGAGTACGACTACTCAGTGGGGTCTATATTATCCAAACTATAAACTATAAAGGATTTAACATGAGAAATTAGACATGCAAGCCCGGAGACTTAACCCGAATGTTTTACTGCTGTGAATTGCCCGAAGGCTAACCCGAAGGTTTTACTGCTGTGAATTGCCCGAAGGCTCTGCCTGTACTGAATAACGCATGAGAAAAACTGTATAGTGTATAATAAGGATAAAGAAAAACCCCACCTTAACCTTTTTGAGTGAATGAAAAAATGTATATCAATGGATTAAGTCCTGCGCGCCAATCCTAACATGAAATAATTCAAATCTTAATGTTGTGATATGCATGAAACAATATCATATCTATATACTAAGTTTCTATGTTCTATTTTAACTCGTGCGAAATACCTATTTTAAAAGAGTTCCACAGAACATGAATTCATTCCATAAATTCTAATTTTCTATATATATATTATTTAATGAGTCTAAATCATTCCAGATTTGGTTTCATATAAAAATAATAAGTCCTCTAAGAGTTATAACCAAAACAGTACCTACTACATCGACAAAGGCGGTTTCTGACTTACTGACCTTTAACTATAAGCTTCGGGAACTAAACATATCTTAAAAATTCTAAGATTTAACACACATCTAGGGGACATACGTAGAAATATCATGTCAAAATTTCAATCTCTATAGATAAGTAACGACTTCATAAAATAAAGAATAGTTTCCACCAAAAACTGAAAACGAAAATGCATGCTCCGACTGACTACCCGGACATTTGTATTAAACTGCTTTCATACACATATGTTAAAAATGCTAAATAAATATTTTTACAAATCCCTACGTGTTTAGAGTATTTCGGAAAAAGAATCAAGTGAAAACCATTTTTGTGGAGTGAGATATAAACACTTTACTAAGCCCTATCCAGAGAGCATGGTTTCTCGGTAGTGTAAAAGTAAAAATTCATTAAAAATATAAATACTTGTTTAACAATTCCCACAATTTACAGAAATCTTAAAGACATCCTAAATTGTATCTCTATAATTTTTCTGGAATTTTTCAAGTAGCTTAACATCATGTATTTGGCGTTGGAACTCTCGGCAGAAATGGTAAAATTGCTGGACAGATTTATGTTCTCATAAAACTTAAACTTTTTAACAACCAAAGTATTGACATAATAGAATCGAACACATCAAGAAACAAATTAACAAATATATAGTACATACACGTATCCTAAAAATTCTATATTTTTAACATGAATGATCTAACATATAGTATATCCTATTAAAATTCAGCATGGTCGAAAATAACGTAAAGAAAACATGAAAAATAATTTTCCTATCAAGCTCATGAACATGCTGTCAAAAACTGGCAGGTTACGAAGAACACTTTTTAACAAATATTTATCATGCTTGTAAAATTCTACAAAACTTATTAAGTATACTAGACATACCAAGGAAGATGATCCTAAATTTTCACGATGATATGACGAGGGAAAGATATGGAAATAATTCTTGAAACAGTTCGCTGATATGCTGACAGTTTTTCGAAAATTTTATGGGATACTATATTATGAGCGACTAAGGGGTATTTATAGACCTAGAAATCATTATCTAAAGATCCCTAATCCTAAAAGGTATCAAATATATTTTATCCATAATTATTTTCGTCCATATATAATTTATATAGAATTTAGTCTATCACCTACCATATAAGAGATTCAATCCTAGTTGGTTTAGGAAATTCAAAATAAATAAATATTATTCTTGCCTAATAATTCTAATATTATTTCTATCTCAACAAAATAATATAATCATAATATTATATAAATAAACCTATTCAAAGTTCAAAATAAATTTACATAATAAAAATAATTTAATGAAAAATAACATAGATGTTTTAATTTTCATTCTCATTTTTCTAAGGCGCGACTTATAGAATTAAACTCGTGATATTATGCATGAAATGCAAATGCATTTTATTTTATTTATTTATTTATAGATAAAATTTTGGGGTGTTACAAAGAGGGTTGAATAGTGTCAAGTGGGTAGGGTTTCATGATCTCTCCCCTTTTATAGTACAAAATTTTTCACTTTGACCCCTCCACTTGCACAATTGATAGAATGACCCCATCTTTATGCAATTAAGTCCTCCAATCTTTATAAACTTCAATTGGCCCCAACAAAGCTTCCTTCTTTCAATTTAACCCTTCAAAAACTTTGGAAACATCAATTGGGTCCTTTATGACTTCCGGAATTGTAATTTGGTCCCCCAAAATTCTTCTCTTCTCTATTCACCACAACAATTTATTTCTCCTTACACTTAAGCCCTTTTTCTTCCTTAGCCAAAATCTGAAAAATAAGAAGAAAAACATCAAGCATAACATCGGGAAAAAAACAAATAAAAATATGAAAAATAAAATAAAATAAATGAAATAGTAAACACGGGTTGCCTCCCGGTAGTGCCTCTCTTTAGAGTCTTCGGCTAGACCTCCTCTTCAAAGAGTCAAACGTAAGAGGGAATGGACAAGCATTGCTCATCCACATCTTCCATCATAGCGGCTGCATGGTAGATTTTAAGCCGTTGGCCATTGACGGTGAAAGCTTCGTCCGAATCGAGTTTCTGTATGACCACTGCTCCGCTTGGCCAAGCGGAGCGCACTCTGAACGGGCCAATCCATCTGGACCTAAGCTTTCCCGGCATGATCCGTAGGCGTGATTTATACAGCAAGACAAGTTGCCCCGGCTCAAATTTCTTCAAACGAATGGCCTTATCATGCCATGCCTTAGTACGATCCTTGTATCGCATTGCCGCGTCATAGGACTCCATCCGAATCTCCTCCAGCTCTTGAAGCTGATATTTTCGTTCCTTAGCACATTCGGCTGGGTCCATGTATATTTTCTTTACAGCCCACCAAGCTTTGTGCTCCAGTTGCACAGGCAGATGACATAGCTTACCAAAAATCAATCTATACAGAGACATTTCGAGAGGAGTTTTATAAGCTGTCCGATAAGCCCATAAGGCGTCATCCAGCCTCGTACTCCAATCCTTCCTTGATGGATTGACAGTCTTCTCCAATATAGCCTTGATTTCTCTATTAGACACTTCAGCTTGACCATTCGATTGAGGATGGTAAGCGGTAGAGACTCGGTGAGCTACTCCATACTTCTTCATTAATGATTCTATGGTGCGGTTGCAAAAGTGTGTGTCTTGGTCGCTTATTATGGCTTTGGGTACTCCAAATCTGCAAAAAATGTTAGTACGGAGAAATTCTGCAACCACTTTAGAATCATTAGGCTTGGTGGCTTTCGCCTCGACCCACTTAGAAACATAATCGACGGCAAGTAAAATATACACGTTCCCATATGAGTGAGGAAACGGACCCATGAAATCCATACCCCATACATCGAAAATTTCGCAAAATCTTAAAGGCTTTTGGGACATTTCATCTCTCATGGATATATTTTCGGTCATTTGACAACGCGTACAAGACTTACAGTAATTGTAGGCGTCGAGGTGTAGGCGTGGCCAAAAGAATCCCGCATCCAATACCTTCCTTGCGGTTCTTTTTGGACCAAAATGTCCACCATAAGCAGAAGAGTGGCAGTGAAATAAGACGTCTTCTTGTTCGTCTTCGGGTATGCATCTGCGAATCACTTGATCGACTCCCATTTTCCAAAGAATTGGAGAGTCCCAAAAATATTGCTTGCATTCGCTTTTCAACTTAGCATTTTGAGCATGAGTAAACTCGGGTGGAAGCTGCTTAGATGTCAAGTAATTCACAATATTAGCAAAACAAGGTAAATTAGAAGTCTTACCCACAGTCTGCAACTGTTCTGACTCGGTGGTGTCTCGGTTGGCCAACTGAGACACTTTCTGAACTTGCATCGCAAAACACTGTTCCGACAGCAGCTGGGAAAGGCTGGAAATAGTCTCTGGAACAGCATATAAGTGTTCTTCTAGAAAGGTCTCGTTGATTGGCTCTCCATCATCTTCTTGATTTAATCGGCTTAAGTGGTCCGCCACATGATTTTCAGCACCTTTCTTGTCCTTCACCTCCCAATCAAATTCTTATAGAAGAAGAATCCATCGGATAAGTCTTGGCTTTGATTCCTTCTTTGATAGGAGATGCTTGACGGCGGCGTGATCGGTATAGACGATTATCTTCGAGCCGAGTAAATAAGAATAAAATTTATCAAAGGCAAACATTATTGCCAACAACTCTTTCTCCGTGGTGGAATAGTTGCATTGAGCCGGATTCAATATCTTAGATGCATAGTAAATCACGTGGCTCTCCTTTCCGGATTTCTATCCCAGCACTACTCCGATTGCCCAATCGGAGGCATCGCACATAATTTCGAAGGGTTTGTTCCAATCCGGCGGCTGCATCACCGGAGCTGTTGTGAGCTTATCTTTCAGGAGGGTAAAGGCCTCCTTACACTTGTCAGCAAAATCGAAGTCGATCTCCTTTTGTAGTAGCCTTGTCAATGGTTGAGCTATCTTCGCGAAATCCTTGATAAAATGCCAGTAAAAACCAGTGTAACCTAGAAAACCACGAACTTCTTTCGGCGTAGTAGGATACGGCAACTTGGCTATAGATTCGACCTTGGCCTTGTCGACTTTGATTCCTCTTCTTGAAACAATGTGACAGAGCACAATCCCCTCGGTCACCATGAAATGGCATTTTTCATAGTTTAACACCAATTTCTTTTCTACGCACCGGGCTAGGACCTTGTCTAGATTCTTCAAGCACGCAGTGTAAGAGTCACCGTAAATGGTGAAGTCGTCCATGAAGACTTCTATGCAATTCTCGATAAGATCCGAGAATATACTCATCATGCACCTTTGAAAGGTGCCCGGCGCGTTACACAAACTAAACGGCATTCGGCGGTAGGCGAACGTTCCATATGGACATGTGAACGTCATCTTGTCTTGATCCTCATCTCGAACATGGATTTGAAAATAGCCGCTATATCCGTCTAGAAAATTGAAATAGACTTGCCCCGCAAGTCTCTCGAGCATTTGATCGATGAAAGGAAGCGGGAAATGATCCTTGCGTGTAGCCGAATTAAGCTTCCGATAATCGATGCACATGCGTCATCCCGTCACTAAGCGTACCGAAACTAATTCGTTCTTCTCGTTTTCCACCACTTGGAATCCAGACTTCTTCGGCACGACGTGAACGGGACTCACCCATTTGCTATCCGATATGGGGTAATTTATACCCATAGACAGCAGCTTCAAAACTTCCTTTAGTACGACCTCCCGCATATTCGGATTGAGCTTCCTTTGTTGATCGCGGAAAGGCTTGCTATCAGGCTCCATCAAGAAAGAGTGCTCGCATACATCGGGACTTATACCGGTAATGTCGGCTAAAGTCCAGCCGATAGCCTTCTTATGCTTCCTCAAAACTTCTAGCAATGCCGCTTCTTGATTGTCATCAAGCTCCTTGTTGATGATGACGGGTAGCGTCTCATCTTCTCCCAGATATGCATACTTCAGATGTGTAGGGAGCTGTTTAAGTTCCAACTTCGGAGCTTTGACGATCGACGACAACAGTTTCTCAAAAGTGTCTCGGTTGGGCAACTGAGACACATTACTGACAGTTTTCAGCTTTGGGGTTGCGTACAAAGCTAAGATGCTTTCTCTGATCTCCTCATCCCTCATATCTTTAACGTCTTCCTCGGTTAGCCCTTGAGTCAAGGTAACTTCCATTTTGTCCTGCACCACATACGTCTCAAGATATTCTTGGACAATTGCATCAATGGAGTCAGTAGAAAAAGCATTCTCATTTTCATGATCGTAGGGTTTCTTAAGTGCTTCAGATATCCGATGAACATAAGTTTCATTATGGTATGCTACACTTATCGAACCCTCATCCACATTAATTATAGCCTTTACAGTCTTTAAAAACGGCCTACCCAATAACACTCCCGCAGTTCCTTCAACTTGCCTATCATTTGTGTCAATTACATAAAAATATGCCGGATAGACAAAGTTGTTGATTCTGACTAAAATATTCTCAAGTAAACCAATCGGAGCAATGCATGACCTATCCGCTAATTGAATAATCACCTTAGTATATATTAACTCAGCTCCTACCAATTGATTATATACAGATAAAGGCATAACATTTATAGATGCTCCTAGATCACACATGGCTTGTTTAATCATGACATCACCCATCAGATAGGGAAGTGTGAACATACCTGGGTCGGCACATTTAGCAGGAAGCATCTTCTGTATAATCGCCGATACTGTGTGATCGAACAAAACTTTCCCGGACTTGAGAACTTTTCCAGCAATGAAATCCTTCACAAATTTCCCGAACTTGGGAATCTTTACGGCTTCAAGGAAAGGGATATTTATCTCCAATTTCTCGAACAACTTCATGTAATCCATGATTTCCTTGTTCGGCGTTCTTTTTCTTTCCAAAGCTTCCGGAAATGGTGGAGGAAGTATCGGTTCAGACTCCGATTGGCAGGTCGGGACAGCCTCCTCTTCCTGTTCTAGTTCAGCATCTTCAGCATGCTGCTCTACTGGACGGTAGGGTTGTGCAGGCTGTTCTGCGGACTTCTTCTTTTCTGCTAGCTTTTCTGGGTGTCTCGCTTCCATAATCGGGTCAGGCAGTTCTTTTCCTCCACGCAGCGTAATCTGATTGCAGTTATGGGCATTTGGATTTTGCTGGGTTTGAGCTGGAAGCTGCCCTTGAGAATTCTTCATCTCCTGCATGATAGAATTCAACTTACTCATTTGCTTGGCCAATTGATCCATCATAGCTTGTTGATCCTTCTTTGTTTGATTCTTCTCTTGTTGAGTTTGGATCATCTCCTTCTGCATTTGTTGTTGAAATGCAGTAGTGTCCTTCTGTGAAGAAACCATTTCAGCCAAGAGTTTTTCCAAAGGATTCTGGTGCTCCTGTTGGGCAACTGGAGCACTCTGCTGCTGAAACTGCCTTTGATGCGGAGGCCTATACGCCTGCTGATAGCTATTCTGATTAGGAGCCTGGTATGGCTGCTGATAATTCTGTTGCTGCTAGTATGGCTGCTGAAATTGTTGTTGAGGCGGATTCCTTAGTTCAAATTGTTCTTCCGGTTGCCTCCATCGAAGGTTTGGATGAACTCCTTGCTGCCCGCTCCAATTTCCAGCTGTGTTAGCTTCTTCTCCCGGACATTGTAGTGATATATGTCCTTTTTCTCCACATGCTCCACATGCGTGATCGGCATTTGATCGGCTTGGGGCAGGAGCGTTCTGCTTGAGTATCAAGTCGAGCTTGTCTTGCAATAGGCTGAATTTTGCCTCCACTTTATTATCGATCTCATCCATGTAGTCGGAATGAGACCAATTTACAGCTCTCCTTGTTGGTCTCGGCCCTTTGTATTGTGAGGTAGACTCCGCAAGCCCTTCGATTATATTTCTTGCATCTTCGTAAAAGCTTGTATGGAAATTCCCTCTCAGACCGATATCAACCATGGCTTTTGCTTCATCTGTCATTCCTTGATAGAAAATCTATAGAAGCTCTACATCCGAGTAGCCATGGTTCGGACAACTATCGACAAGTCGTCCAAATCTCTCCCAGTATGCGCCGAAGGTCACGTCGATTTCTTGAGCAATCCCGGAAATCTGCTTCTTTAATGCATTTATCTTCGATTGCGGGAAGTATTTCTTCAAGAAAACCATACGCATCTGGGCCCACATCGTGATCGTGTTCGGCTTTAAACTTGAGAACCACGCTTATGCTCCGTCTTGGAGAGTGAATGGAAAGGCCTTGAGCTTGAAAGCGTCCAGGTTGCCCTACTGGTGCAGATTACACACTTGGTTGAACGATGCCAAAAAAAAAATTGGATTCTCGTTCGTCCTTCCATAAAACTTCGGCATGGCAGCGACCATGTTCAGCTTGACATCAATTTGTTCTATAGTAGTGATTTGGATTGGACCGGGTAGGTCCGCTCCCATGTCAAGCGATCCGGTATTCATCCTCAAGGGTTGTGGATTGTGTACTTCGTCCTCTATCTCTTCCTCCTCTGATTCTGAGCTTGTTACTGGAGTGTTTTGCCTTGTTCTATCGAACAAAATAGTCTCTGGTTCTGAGTCGCTGATCGGATCAACGACGTCTGTTTTGTCTCCTGGTTGGGCAGTTGAGACGTCTACTGCCTTGGACAGATTCTGCTGCTTTTGCAGCTTCGCCTCCTTCCTATTCCTCTTTGCTGCTTTCTCGATCTCAGGATCAAATATCAAATTAGGTTTGGAAGACCTGCTCATGCAACATCAAAAAGCACAAAAGAAAAATTAGTAGAAAAATTAAAGAAAACTAGTTAACACCGTTCCCCAGCAACGGCGCCAATTTGGTGATTGCTGTATTGCACCAAATAATCCTGCAAAATCAGAGAATTAAATCAGTATAGTTCACAGGGTATCGAACACAGGGAACGGACGACTAGACACTTTATTTTCCTACTTATCTATGGTTTTGGTTAGCAACCACGCAAGATTTAGGTTTTAATCTAAACTAAGAAATTGTAAAACTGAAAGAAATTATAAAAACTGAAAACGGAAAATAAACTGAATGAACTGGGCAATTGAAAGGCAGGTCCAACAGAATATTCACACACACGTAATTCTAATCCTCGGTACTTAATATGAATTAATTTCAAGAATCTACTAGTTATAGACCACCGTAACTTAAACTGCGTGATCCTCACTCCCACTTACTTAGTCGGTAACCGCCATGTTGGGCATCGAAACGGCTACTTCCCTAACCTAGCTACAACCTACGTTGTTGGGCAATCAATAAATTTAATAGCTAGACAGCTTTATCGAACTAAGGGAGCCTAGTATAGAAGCCTACTCGTATGTTGGGCATCTAATAGTCTCCTATCGGTTTAATCCAATTACTCTTACGAATAATTTCACTACTTACCTAGCCTTGTTCCACGAGAAACGATGGAAGTACTAAGTTAGCTACAGACTGCGTAACGTAGGGTGATCAAGCCTAAATTACTAGCCAGATTAATTAATTCAGAATTATCCCGAAACCCTTTTGATTAATTATGAGCACCTAAGCCTCATGTACTGTTCACGTGTGCATTCACATTCTGTTGGACCCTAAAAAGTTTAGCTACTCATGCTGACGCTTCGGTTGGGCAACTGGGACAGTTTACAGAACAGAAACATAAACACGAATAACCCTAGATCTAGCATGAACGAAATTTAAATTAACTAAGGCACGAAATAACAGAATATTTAAACCTACGAAATTAAACTAGAACTTGAATTAAAATAGCAAATGATGTTCAAATGTAAATATTAAGATCCTACGAAAATGATTAACTACGAATGGAAATTAAAACTAGAATTAAAACTACGGAATTTAAAAGCATAAAACATGGAAATTAAATGATGAGTTTCTTCTTCAACTAATCTACGGAAGTGGGAAATGGTTCGGTGGTTGTCGGCGGTCTTCGGTTGGCTACGGCGGTGATCGGCGGTCGGCGGCGGCGGAAATCTTGGATCGGAAGGGAGCAATGGCGTGAATGTGTGTTCAGGGTTTCGAATGGTTCCAAGGTTCGTGTATGAATCGCTTCTCATTCTCCCCCTCTTCAAGTCTTTTTATACTCCTTTCTTCCTCTCCAAGTTAGGTCAAATCTTTGATAAGGGAAAAGATTTGGATAAATAAGGAAACAAGATCTTTCCTTAACTACCACAAAATATCTTCTTGATTCTTTTCCTTCTCCACAAATCCGCGCCCACGTCATCAATTTCGTGCCTTTTCTTCATCAAAATTCGCCAAACAATATCCTCGTCATCATGCCACGTCAGCACCTAAAACCTGCATTTTTCACCACTGCGACTGCACCGGTTGACCAATTGACGCACTTTTCGGCCTGAAATTACTAAGTACGAAAACGACTCATCACTAGCTCTACTGAAGATCAACTGTGAGTTCAGTGAATTGCTACTGCTGAGTCCAGTTCCACTGACTCCTTTCAGTATGCTGCTCCTGTTGAGTCTAGCTCTACTTAGTTTTCTTCTCATGGTACTGAGGCTGATAGTCTACTGAGGAATCAGCAGACAAAACTGAACGCCTGAATCATGTAGGAAGGATGTCTACTGAGTCTGAAACTCTCAGAGACAGATACAAAACAAATACAACTGAATGGTTCACCAATCAAAGTAGGGTTTTGGGATCATTTAAATCTGTAAGCATTAAACTACTGAATCATCTCCCAACAATTTCCCCCTATTTGATGATGCCAAAACCTAACACTACAAACTGTCAGAAACAGACTCCTTACAAATATTACAAGTAGAATCAGTGGAGTTGTTCATCAAGTTCTAAGCTACTGAGGGAGTACATGAGAGAAATATCAGAACTTATACAGAATCCTAACAACAATTCCCCCCTTTAATAATCCTCATACAATAAGTTCCCTTAAGCTTCTAAATAAAACAGATCTATCAGCTAAGCAAAAAACAGACAGACACAAATATCAGCAGTGAGTGTGTGAGTCAGTAATCACTTAGGTGATTCTGAGTGTTAAGCATAAATAAACAAGGCCATGAAGACAATAAGATATTGTCGGGCCGAACAGCAATGATGTTTTATAGATATTAGAATATTCAGTACAATACATCACATGCTATTCTAGAAAAGGCAAAATAAGATACAGAGAAGCTAACTATCTTCTGAACTGCTGGATTCGCACTTTGAAATCTCTTGACGTCTCTTCAGGCAACGGCAATCCATACATTCTGAAAGTATCTCTTCTGAGCTTCTGTATCTTTAGCACATCATCAGGATCAGCTTCATCAAGATTCAGGGTTATGACTGCATGGCTGACTTCTCCTTCTATGACTACAACATGCAGAGATCCATCGAGCTTCTGTGAAGGGGGCAGAGGTCTAGGAACTGGAACTCTGACATCAATCTTCTCAGCTAAGGCTTTCTGGACTCTGCATAGATTTCAGGGTCGCTCACTAGAAGCCATTCAACAAAGGCTGTAATTTTGTCCATGTCAGGCCAGTACCTCCAGATGAAGTACCTCTTGATAAATTGTGCTTTGAGCATTTCCCGCCTTTGAGTTCACTCCCATGGCATCCACGTGTCAATTCTTGGCCATCTGTGAATCTTGAGATCAGTAGGCTTCTTGACTCGCCTATACCTATAAGGTATTTCAGCCTTATCAGGTACCCTCTCTCTTGCCTCTTTCTCCGTCCTGAATCTTAATGCTTCTAGGTCAGCAAGCCTGAGCCTCTGTCTAGCTTCAGCACCTCTGTCTAGAGCCCTGTCCATCGCGTCCCATATCTCTTTCATCTCCTGTTCTTGTGCTTTAGAAGGGACATACGTCGGAACATGCTCTTCTTCTTCTTCTGACTCAATAGGTGTTTGAGATTTGGACTTGGTTACACCCTGCTGGCCAGTTTGCTGCTGCTGCTACTGTTCCTTCTCTTTTTCTTTATCGGCCTCATCGCCGATTTTCAGCTTTCTAGGAGATGGCCTCGTTCCAGGCTTCCTTCCTCCTTGGACCTTAGTCTTACCCTTAGCATGAGCTTTCTTGGGCTTATTGGCAGCCTCTGCCTCAGCAATCTCCCTGGCGAGCTTTTCATCTGCTTCGATCTAAGCTCTCTCCTCAGGGCTTATGAACCTCTTAGCTCCTTTCTTCGGTGGGGTTGGGAGTTTCAGTAGTTTCTTCCTCTTACCTGCCTCCGGAGGAGGCAGAGGAGTTTCCTCCTCATCAGAATCCTCCTCAATAAAGTCAGCAACCTCCTTGATAATTTCACTGGGAGTCTGGGCTGCTGAGTCTTTTGGTCCTGAGCCGCTTGGGCCGGTCTCAGCAGGGTCTACATCTCCAGCTGCTGAGACACCCTGGGCCTGACCTGTGCCTTGGGGTTCAGTAGGAACAGATTGATGTCCAGGTGCTCCCCTTACTGATCTAGTCCCTCTTGGTGCCTTCAGTATCCTTTAACTTTCCCCCTTTTTGGCATCATCAACTGAGCCAAGGGTAGGTACCAGAATCTTCTTGTTCAGACCTTCGTATGCCGTGGCCAGCTGATCCAAAGCTGCCTGCATTTTCTCGAGGCAGACGTGGAGTTCATTCATTTCTTCAACAAGTTCATCTCCATATTTCTTATGTGAAGAATCCACCACGGTCTGAATAGCTTGCAACTTATTATCCATCTTCTCTTCTAGAGCCTTCTGAATATTTTGAAGTCTGAGCTCTGAGGCTTGACTCATTGAAGAGATGGATTCAGCATGGGCTGACTGGGCTGCCTTAAAATCTTCGAGTAGTTTCTTCTGGGCAGCCTCCATCAGGGCTTGTTGCTTCTCGAACTCTGCTCGTTGAGTGGATTGAGCATCTGTGAGGATAGTAGAGAAGTCCGACGTTGGTGTGTTCTGAATTGAAGTTCTGAGCTCCTTCATCTCCTCACTTTGAGCCAGAGTCGATTGTTTCCACGTCTTGTGGACAGCCTTGGCCAGAAGTCTGTTCTGAGCACCTTGACTCCGAAACCTATCTCGGAAGGAAGAATGTTGGTTTCCTAGAGAGAAATCCTTCCAGTCCTGACGCCCTCAGCGCCTCAAAGATATCCTCCATGAAATCCAACTCGCAGGCATCAAATTCCATGAATGGCTCGCACCAAACACGGGCTTTCTCTAGAATCTCCACGATGTTGGCCGGAACAGTGACTGTAACGTTCCTTACTGCCATGACTATGATCTGGAAGATAAGATATCAGTATCGAAGAAAAATATTACAAAGAAATATGAGATACTGAATATGCATGAAGTTTACCGAAAATAATTTCTGAGAAGTTATAAGAGTAGTTTGCAAAAGCAGATTAAATCTTAGAAAATTCTAGGGTTCGAAAGTTGTAGAGCGAAAATAGCAGTTTTTCAATCTTTGAACGTGTTTTATATGATCAAGAAGATGAACAGTTTTACATCCACAGTTCAGTTAAAATCTTCTTTATGAGATGGACGGCTAAGATTATGCTATAAAATAGGTAATGATCAAAATAGCCACCTAAGTCAAATTACAGTTGTATATAGCCAACGAAGTAATTTGATTAGACAAGCATTTAATGCGCCGCAGAGTTCAGCATGCTTAGCATAGAATGCCGTGTATTTCTAAGGCATTGAATACGAAGCTGAATTTGAATCATTAATGCATAACATATTCTATTGGCTACTGAGTAGAGATACGCAAACCTGTCAGCTAAACATCGTAGTCAGCTGATACCTCGTGTAGATGGTTTCTGAATCTCCATGTACTGAATGAGTTCAATACTAAGACTGAACATTCCCCCTTGCTGAATGCTCCTCTCCTAAATCCACTTACTGACTGGAGTCAGTAGGGTCCAGCAGACCTAGCTCTAATGAAAGTTCTATGAATCTGGCTTCAGCTAGAGGCTTGGTCAGAATATCAGCCCTTTGATGGTCAGTATGGATCTTCTCCATCCTGATATCCTTCTTTTCGACATGATCACGAATGAAGTGGTGTTTGATGTCCACGTGCTTGCATCTAGTATGAAGTACAGGGTTCTGAGTGATTGCAATCGCACTGGAGCTGTCGCAGAAGATCGACACTTCATTCTGAATGATGTCATAGTCACGTAGCTGCTGTCTCGGCCAAAGGATTTGGGCGCAGCAACTTCCAGTAGCCATGTATTCAGCCTCAGTAGTTGACGTCGCTACTGAATGTTGTTTCTTTGAAAACCATGAGATCAGCTTACTGCCAAGGAACTGACAAGTTCCAGAAGTTGACTTTCGGTCAATCCTACATCCTGCATAGTCAGCATCAGAATAACCAGTTAGTTCAATATTATCATCTGCTGGATACCATAAACCCATGTCAGGTGTTCCTCTGAGATAGCGGAGAATCTTCTTTGATGAGTCCATATGGCTCTGCTTAGGATTCGCCTGAAATCAAGCACAGACCCCTACAACATAAGTTATGTCAGGGTGAGTAGCAGTTAGATATAATAATGAACCAATAATAGCACGAAATTCAGTATGGTCTACTGATACTCCCTCTTTATCAAGATCGATTTTCATATTCGTGTTCATCGGGATCTTGATTGGTTTGCCGGATGTGTAACCGAATTTCTTGATGAGGTCTCGAGTGTATTTGCCTTGATTGATGAATGTTCCCTTCTCAGATTGTTTGACTTGAAAACCGAGGAAATAATTCATCTCACCCATCATCGACATCTCGAACTTATCCTTCATCATTTTTTCAAACTGCTGACACATGATGACATTCTTTGAGCCGAATATAATCTCATCTACGTAGATCTGCACAAGTAATATGTCGTCGTCCAGTCGAATGCTGAAAAATGTGTGGTCTACTGTGCCCTTCTGAAAACCTTTCTGAAGAAGAAACTCAAATAGGGTATCGTACCAGTCCTGGGTGCTTGTTTTAACCCATACAGAGCTTTTCTGAGTCTATAAACCTGATGTCCCTGATGAAAGCCGGGAGGCTGTTCTACATAGACTTCTTCTTTCAGTACGCCATTCAGGAACGTAGACTTCACTTCCATTTGATAAACTCTGAAGCGTTGGTGTCTTGCGTAGGCTAGGAATAGTCTGATTGCCTCCAATCTTGCAACTGGAGCGAAAGTTTTGTCGAAATCTATTCCTTCGGCTTGACAGTAGCCTTTTGCCACGAGTCTTGCTTTGTTCCTTACTATGACATTGTTTTCATCTCGCTTGTTCTTGAAGACCCATTTAGTTCTGATCACATGTTGATGTCGGGGTCTGTCAACAAGCTCCTATACTTCGTTTCTCGTGAACTGGTTCAGCTCCTCCTGCATAGCTATGATCCAATCAGCATCCTTAAGTGCGTCCTCAACTGACTGAGGTTCTTTACTAAACAAGAAGCATACATATAATGCGCTTTCTCCCTGACAAAACCTAGATCTTATCTTTACACTAGCTGAAAGATCTCCAATAATTAAGTCAGAAATGTGAGCGTCCAGCCACGATTGATGATGTTTTAACTCTTCATCTGAAATTTTTTCAACACAGATAGTAGGTGAGTTAGGCATTTCACTTGTACTATTCTGAGATTGAAGTAATTCAATTACGAGAGTTGGGTCTACTGAGTCACCAGGTTCAGGGGCATTCAGCTCAGGAACTTCATTTGTTTCCCCTGAATAATTATCCTTAGTAGAGGTCTCAGTTACCACTGGGGTTTCTTCATCGACATGAGTTACCTGGGATTGACTCTATTCAGTAGAGTCAACTGCTCGTCTGCTTGTGGCCGGGCCGAGATTCGATAGCCGTATCTTCAATTTCCTCTTCTGAATCATCATCCCAACACAACTGAATCTTTTCAACTTTATCTTTTAAGCTCAGATCCTGTAGCTACTTACTGATGTCCTCAGATTCTGATTTTGAGTTTCTGCTCCTGTCTTCAGTAGCAAACTCATTAAAAACAACATGAGGACTTTCCTCCACGCAAAAGGTCCGGTAGTTAAAAACTCTGAAGGCTTTGCTGACCCGGGAGTATCCTAAGAAGACTCCCTGGTCTGACTTGCTATCAAAAGTCTTTAACTGGTCCTTTCCATTATTGTAGATAAAGCACGAACACCCAAAAATATGGAAATAAGATAAGAAAGGCTTCCTACCGTTCCATAATTCAAATGGTGTCTTCTGATGCTTCTTAGTCAGTAGAGATCTGTTCTGAGTGTAACATGCAGTGTCAGTTGCGTCTGCCCAAAATTTGGATGGGAGTCCTGAGTCTGCGAGCAGGGTTCTTGCTGCTTCTTTGAGTGTTCTGTTCTTCCTCTCAGCAATCCCATTTTGTTGAGGTGTGCGCGCAGCAGACGTCTCATGCTCTATGCCTTCAACTTTGCAGAACTCTTCTACCATCGAATTCAGGAACTCAGTTCCTTTGTCTGAACGTATCTTTATAATTTTGGTGTTCTTCTCGACACTGAGCCTTTTCAGAAGCACAGGCAACTCTGTTTTGACGTCTGACTTGTTGACAATAAATATGACCCATGTGTAGCGCGAGTAGTCATCAATGACCACTAAAGCATACTTTTTGCCTCTAATCGTCACTGGAGAGACTGGACCGAATAAATCCATATGTAGCAGCTGAAGGATTCCATCAGTGGAAGGCGATGGAACAGGTGGATTTTGCTTCTTTGTTTGCTTTCCCTTCATACATGCTTCACACTGAGTGTCTTTGCTAAATAGTTCATTCGGCAGTCCACTTGCTAGAGCGTTTCTAGCTAGCTTGTTGAGTGTCTTGAAGTTGAGATGGCTGAGTCTTCTGTGCCAGAGCCACCCTGTTCTGTTATCGTTCTTCGCTAGCAAGCTAGCTTCAGGTTCACCTGAGTTCCAGTCAACTACATAGATGTTCTTTTTGCGAGAACCTGATAACACTATTTTCCCTGTAGATTTATCAATGACATCACAGAAACCAGCGTAAAAATCACTCTATTCGAGTTATCACAAAATTGACTAAAAGAGAGAAGATTATGTTGAAGTCCTTCAACATATGATACTCTTGGAACTGTGGCGGTTCCAATGCTGAGTGTTCCATAGCCTCTGGTAAAGCCTTTTGCATTGTCTCCGAACTCGATTCTGGGTCCTTCTTCAGTAGTATAATTCTTCAGTAGGTCCTTCTGGTATGTCATATGTCTTGAGCATACGCTGTCCACATACCAAGGGTCCTTGTGCACCTGCAAAACATAATTATATTCAGGTACCCTTTATTTTTGATTTTGGGTCCTTAGATGTTAGTTTTGGTAACCCAAATCTGTCTCACGACCCTTGTGGTCTCAAACAGTTTCTTTCCACTCTGATCAACGTACTTGACCACTGGACTGGTCGATGCTGACTTCTGAAGATTCACAGGTTCAGGAGTCCTGATCTGCTGAGTTGGTGGACTGCTGACCTTAGCCTTCTGAACGGCTTTCTTCTTCCTTTTCTGACTTCTGGATCCTCTCCTGACTATATGATCATAGTAGTATGACCCATACTGAGCTGGATGTGTCAGCTGCGGAGGTCCATACTGATCAGCCCACTTAACTCTGCTGGTTCCCCCTTGACTGAGCTGGGGTGATTTTGAGCTAATCTTCTTGTCAGAATGTTGATAGCTAGGATGAGGTGCCTTCATCTTCTGTTTGTTCTTTGCTAAGGGATTCTAGAACTCAGCATTGATAGTCTTCCCTTGAACAAACCTATCAGCTAGCCGGTTCTCTGAGTGTACTGGGGCAGATGAGGAGGCTCTATGGCTGAAACCGAGTCCCTCCTTACAGTGCTTAGGCTTGTTGTTGGCTAGCATTGCCTCAAGCTTCTTTTCAGCACCCATATACCGCTCTGTCATCATATTCCTCCAGACATCATCACTTTTCTTAAGTATTTCATGCTCGGTCTGAAGTCCTGACAACTCTTGCTTCAGTAGATTCAGTTCAGTATCCTTCTGAGTCAAGTCATTGGTCAGTACTGAGATCATATCTTTTTGTTGCTGAGACTTGGTCATCAGAGAGTTAATCTCCTCTCTGAGTCTCAACACAAATCCTTCTGACTCAGTAGCAATTTGACTCTCCTGAGAAAGTCTCTGATTTTCCACTTTCAGGGTATCTGTTGGGTTATGAGTCAGTAGATGATACTCAATAGTTAGTGGGTTAAAATAATATTGGGGGAAATCGTAGTAGTACTATGGAATTGAAGATCCCAAAATCCAACTGATATCAGTAGTGTAGTGTCTTGATAGGATTAACTGATGTATAGGCTAGACTGTTTTTGTTTTGTTTATCCTTGTGTTTATGTCCTGTACGAGGTAAAATGTTGGATTGATCTTCTGTCGAAGTTACTTTCCAGAACCCCACGTCATCAGTGTAAGAGCCTGCGTTCTTGAGTCATCAGCTGATCTTCGCCTCAGTAGAAGACATCTCATCAACTGACAGACATTAGTAGAAGAACTCTATGCAAGCTCAGTACCTTCGCAGTCATCAGCTGACCATACTCAAGAGAATATCTCTTATCAACCGACTTAGACGAAGAAGACAGAGACTGCTTCAAGTCTATTTTATCCGACAGGAAACGACCCAGCTGTTAAAGTCTTTTCGAAAGTCAGCAGAAGACCATACGAGGATTAGGGAGAGTCAACTCCGATGTTTGACACAATCTCACCTACCACAAACCTCGACCAATGAGAAGCAGTCAACGCGTTATCTGCTCTGACCAACTAAAGCTGCTCTCATGTACAGTATCAACAACTCTGCTGCAACAATTCGAATTTATGGCCGTTTTCTTTAGAAGGTTGTGACACGTGGCATCGTCGTTTCCAACGGACATATGCCTGTTTCATGACTATAAATAGAGAAGAAAATTCGAGCTCCACGCGCGGGATATCAAGGGAAAATGCTCAAGCTTTCAAACAACTCTAGCACATTCAAGATCAATCCAGCAAAGAACTTGCTTAATAGAATATCATTAGTTCTTCTCTCTAGAGTTCTTTAGATCCCTCTTTTCTAGCTAAGCTCATTGCCAAATCTATAACTTAGAAATTCGAAGGAGCTCACATTTAGTGATTGTTCTTATTGTAAGAACTCCTTCCTAGTTGGAGATTATCCCTTCCCCTTCAAACCTCGGTTTGATTTGTAAAGTCGCTAAGGACTATAACTTAGAAGGGTCTATCCAGTGCACAGATTCCTTGTTAAGGCTTGCTCAGATAAATCAACAAGACCTCCTGTTCAGCAGGACCGTGGATGTAGGATCTTGCGTATCTGAACCACGTTAAAAATTGCTTGTGTTATTTACTGTTTTATTGCATCGCATACAAACTAATTACAAAATCATATCCTTGCATAAAACGTATTCTTAAAAGCGCACTAGCCAAAACTACTTGTGAAAATCACATTTTCAAACTGAGACGAATCTCCGGGCCCCACACTATTCCGCACTAAGGTTTTCGACTGAGTCTCAACGACTGACAAAGTCAGTAGGAGAGCTCAGTAGTTAACTCACTCTGACCCGAGATCGAAGGTTCTTACTTAGCACTGTTCATCAGTCGCACCAAACAGCTCAGTTGTCCTTCGGTTTGAGAAAAAGAGCAGTACTCAGGTGTATTCACCCCCCCCCCTCTACACCTGACTCTCGTCTCCGGACCAACAGTATCCAACTCCTGAAGAGTCTTACTGAGCTTCAAGCTCATCTGAATCTACTCATCCAATAGTTCTTCATACGCGATCGAGATATCCAGATTCTCTTCTGCACCTGAAATAGTGTCGTGTGTGCAGTGTGAAGAGGAGTTAAATGGAGCGTGAGAGTTTACCTCATCCTCTTCTCTTGCCATAAGACACTTCTCAGCATCTTCTTCAAGCTCTACGGCCATGAATGTCGCTTCATCATCTGATGAATCCATGAAGGAGTCGACTTCATCAGAGTCGTCTGAGAGTTCATCGGCAATGTATGGTTGACGCTTCTCGATGAATTTCTCCCTTCGACCTTTACGTGCTGCTCTCTCAGCAGTACTGAGCTCAGGATAGTCATATTGGTACTGTCCTGGCTTCTTGCAGTTGTAACAGGTGGTGACTTTATCTTCTTTGTTCTCACTGTCTCTCAACTGAGCTAAGTCCTCCTGTTTCCTACAATCAGAAGTATGTGATTCAGGAGTGCGCTTTGGTGTATATTCTGACTTACCCTTTGAGTCTCTGGCGACTCTAGAGAGTTTTTTGCGCCTCTCCTTCTCCTTCTAATACTTCACGGCAAGCAGTGCATATTTCTTAGCTAAGTTTCCTTCTTGTAGATCATTGATTGAAGGTTCTGCCATGCTAGACGCAGGAGCTGCTATGCTGACTAATGCTTTGAAAGCATGGTCGATTTGAGTGTCAGCGTCAGCGCGCTGCTTCCTTTGGGGCAGCCCGAACTCGAACTCCTCAACTTTTAATTCTGAAAAGATATGATCAGGAGAAACAATATCAAGGTCAGAATGTCTCAGCAATGTAGCGAATGGAGTCCAATGTCCATCCGGAAGTGCTCTCAATATCTTGAGATTCATTTCTCGGTTGGAGAACATCTTCCCAAGCATGTTGATAGTGTTCATCAGATCCGTAAATCTGACGTTAAGATCTTCAATCGTGTCGCCAGGCATGAGAGACAGTCTCTCCAGCTTCTGAAGTTCCAGCGCCAGTTTGTTCACCTTGATCTTCTGAGTCCCCCGACTCAGTAGCGCTAGAGCATCCCAGAGTTCCTTCGCGGACTTGCAGTCCTGAACTCTTCCGAGATAGGAATCACTCAGGGTGGTCAGTATGGCGTTTCTAGCAACCCGATCTAGATTGTGAAGCTTCTTCTCCTCAGGGGTGAAAAGGCTTCTGTCTTTAGGGATCTTCTTCCCGGTCACCATGCCACCTCGTGCTGGATCCTGGGCTTCGACACTATCAATCATAGGAACGATAAGTCCGTCTTCTAGTACCTCTGTCATGCTGTCGTGGAGGGAAGTCAGATGAGCTTCCATTCTGACTCGCCATACCCCGTAGTTCTCTACTGAGAACATGGGTACCATCCTGATTCCTGACATATCAGACATTGTAAACTTTGATATGAATAAAGAATGATATGCAGTGAAAACGTTTTCTGGATCCGTTCAAGTAGACTAGTTTCAGAAAAACAAGAGTCTTAGAGAACTCCTGTTCTGATACCAATTGTTGGTCCTGAGATAAACGTTTAGGTGTAGAGGGGGGGGGATGAATACACTTGAAAAATTTCTCAACTTAAAACGCGAACAGTCTTTTTCAGGAAGATGTCGTACTGAACACGTTTAGTAGACCAGATAAGTTGTTCGGATCCAACAATCCTACATCCACTGTCCCGAAAAGATCAGGAGACTATTTTAAAGTGGTTCGGATCCAACAATTTTAAAGTGGTTCGGATCCAACAATCCTACATCCACTGTCCCGAAAAGATCAGGAGACTATTTTATTATACTGAGTTAGTCTCAATCGGTTTGTGCACTAGACAAACATTGGTCTTGAGATTTATACTGAGCAAGTCTCAGTTTACAAGGTATCAAACTAAAGCATTTGACAAACTCTCCAACTATGAAGGAGTTCTTTACAACAAAGAACAGTTCAAGGATGAACTCCTTCGATCTAAGCTATAGATATGGTCTACTGAGCTTAGGCTAGAGGGATGGGAATGAGAAAGTGGCTTCTAGAGCGACGAAAGGTAAAGTATAAACTCTGGGTTCGTATTCAGTTGCTTGGATACTAGAGGCTTAGAGTCTAATTCAGCTCGGTTCCCTTTGAGAAAGTATGTCGCCTTTCGCTTGGAATAGCTCTTTGAAGATCTTGCGAAAAGCTTTAAGTCGATTCTGAGTTGCTCGTAATTGCTCGTATGTTCTTGATTTCTAGGTGAGCTTCGATTTGAATTCTTCCCTCTATTTATAGATGAGAGACATGGAAAGATCCATTGGAGACGATGATCTATATGTCTCTCTCTTTTGGGTAGCTAACGGCTCTTTCAAAGAATGGTGACAGAGTCTTTTCCCTCCATTTCCGGAAAAGTGTTGACTTGCAGCTTTAATCAGAAAGTAGACAGTTGGCTGCTCGTCATTGGTCGAGGCTGAAGAAAGTAGGTGAGACAAACAGACTTCAAGACAGATCTGAAGCTGACTTCTCTGTACCTCGTATGACTGTTGATTTGACTTATAAGATCTCTAACTGTCAGAAGACTGTCTGGCCGTTGCTGAGTCTGGTCTATGTTCAGTAGCATACTCCTGCTGAGTCTAGCTCTACTGAAGATCAACTATGAGTTCAGTGAACTACTCATGCTGAGTCCAGTTCCACTGACTCCTTTCAGTATGCTGCTCCTGCTGAGTCCAGCACTACTGAGTCTTCTTCTCATGGTACTGAGGCTGATAGTCTACTGAGGAATCAGCAGACAGAACTGAACGCCTGAACCATGTAGGAAGGATGTCTACTGAGTCTGAAACTCTCAGAGACACATATAAAACAAATACAACTGAATGGTTCACCAATCAAAGTAGGGTTTTGAGATCATTCAAATCTGTAAGCATTAAGCTACTGAATCATTCCCAATAGTGTAATTGGAGCATTGACTTATTTATCTGATTGCACAAGACCAGATATTGTTTTTTCTATCAATCTTCTCGCAAGATATAGCTCGACACCCACCTACATTATCTGATTATTCTACAGTAAGGTATGCAGATGCCGGATATTTATCCGATCCACATAAATCCAAGTCACAAACTGACTATGTTTTTAGGCGTGGAGGAACTGCTATATCTTGGAAATCCGTCAAGCAAACCTTGATTGCAACATCCTCAAATCATTTTGAAATAATTGCAATCCATGAAGCAAGTCGAGAATGTGTGTGGTTACGGAATATGACGAGTCATATCCAAGAGTCATGTGGATTGGCTTCTTCAAAGGACAATATATCGGTGTTATATGAAGACAATGTTGCTTGTATCACGCAATTAAAGGGAGGTTACATCAAAGGCGATCGAACAAAGCATATTTCTCCCAAGTTTTTCTTCACACATGAACTTCAAAACAATGGCGATATCGATGTCCAACAGATACGTTTGAGTGATAATCTAGCAGATTTATTCACAATGCATTACCGACGTCAACATTCAAGAAGTTGATACACAAGATCGACATGCGCCGAATCAATGATCTACAATGATTATTTTGAGGGGGAGCAATTGTACTCTTTTTCTTTCGACTAGTTTTTATCGCATTGAGTTTTTCTGGTAAGGTTTTAACGAGGCGTCGATTTCTGTTTAGGGATGGTCCATCAAGGGGGTTGTTGTAAATACGATATACCATATATATGATGACCATATGTAAACCCTAGCGGCCCATAAGTCCATCATGTGTAGGCCTAAAAGCTCATCTTGTACTCTATAAATAGAGATCTTCACCCTCATAATAATACACTTGAATTCCTACTCTCTATTATTCTCTACGTTCTTCTTAGTTTATAACAAACTCATTTTATTCCACAAAATGAGACAATAATGAACTAAATGTATGCATGGTCAAAATAACTTAAACTTGAAGTTGAATATAGGCCCCGTTTGGAAGAGCTTAAAAATGACTTATTTCAACTAATTTTAAATAATAAGTCATTTTACGTGCGTTTGGGAGAGTTTATCAAAATAATTTATTCTACTCTATAAGTTATTTTTGACTTATTTTTATAAGGCCCCGTTTGGAATAGCTTATAAACAACTTATTTTAACTTATTCTAAATAATAAGTCATTTTAAGCGTGTTTATAAGAACTTATCGAAATAACTTATTCTAAATAATAAGTTACTTTTAACTAATTTTCATAAGTTAATATTAAAACTTATAAGCAACTTCTAAGGAGGTTCACGTATCAAATCCCGGCAACTACATTTTTATTACTTTTATTTTTGTGTCTATATAAGTTATTATTCTTGTGTATATCCAAACAAAATTAACTTATTGAATAAGTTCTTTTGTCATAAGTCCTTAATTAAGTTATTTTCTCAAACGTGGCTGAAGTTCTTTTGTCATAAGTCCTTAATTATACCATAAGTCCTTATAGAATAAGTTCTTTTGTCAAAATTATGCCATAAGTCCTTATACCATAAGTCCTTATAGAATAAGTCCTTAATTATGCCAAAATTATACCATAAGTCCTTATAGAATAAGTTCTTTTGTCATAAGTCCTTAATTAAGTTATTTTCTCAAACGTGGCCGAAGTTAAATATTTATAATTTATGGATAACTTATAAGAAACTTATGCAGAGATCCACCATCGAATCCTGACAGCTACAGTTTTTTACGTTAGAGATTTTATTTTTTATAGTGTATAAGTTATTATTAATGTGTGCATCCAAACGCAAACAAATTATTAAATTTAAGAATTTTTTATATAATTTCTTATACAATAAGTCATTTTGCATAAGGACTTATTTAAGTTGTTTTCCCAAACGAGGTCAAAATCACGTCTTACCATATGAGGTATTCTTTTTTCAAAGATATTTACCTATTTATATAAAATAAAAATATTATTGTAATCGATGGTGGTGGAGTGATGGTGAATTCTTTTCGCACCCGTTAAAGAGTAACTTTAAGTTTACATATTCATTATGATTAAACGCATATTAACCCACGTTTACCTCAAGAAAAAATAAATAAATAAAATTTAAAGATTATATTATTCGACATTATGTAAGTTGGAGGGGTAAATTGACATTAACGACTTAAATTTTTTTTAGGGGCAATTTCTTAAATACCCAAATTCATATTACAAAATTCAAATTTACCAAATCCTTATATTTGCTACACAAAATACCCATTTTTACTTAAAAGTCCATACTTTTCAGACTTGTCAGCCTGCAATTTCGTTATTTTGCTTTATTTCCGTGCGTAAATGATTGAAATCAGGTATCTGAATCATAACACAGAATCCCGCTCGTGTCCCGCTCAAGTCCGCTCGCGTCCCGCTCGGGCCGCAAATCTCGCTCCCCTGACAGCAGAATTTGGCTCGTCCTGTCCCGCTCGAAATCCCGCTCGAGTTTGACTTAGCAGGAAGCAGAATCCCGCTCGGGAAATCTCGCTCCACCTGCCAAGTTCCGCTCGGCTTCTTGACTTGGCAGGGAGCAGAATCCCGCTCGTGTAATCCCGCTCGGCCTGCCAAGTCCCGCTTGACTTTTTTGACTTGGCAGGCAGAGCAGAATCCGCTCACGGAGTCCCGCTCGGCCGTATAAAGTCCCGCTCGTTCCATTCCTAATCCCTATCATGAAATTTTCTCTATTAATATCGTGATTGAAGTCCAAAATCGAACACACTCCATCCTCTTTCATTTCATTTTCAATTACAAAATCATTCCGGTAGAATTTTGCTTCCACACTCCAGAAAAAAAATGGAAAGTTGGTATAATATTATTGTTCATTTAACGGGCAATTTAACAATTTGTCCGAGTATGTTGGCGGTGAAGTTAGAGTTGTCTGCATTCCTGGGAACAGTGTTTGTATCCCGATTTTACGACAGTTCATTCAATACAATCTTAATCCCTTTTCACTTTCGTCAAATTATGAAATTTATTACACCTACATTTTTCGTCATGGTGTTACGCTTAGGTCCATTCTCGCGATGATATGGACCTTGTTCGTCTTTGCAGTACACAAATCGAGCCGATTTTATTTCTTGTGCATTCCAATGTTCAATCGTATCGTACACCCGATGTTGAACAATTCGGTTCAAGGTTCAATTTTCAAGAGCAAGCGGGTGGTAGCAATCGGACTGAGAATGTTCCCGAATATGAAACCTTTGTTCGCGAAGAGGATACCCATGTTGTGTCCGACATTGACGAAGAATACGATGAGGTGCGTGGTGCTTTAAATCAATGTACGTTTGCGCATGGATCCGACGACAAGGTGGTGTGAATCAACTGATATCTATGCTCATGCCAGACAATCGTGACCCTCCAAGCGACGAAATAATACATGGTGGCGGTGAAGAAGTAAGTGATGGTTTACTTTCACTTGTTCCTCTTGCATGCATCCGACTCACCTATGGTTCGAGATTTGAATCACATTGTGGACTATCCACTCCGTGAAGGGGCGACATTTTGGGAGAAGGAGGATTTGTTTGTTGCTGTTGCACTTCGGCACATGGAACAAGATCTCGATTTCAGGGTGACTCGTTCTGACACTGGTCGGGTTGAGTATAAATGCAGACGGAGTCGCGATTGCCCATTTTTTCTACGGGCATCGTTTTGCAGAGATGTGTTGTAGATTGTAAAGTGCTTGCATGCCAATCGAGATTTTTCGTAGACTGGTCCAAGGAGGGTGCGTGCAAAGGCGCTCGCTGCTTACGTTGCTCGACGAATGCGCCGTAAAAAATCACTCCTAAAACCGAAAGAAATTATGGCAGCTATACAGGGGGAATTCAGCTTTCAAGCAACCTACAGCGTAGCTCTACGAGCACGCAATTGTGTTGTGGCGATGTTTTTTGTTGGACACTCAGATTCGTTCAAGATGCTTCCTCATTACCTCTACGTACTGAAAACAACGAATCCAGGTACAATGACTGATCTTGAAGTCAATTCAGAAGGTCGTTTCCAACAATTATTCGCTGCTTTTAATGTTTCTCGTGGCCCGTGGATTTTAACCTCCGAGATCTGATTGTGGTCAGTGCGACTTACTTGAAAGGAAGGAATAAAGACGTGTTATTTGTAGTTGCTATGATAGATGGCAACGACCAAATATTTCCACTAGCCTTTGGTGTGGGTCCAATTGAGAATGATTACTCTTAGACGTGGTTCATGTCCCGACTGAAAGAAGCATATACGACGCCAAGCTATTTAATGACCATCTCCGATCAACACTGCAGCATAGCTAACGCGGTAGATGTTGGGATTTTGTATACTGGAAGCAGTTTTTATGCTTGTATACAATGTGTTTTTGTCCTTACCACTATTTTATTCTCCTATCTGATAAATATATATTTGCACATGTAATCTTTTATCTTGTATAAAAGTTAGATTTATGTAGTGTGTCGGGTATCACAGAAGACTACACAAATTGGTTGAACTGACAAGATATAAACAGTTATCACAACTAAGACAACTTAAGGATAAGTTGTCGTTTTAAGCTGCAGTTTAGATAAGAAGTGGCTTGTCTTGGTTGCTTGTCTTTACTGGTACAGTTAAGGTGGTGTATTTATGGATCACAGTGAGATGGGTTCTCCTGACTGACCTTAGTGGAGAACCAACATCTCGGTGACTTAGCTGGTTTTAAGCCTGGTAAGACTTCAGCTGAGTGCATTTGACTATCTATCACTTTGACCTACTATGGTGAACGTCATCGCGACCGGATCTACATATCTTGGGTGTTAGTAGTTATTAGTGGCTCATGCTGGTTGTCTGTATCTTGCAACCGTATCCTAGTAAAATGGGTTGATAATATCCCCTGGGGAACTCGAAAGGATTAGCACACTAAACCCGACCGGTTGATTAAGTTCAGGTGTGTTATTGAGGTCGAGTGGTACTACTCAGAAATATAATAAGATGTTAATTAATTTAAGCTGTCAGTGAGCTTAATTAATTAACGGATATTTATATCTTAAATACAGGGATCGATTAAGTCAAAAATGCAAGCCCTTGCTCAATTTGGGATAAAGGGGTAAGTCATCACATATTCTCTAGTGGAATGAATTTGTGTTTATTAATTAATTTTACTCTGGGCTGAGCATAGATAATTAATTAATTTGATGCTCTACTTTATTTCTTGTATTAGATCCTTGATTTGGCCCAATTAGTTGCCTAGTTATTTATTGTCTCTTAGAAATCATTATTAATAGACTAATGCATTTTGTGTTATTTAATAATATTTTTTATCTGTAATTAATTGGCTGAGCCAATTAATTGAATAAATATTAGTAGCCCAATAGATTAATTAATTATATTATGGGCTAATTGTATAGAAGCCCATTAGGGATATAATTAAATTAATGGGCTATAAATATTAATATAATATTGGCTCTTGAAGCCTCTATATATTAGTATTCTGCTCATAATCAGAACATACACATTCATACTCACACATTATACACGCGAGTTTGAAGAGAGACAAAAATCTAAATTTTCTTCAGTTCTCTGACCACCCAAAGGGAGAAAAAGGCCGGGACACAGATCAAAAGATCTGATCGGGAGCAACAATCAAAGCTACTACAACATACGAAGGTGGAAGGTATATTTCTCCCTCTCATATTTCCATCAGTAGAGGTTGTTTATCCGAAAGCAGCCCATGACACTTGTTACTATCATCTCCAAAATAATATTACACGATATGGTAAGACACTGATCACGTTGTATCATGATGCTGCCTATGAATATACGACGTATGATTTTGATCATGCGATGGAAGGGATTCGTCATGCCTACCCTAAGGCATACGAGAAGTTAATGGATGTCGGACCGGAAAAGTGGGCTAGATCGAAGTCTCCCGTTTGCCGGTACAGTCAACTAACCTCAAACATAGCTGAATCCATCAACTCGAAGCTGCTCACAGCACGGCGTCTGCCGATATGCACTATGATCGAGGCAATAAGTCACATGGTGGAACAGTGGTGTGACCAACATCGAGCAAAAGCCATGGCACGAGATAATGCGCTCACAATTGCTGCAGAGCTAAAGTTAGCTCCATCAGAGGACCGTTCACATCGCTTTACTATTGTGTCCGTAAAAGGAGACAAATTCAAGGTTCACAACAGAACGTATCAATGGAGAGTTCAAATCAGCAGAAGTGCTTGTGAATGTCGTGAGTGAAAAAACTCGATGAGATCCCATGTTCGCATGCTTGTGCTGCTATCAGGTATAACAAGTTTTTCGTCTATAGGGCTGCTACATTCATGTGTATTGACAGTTTTTTTATCTATAGGGCTGTTGGACTAAATTTACTAGACTACATCTCAGACGCATACAAGACAGAGAATTGGAAGATGATATATATCGGAACACTATATTCGGTACCCCCCATGCGTAATTGGCGGGTGCCGCCAGATGTGGCCTTAATGGTTGTGTTGCGACCATTAATCATATGGTAGGCAGGGAGACCGAAGAATAGTAGACGACCCTCAGGTATCGAAGCAAGTACATCTAATGGGAGAACACGCGGTTCGAAAAAATGCAGCATATGCTGTTTGGTTGGTCATACTAGGAGGAAGTGTCTGGGAACGGATGTGCCAACTCACCGGAGTCGGAAGCATTTTAAAATCGTCTGTAATTGCTCTTGATTTGTAATTGGAAAAGTAACCTATGATTTCGTAATTATGTTAATTTGTAATTATGTCATAAGTTAAAATACCGTAAAATAGAAACTTAAAAAACCGTAAACAAAATCAAAAGTCATAAATCCAAATAAGATATTTCAATCTAAATACAAATAAGTCATGAAAAACTGTACGGACGTGTGTAGCACATCTCAAAGATCCTTTGAGCCATCAATCGACGAAAAATTGCTACATTGTCGGGGTTGCTGCCCCACTCGATTGTCGTGTAAGTGGCAATGAATCGCTCCACTGCCATGCACGCCATCGGTCCATAGTTCCACGAGTCTCTCTGAACCAATTATTTCTCAGGAGGCATAATCTGCACAGTGGGCGACTGATCTTGGGGATCCTGATACCTGAATTCATTACTGGCCCAATAGGAGTAGTACTGCAGATAAGGATCAATCAGCTTCACCAGAGGTTTCAACTACCTTATCCTACGCTTTCGGGTAAACTCATCGTCTTTGTGGTCAAGAGAATCATAAACCTCAATCCTCCAATGACAAAGGTCGATCCGAACTGTGACCTAGTGATCGAAGCAGAGACACGGCAGTAACAGCTTCAAAAATAAAAAAAATACTTAATATGAATAATTTGTAATATATAAATAACCACTAAGCAAAATTAATATAAATACTTACATATCGGGTAGTAAACCACTTTTGCGCATCGGCGCACAAGTTTGCATCGACAATGTGCTCCATGAGGCTTTTGTTCTGCTTCCAAAAACTCCGATAATTGAAGTCCACATCGTGCATGTGACTATCCATCTTTGGAATGCATTTCCTCCAATTTTCGCAGAGCACGTTCTGTTAAATAAATGGAAAAAGTGCCAGTAATTATTTAATTAATTAAATGGAGCAAAAAATTTATTACTTACAAAGAATGACGACTCGACTATCACGGTCTGGTAAGAGTGGGGCGTAGCCAACACATCGATACCCCCCAGGAACTTCATTCTCATCAACGCTCCCATATATAGATCCAGTGTCCCCTGCTCAAACTCCTTACGAGGATTCTCGAGCTCGTCGAAAAGTCTATGGGGGACAACAAAATTTGTAGCATACGTGAAACACCATAGTCTAGACGTTCGGTGCTGCCCATAATTTTCAATGACTATGGGCGCTCATCATTGGGGCTCCCCAAGGGTTATCACGTGGAGTCGTCAATGCCTAAAATTAAATAAACTAAATTATTAAAACAACTATAATTAGAAAAATAAATTAAATATATAAATTATATGGTACCTGATAAACTGAATCAACAAAAATATATCGAGCCAATTGCGGTAAGACGATAGGGTGGGTTCGACCCGTACCGGATTGGCAGACGTTGCACCGACCTTGACGCGGCCTGCTGAAGGCTGCTCCTGATCGGGAGCATAATATTGACGCTAATTGCCACCGTCAAAAGGAAGTGGGTGCATGGGTTGTGCACCGTATGACCAGCTTTGACGAGGCGGACAATCTCCGTAAACAGGGTCATAATAGTGAAACATGCTCTGGACCGACTCCGGAGCATAACAGCCACGCTTGTAGACACTGTGTCGACCCTACGTCGGTGGAATGATGGGCTACTCCTCTTCATTAACTGACTAGTCATCCACCTCCATAACCTCGGACCGATACACCGAGTCGGCTCTGTCCTCAACCCGGGGGGAGTTATCCCCCATCTCCATAATCTTGGGGTGGTACACCGAGTTGGCTCTATCCTCAGCCCGGAGAGAGTTATCCCCCATCTCCTCACGAACATCCCGCTCACGATGGTGCCCCACCGACACCGATTCACTCCTCACAAGCTCGTGCGGTGTACGGCTCGGACGGCTACCGCCCGCATGAGAGGATGTAGAAGCCAAGCCTCGGCTCCTAGACCAACCAAACACGGACCGAAATAGATTTTTGACATCGTGAACTATTTTCTGCCATAAGGTCCGGTGTTCTTCCCTCACAATTGCCCGGACGTCTTCGACGATCAACAACTGCTGCTGATCGGGCTCCCTCGGTCCCGCCTCCATTCGCACCCGCTTACCACCTTCAGTGGAATGCGTTGCCTCTGTCCAGTTCCTCTAGAACTGGATGGACGTTGTGTCTGCTGTACAAATCGGTATAGCTCTCGTTCACCATGGTCCCCTATGATCGTCGACTGTAACAGATTCTCAACCAGAATGTAGGACACATAAAATCGATTGTCTCCAATGACATTATGCCAATACGGAGTTTGTGTCTCCGTATCGGATGGTGTGAGACCATCTAGGACAATATGCTGCAATTACATTAAATAAATTAATATTAAACAAAATTAAGTTAAAAATATATATATAATATAAACAACATTAAATTAATAAAAAATTATAAATCAACTTAATTTTTTTTACCTGACACTGCCACAAATTGTTAAGCCTACGCGGTTGGCCTCCACCGAAGAACCAATTCTTCCAACGAGGAATTCCAGTTGTAGACAACCTTTCTACAGATATCACTCCTAAATTTGGAATAGCCTCGTAAGACCAAATCTACAATGCATGAAAATCAATATTGATTAGTATAGGAGATATATCAATAATTCTAATAATTAAATTAAAAAAATCATAATACACACCTGGAGTGCCCAAATGGGTTCATAGAAATTATATTTTTTCGAAGTGTGTTCCACCGTTCTCGGAACAAAAGTACAATAATGCTTCAGAGCTTTATAAGTGTATGAGCCTCACGGGAATTGGTAAGATACCTGTAAATCGTCCATTAATACCCAAATCCACCACTCTCGTGTCGCTGTAACCGAGGGCAAAGAAAAATAAGGCTAGAACATTAGCCACCTTCAAATACCCCAACTCGTCCAACTCCAAATCTCCACTCTCGAACTTTGTCAGCAATTCTCTTCCCGTTATTGGTGTACAACCATTTAACATGGTGTAAACAATCGAGGAACGGGGATCATATTGAGCATGCGGATTAAAATTGCAGGATCCAAACCTTAAACCCGTGATAAGGGCATAATCGAAATAAGAAAATTGGAGAGTCATCCCGGACACGGAAAACCATATAACATAATCATCTATGTCCGCTTGAATCTTATGTCATATCAACATATGAAGAGCTCTGACCGCATTTCTACCTACCCTCCAATCCATAAAGCTACCAAAAAACCAATCCGAAATTCTTCCACTAACTTACCATTCCCGATAACTCCTAAATTTTTTTAATAGTATCAAAAATCTTCGGGTTATATTCTATGTCTATCCTCGAATTCACATCGAGAAGACCAATTCTTTTAAAAATGGGCTACACCGAAACAATTTAACAGTTAAAATTTAAAAAAAAATCAAATCCCGCTCAGCCGAAACGGAATCCCACTCGGTCGAAGAGGAATCCCGCTCGGCGAGCGGGATTTAAGATGAGATGCAGTCGGCGGGATTTTGAAATATCACAACGAAAACCACAATCACAATCACATATGGCAACAACGAAATATTTACGCCCAAAAATCAAATTCGCTATCAACCAATATTTACGATAAAAAATTTAACAATATTCATGCTCCAAATTGAACTAATTCCAACCGGAAATTCATAGATTCGCCGAAAATTAAACAATATTCATGCTCAAATTCGAATAATTCTCAGAAAATTCAAAAAATAAACATGCTCAAAAAATCATAAGATTCGCGTCAAATTAACGGATAAAATTTGCGCGGGACTATAACATCGAGCGGGACTAACCTGGTTGGGCATTCTTGTGTTTTGGTGTCGAATTCCACTCCAAAATTGCGTTTTCGAGCGATCTTGAGCGGGATTTCGGCGATGGGTGAATGAAATTGGGGAGAAAGATGAGAGAAAGTGACAGATCCTGATATTAAATTCCAAATCTGTTGAAATCCCGCTTGGTCCCGTTCGTGTAGTGCCGCTTGCTGAGCGGGATTTGACAGAAAATCACACGTCGAGCGGGATTCAACCGTCAGTAGGATTTGACATTTCCGAGCGGGATTTGATGTTGCCGAACAGGATTGAGCGGGAATTGAGTGGGATTTGACTGCGAGATCGAGAGTTAAGCAAGCGGGATTCGACTTGAGCGAGATTCGATACGAGCGGGATTGGACTGCGAGAATGAGAGCGAGCGGGATTTGATATTGTCGAGCGGGACTGAGCGGGAATGGAGCGGGATTTGACTGCGAGATCGAGTGTTAAGCGAGCGGGATTCGACTTCAGCGGGATTCGATCCGAGCGGGATTGGATGTTTTTAACCGTTTCCGAGCAGGATTGAGTGGGACACGAGCGGGATTTATTATTTACGATCGGGATTAGTGACTATATATACGTTCGTGTGTTTTTTTTTGTTTGTTTCTTCATTGAATTCGTCTCGAATTTCGTAAAACACCTATAAAATGATTAGTGTCAGTCAATTTTAAAAAAAGTAAAGAAAATATAATTAAAGTTTTTGTTTGGATAAAATAGTTGTTTTAGTCCAAAACACACTTGATCCGAAGTCTCACCACACATTTTGTCGTTTTTGAGATGACAAATGCCTACTTTTACAGTTTTACTGCTTTTGAGTATTGATGAATCAATCAATGATTCTCTCTTTTCTCTCAGAGCCCCAGGAGATTCCCTATACTCCATATGTAGCCGATTCTACCGCTCTACCCTTTAATTTATCATTCTCTCTCTCTTTCTGCTGCTCTCTTTTGCTTTTGTTTTTTCCTCTGAAAACATTTTGTCATCAAATTTGATTCCAAAGAGATTTGGGACAGAATCTTCGCGTAGGGTTTGGGTAGAAATCAAGTGGATAAGCCAAAGGTATTACCGAAGATCGGTGCTCTAATTGCAGTTGTCAGTTGATATCCGTGGTAATTGAACAGCGTCTCATTTCTTTCGGGAAGCAGTTGACTGTTAGTATTGCTCCGGATTTCGGTTGGTTATTGCAAGATCCTTGGATTCTGGGTCTAGATTTGCTGCGTTTGGTTTTTTAGTTGTTGGAAGTCTGCATTCCTTTTGGATAATCATGAATGAATTGTAGAGGGGGTCCTCTGCTGCATTCTGTGGAGGATCCCAAAGTATTGCTGTTTTATCGCAGTTTAACTGCGAAGAGATTTCAGAGCAATGCACACAGGGATTTTTCATAGCCATTCGAATCTTGATTAATTGTAGAGTGTTAGAGAGAGACTTTTAGATTGGTTTGGGTATATTCCGGGTTAGTAAAAGACATTATACAATCTGAAGTTACCAATGCAAGGAAATACATTTGCTGGTATGAATAGTGAGAGGAACAAGCATGGCGCAGTTATGATGCCTACTAGATTTGTCTGGCCTCATGGGGGAAGAAGGGTTTTGCTTAGTGGCTCTTTCACCAGGTGAATTGTGGCGATTAATTTGATTTATTAGTGTTAATTTGCTATTACTATTCCCTATTTTCTTTACTGTGATTTCTGAGAGTGTGATTGTGCATTGGAGGTGGCAAGATCACATACCCATGTCACCTGTGGAGGGTTGCCCCACTGTGTTTCAGGTCATGTACCCCTTGACGCCTGGTTATCACCAGGTTAGTATTTCATCTGGCTGGCTCTTGGTTTTTACCTCTCACTACTTACTTATCTACAGATTTTCTACGTGATTTTTCATGTTCAAATATGTAGAATCTTATTGTAACTTCATGATTAGTTTTTTCTGATGCATATGCTTCTACTTTGGAGATAATGCATTGTTATTTATTCATTTTAATTAAAACTGCCATAGCATTACATTAACTCAGTGTTATATTAAATGGGCAAAGAGAGTTCTGAGATTGGGTAGAAATTTAATGTGACCGACATGAATGGGTATTTGGGCCATTTGGATGGAAATGAGAGTATAATTTAAATACGTTTTGAAATGCATTTCATGAGATAGGGAGCAGCTGTTGGAATAAATGCAAAAGTGCCTTGGAGTAAAGAAGATAAGAACCCATAATGTCAGTCGTGCAATACTATATTCATGAAAGAACATGGCAGTCCACCGAAGTATTTTGGCCAAGACATTAACTTGAAAGAAAACTGGCTTGGGAATTTTTCTTGTTTTGTCTTTGTTATGATATTGAGCCATGAAGTTGCCAGATCTTGTGTAAGAGTACTTTTTACCAAGAGAAGGCATCATACTGAGAGAAGACATCATGTATCGTAAGCTGCTGATTGGAGTCAACTTCTAATTTAGACCATGGAATGTTTTTCTATTTTTACTCTGTCCCCTGGTTCAATCTTAACTCATCTAATAAAAAATAGAGTCTCACTACTGAATGGACTCCTATAGCTCATGGTCCCTGCTGTTATGGGCTGCTGAAAAGTGTTTGGAGATGTGTTGGTTTGGTGGTTGATTATACTTGATATATATTCTGGTTCTAGACATTGTAGAAGTGGCTATTGTTAAGTGGGTAGAAGAGATGTACAGCTTTTAGGAGTTGTGATTATTCTTAAACTTTTTGATGTCTCATGGTTTACTAATACTTTTAGTAATAGATTAGTTATTACAAGCATTGCCATAAAATGGCGCAGAATCTCTTCTCTGTTGAGAAACTTTGTCATTATATAGGCAAATAATCTAGGCTAAGTTACATAGGACGAATCTAGAAATAATTACACTCTACAGCTATAATGGATGTAGATATAAACTATTACAAATATAAATGTTGAATATATGGAGTGAATAAATGGCGATATCTTCAGCCATCATTAGCCATAAGTTATGGAATAAAATGGAGATATCTTCTCCATTATTAGCCATTATGGCTATGAAAGGCCAGTGGCATGGAGATATCAAGGTATCTTTTTAACACTCATTGCCTGCAATAGATTACCCGTATAGTTATTTTACAATCTATCATACATTCTTTAGTTCAATTCAATCTAATGGATAGAACCTAGAATTCAGGAACTTAAATGAAATTGCAGCACATATTTAGGTTTGCCACCTTTTGAGACACTCTTCTTTGGAAAAGACTTCTCATTTACAATTGATTGCATCTATTTTTTGTTACTGGTGCTAAATTTCTTGTCTTACATTAACTTGATAATATATCTTCTTACCGGACATGTATGCTTATGATAGTTCGTTTGCCTCATCTATACACAGTACAAGTTTTTTGTTGATGGCGAATGGCGGCATGATGATCACCAACCATATGTAACCGGAAATTATGGAGTGGTGAACACCATTTTCTTACCCAGGGAATCTGATCTGACTCCAACATTGGGCTCTGAGACTGCTGGTAGATCTAACATGGAAGTTGATGGTGATAATTTTCTGCCGGTTTGTCCTCTTGTGCTTTGCTGATTCTAAAATGCTTTAGCGTTATTCTTGGTCTTCATTGTTGAGCGAGATCATGTCTCGCTGCTTTTGTGATTTTCTCTTTGCCCCACTCTCTTTATGTGATAACATTTTGCTTATAGGCCACAACTACTTGAGAATTGGATAATCTAATATTTAAAGAAGTAATGTGAAGAAAAAAACTCATGAAAGTCAATTACAATATTGACTTGTTTGGTGGCTTGGCGTTAAAGGATTTTGTTCTCTCTCTCTCTCACACACACACACACAAAAAATAATCTGTAGGCAATCAGTCTCAAAATCACTTCCTGGTTGACTGGTTCACTTTTACATTTCATAAAAAGGGTCAATACAGTCTTATGTTACCTTTCAGGAGGTCATTTCAAGTACATCGCAGGCTGAATTGGATGTATCTCGTAATCATGTGTCTGCATTTTTGTCCTCACATACTGCCTATGAGTTGCTCCCTGAGTCTGGGAAGGTATGCAGTGTGTGCCTAGTTTTTAATGCACTATAAAAAAGTGAAAGAAGATTTCTTTGCAAGGTGTCCACATATTAATTCTGTAGCTAAATTTCTTGTCTCAGGTGATTGCCTTGGATATTAACTTACCAGTGAAACAAGCATTTCACATTCTTTATGAACAGGTCAATGTACTTTTCATCATAACTAATCTTGCACGTGTTTGAGAGTTCTTTGTTTCTATTTCTTTACCGAGATTATAGATTAGCTCAACACATTTCTCGATCTTTATCATCTAAGAACTTTCTATCATCTCCTTGGAGATAATGCATGTACAAGAGCGATATGTTTGCCTGCTTACAAGTGGTTCATATTTTTATGGACTATTAACATTCCAGATTGTTTTATATAATGAATATACATGCATCGTTTTACGCAAGATGTATGGTGTTTTTGGAAGAAAGGAGCAGGTTAATGAAACCCTAATAAGAGTCAGTGTGTAGAATTAGTGTTATTGTTGCTTTATTCTTGTATTCAGTCTCACCTTTGTTTTCATCTTTATCTTGGTATCTTGACCTAACTAATACAATATGCTAGACTACTATTTACTTCTCACCAGACTTGGGTTGAAGGGTTAAAAGGTTTTATATGTATGCAATAATTATAACTTAATTCCTTCAAAAGAAAAGAATGACGCCAAAAGTTTGATAGGCTAGGAATCTATTATACTATTCTGGCAAGTCCTGGCAACAGGGCCCTCACTATTCTGTGTATGGTCCTGAGAATCTAAGTTGAATAACAAATAAACTGAAGAGTGATGGACTGACGGTAATGTGATGATGCTGTATTAGGTATAAATAATTCACATGCATATTGATTTGGAGTTTGCTTGCTATGAATGTTCTGTACATGAATGATGGTCCGGAATCCCCTGCCTGCTCCATAGTAAATAGGATAATCATTCTGGGTTTTCTAAAATGTAGCTCATCATGAAAATGGTATATGCAACAGTCCAGCACAATCTGGTCTGAACTGCAACATCCTTAGAAAAGCTATGCATACAGTTACTGGAGCTGATACATGATTCATAGAAGTTGAGATGTTTCTGATGTTTCCAAGCAGGGCCACACTGTAGAATGCTGCTATCATTTACTTATATTAGAAGCATATATTGTTTCAACTTCTATGATTTTCAATTATATTTATGGTGTTGGTGGATCACTGGGCAGTGTATTGTAACTTCCATTGGCATTTGTGATTCTTCATTTCCGTTATCTTAGTACCTTCATTTCCTCTAGCCTGTCCCTAGAGAATCAGATATGGAATTTCTTTACTTTGTTTATTAGCTCAGATACAATCTGAATTGCCAAAGCTATTCGCAGGGACTATCTGCTGCTCCTTTGTGGGACTTTTGCAAGGGTCAGTTTGTTGGAGTTCTCAGTGCATCAGATTTCATTTTGATACTCAGAGAGGTACTCTGAACTTTTTCCAAATTATTTTTAAAGATTACATATATAACTTTATTTAGATAAAGCTGCTTAATATTTTGCTTTTTTAAGAAGTGGCTTCTTATGTTCATTAGAACTCTTCATTTTTTGTTCTCTCTCTTCATTACTCAGACTTGATTCGTAAACGTGCCTTGCCTTCAGACTAGCGTGTAAATGTTCTTTTTGAACAAACAAATTGTCAAACCTGTGTTATAATTATCTATGGTTAGATATCATATCTCTAGAATTGCTTTGGAGGGTTCATTTGATTAATTGTTCTTCTGATTTCAAGTCTGGATCATTTCATAGGATATAGTTTAAATTTGAAACCAAATCAGTTTAGCTTATAAGTAACCTTAGATTGAACTAAATACTATACCTTCCATAATAGTTGCTTGAAGACAGAACATACAAAGAGATTTATATGATTATTTTACAGTTAAACCATTGATAAGTATTGTTCGATAAAATAATAACCTCGATCAAATTATAATTTCTTTTGGTCCCAACTTGGGCTAATGAACTAAAGTAGTAATTTTATTGAATGCATTAAGTAATAAAAAGTAGTTAAATCCTTAAGGGCCCATTGAAAATATAATGTAATAATTACGTATTTAATTTTGAAAGATATAGATCAAATCTTTCAACCAATTACAGTACGGTTAAACAAATCATTTTCTTTGAAAATATGCAAATATAGTTGATTGTAAATCAAAATTATCCTTATCCTTAATTTTTTGTGAAGTATCGCAACTTCCAAAATATTTTGCTCTTGTTGGAGCAAGTTATTTCATAAGATGAATATTGTCTTAAATGATTTTATATATGACACATTTGGAACAAATGTATTGTTATATGGTTCAAGGTCATTCTCACCATGTTCATTACCCATTGAATAATTTCTTCGTTTACCGGTTATTTTACAAGTGCATCATTATTGTTATGATAATTCAGAAGTTCGTCTACATTCATCACATTTCTATACTGTAAATTAGAGAAGACGACATCACTTAATCCTTGAATATCGTCGTCTAATTCACTGACTTTTGGTTCCAGAACATTATTTTCTTATAAGTGAATCTTGCAACCTACATACATTAACATGTTTTATATTGAAAAATCACCTCTAAAATATTATTGTCTCCATCCCGCTATTTGTGGCTGACTTTCCCGATTGAGACGTCCCACTAAAAGTGGCCCAGACCTAATTTGGCAAAAAAATTATTAACTTCTCTCCTACTTTATCATTTCTCTCTCTTACTTTATCATCTATTCTCATTATATAATTTATTTTCTCTCCTACTTTACCATCTTACTCCTACTTTATCATCTACCCCTCTCTCATACTTTATCATCTACTTTCTTAATTCCCGTGTCAAAAAATTTTGAGCCGCTTATTGCGGGACGGAGGGAGTAAATAACTTTGCTAAACAAATATTTTTTCAAGGTTGCAGTGTTATTATTTAATAGGGGTTTAACTTGGATATCCTTATGAACAAGATCTGTCAATAATTGACATCTAAATCTCGGGTCAATCCCATGGTATGTGATTGGTCTTTGGAACTCCACTGCTCTATATATGCAATTTTGATGTCATTGTTGTACCTTTCTGAATTGATTCAAGTTATATCTCAGAGAGGAAACAAATACTGTATCTCAGAAATAGAACAGAGTGATAGCTGCCCTGTTTTGGTGGAAATTGGAATGATTTATCTTGCTTTCCCGTCTAGTTTCCTTTATGGAGAATGTAGCATGTGACGTGATACTATCAGATGTTTGCTGGCCGTGCGTTTTGTTTTACATTATTTTATTGTCTGTCTGAAGAGCTCAAGGAATTCTACTTGATTGTTTAATTTCAGCTAGGGAACCATGCATCTAACTTAACAGAGGAAGAACTCGAGACACATACCATATCCGCCTGGAAAGAGGGGAAAATACATCTTAATCAACAGATTTCGGCATCATATTTGAATCGTCTTGTCCATGTAAGCAATTTTGTTATTGGTCTTATTGAAGCCCCGGACATGATTTCTGGTCTATATGTCTTCCATATGTTCTCCTATCTGGTTGTGTTGATATTGGAATTGCTTGCATATTATGGTGGCTACTTCAATATACAGGAGTTTACCTGAAAACCAGAAATAGACAGCACACGTCCAAGGTGTTGCTGTCATGTATGTTAATGGTGGAATGTAAATTGTGAGAATCACAACACCACCAGACACAACTTGTGCTGTTAAGGTGGAGCACATGAGTTCCCACACTGGAAGAAGCATATAGAAATGTGATAACAATTAATAAGTGCACCATAAATCCTAAAGATTGAAGCAGTGGCATATTCAAGAATCCGATAGGATTGTGGATAAATCAGGAATAGAATTTTGGTAAAAGACCAACACTATAACGTGCTTTGTCATACCTGATCATTTCATGCCAATGAATTGGATATCAATTGCTTAAAATATACTCCCTCCGTCCCATTTAGCATGACATGTTTCTTTTCGGCACGGGAATTAAGAAAGTGGATGATAAAGTATGAGAGAAGGATAAAGTAAGAGAGAGAAGATAAATGAGTTTGTGAGAGAGTAAATGATAAAGTATGAGAGAGAAATGATAAAGTAAGATAAATAAATAAAAAAGTAAGAGAGATAAATAAAAAAGTAAGAGATAATTTAAAATATTTTTTAAAGTTATTTCTTTTTAAGGAAACGTGTCATTTTAAATGGGACGGAGGGAGTATTTGGTTAAAGTTATGAAGAATTAGAAATCAATATGAATTAAATATTTGAAATTTGTTTTCCATTTGTGGTGATTTTTCTATACATGCTTCATTTTTGGAAATGCTTATATATATGCTGTGGGTTAAGGATATCTATATTATATATGACAAATTTTCAGTAACATTTTACGTTTAGCTTAAAGTAAACTAGTATGGAACGGAAGCAGTCTGATCTTTTGTGAAATCATTCCAATTTGTTGAGTGTTGAATGGTAGAAATAGGTGTTCGGTTATCTGGAATTTGTTAGATGCTGAAAAGTGTGGTAAGTGAAATGTTATTTTAATTTTGATTTATTTGTATATTAACATTGGAAGATAATACAAGTAAGTTAACAAGTGTTTTAACTATTAAGTAACCCTTTTCTTAAATCGAAATTTACTTTCCTAAAAGTGTCTGATCAACTTTAATTGCAATAGTGTACCGTTTATGCTCTCATCAATTTAGCCTTATGCTCGCATCATTTTAGCCTTATAATCTCGGGGATGGAAAGAATATATGCATATGATATTTCCGGATGAAAGGGAAGGGGCTATTTGCATATAATTCAAGGAAAAAATTGAACTCATGGATTAGACATGCGTAGATGTATATACCTATTTGTGCACACATCTTGTGCAGTATGCACTTGTTTTTGCTTTGCAATTGCATCCATGTATGTTATCTATCTATGCTGTTATTCTTCTTCTTAGTCTTACACATCATGTACTGCATACAGAGAAGACATTGTATAAAGTTTATGATGATATAAAACTGTATAATGTTCAGCATTTTGTTGGAAATATCTCATAGCATGTTAGGATTATGTGGATTAAAACAAGGTGGCGTTCCTTGAACAAGTGCACAGGTTTTATCAGAGTAATATGGTGATGTGGTTCAAAACAAATATGACAAATGGTTTACTACTAATTTACAACTCCATAGAGTGACTTCTGCCAAAAAGAATTCTAAGACTCATTACAGAGTTGGTTCTGCACAGTCTTGCTAATGCCATCTTTAAATTTTACAATTTAAATTATGTTTCATCTGAATAAATGATTCATGAAGTGAATTTTAGTTCATATAGTTGGCTGACATTTTTTCTTTTTTTTTTCTTAGCATATTTTGTTGGAACTAGTCCATTGTTTTGAGCTACATATCAGCTTTATTATTTTGAAACTGATGTCCAAACAATGTAGGGTGGGCCTTATGATTCTTTGAAGGATGTTGCCCTGAAACTTCTACAATTCAAATTCTCTACAGTTCCCATTATGAACTCTTCATCACAGGATGGCTCATGTCATCATCTCCTACACCTCGCTTCTCTTACTGGAATACTTAAATGTGAGCAACATCTTTTCTTTTTTGATGTATTCATTTCACGTCGTGACTTACAAGCTCCAAATCTCCAGGTGTATGCCGACATTTCAAGTATTCTTCTAGCTCCTTGCCTATTCTTCAGAAACCAATATGTTCATTTCCTTTGGGTACCTGGGTTCCGAAAATTGGGGAGACTAATGGAAAGCCAATTGCAATGCTAAGGCCAAATGCCTCTTTAAGTGCTGCTCTTTCTTTGTTAATCCAAGGTAAATTTCTTTCATCTGGCGTATTTGTATTGAGTACTCTTACTGGGGCTAAAAATCTTCATGTCTTCAGTCTCTTTGCACCTGATGCTTTTATATTAGGTGCTAGTTTTGATATTTCCTTTCTTAAGGTAGCCTCCCATAGATTGCTACTTATTTACTACTGTCATTATTATCTTCTAAATCTTCTTTTCTGGACAATTATCCTTGTATTTCATCTTTTATGCCATCCCAATTATCATTCTGCCTTAACTTAGTTGGCTGTTGTGAAATTTTTTTATGAAGATTGCTCGATTGTCAAGAATCTTTCTTTTTTTGTTAAAGTTGTTCATATTGCTTGTGTAATATGATGATCAATATTTCACTCACCTTTCATCTTTGGATTTTGTATATTATATTTTCTAAATTTAACTTGATGTCTCAGCTGATGTTAGCTCTATACCTATTGTGGATGAGAATGATTCGTTGGTGGATATATATTGCCGCAGGTATATTACTTATTTTTTAGGTGGCTTAGGAAGATATTCTCTCATTTGACATCTTTTATTTAAGATCTCTAAATCATCTTATATGATGGCAGCGATATCACTGCCTTGGCAAAAGATAGAGTGTATGCACAAATTCGTCTTGATGACTTGAGTGTCCATCAGGTACAGTTGATAGAAACCCTGTTTGACAGATCTCATACTGCTCGCCTTATATATTCTGTTCCTGCCTGGAAATTGGAACATATTTACCACTGATTATGAAATCTAGGTTAAAATACCCTTGATCTGTAAAATGCTTTTCTATCATTGTGCCCACCTAATACTCAAACATGTATATTATTTTTTATTTTTGTTGAGATGTTTGGTTCTTTCCTCTAGGCCATACAACTGGGGCAAGATGCAGTCTCTCCCCATGGCCTCTTCAATGGTCAGAGATGCCAGATGTGCTTAAAGTCCGATCCGCTGCAAAAAGTAATGGAGCGGCTATCCGTTCCTGGTAATTACATTTGATCTTTGACTTTGTTAACTCATTTTTGGTATATTTTTAGAGTTAATTAATAAAACTACCATTGGAGATATTCTTAAGATGATTCACTAAGAGTTTCCAAAATTTCTCACGTCTTCCCCTCTCGTCTCTCTCCACATGGATTTGTGCATATTTCCCTACAATTTCACTTGTTTAAAATGGTTTTGGATTGCTTTGTTCCCTGTAATATATAGCATGCACTCAGCCTTTCTCAACATCCTACTGAAACTGTGGCTTGTTTTTCAGGTGTTAGAAGAGTCATAATAGTCGAAGCTGGGAGTAAGCGTGTTGAAGGTATCATTTCGTTGAGCGATGTGTTCAAATTTTTGCTTGGGTAGATGGAGGAGTCTGCCGTGAAGGTTTGTGGTCATTTATACATTAGGCTTTGGTAAAGCTGATGGTCCATAGCTGCTCCCACAGAATGAGGAAACGGTTCTCTCTCTGTATTAGGATGATTAATCACTTATTTTTTGTCTATGATATTGAATGTGTAGTTACCCATCTGCTGCCGGCATAGCCGCAAATTTTGTTGTTCCCATCGACTTGATGAGAATGGGAGTTTTGCAACACCTAATGATGGTGATGCAGGTGCAGTAATTTCCATGAAAAGGAATTTAGTCATGAAAAATTATTATCAAATTCAATTAATCAAAATAACATCTGTTATGTGGTTTTTTGTAGATCAAATTGTATTTATCTGTTGTAGTGAAATATCTGATAGCCATACTTTATATGGTTAATTACATGGTTTGTGGAGATCAATCAAATTCAAGTACGCACATTGAATGTTCTTCAGTTTGGAATTACCGAATTATTAAACTCAAGATTATATAAGATTAATTATTGGCATTTTTCTTGGGCAATCGATATTAAAAAATGAAGTAGATTTACAAGCTATTGCATGGCATCGGAATTACATGCACATCTTGAATAACAGTTGTGAAGTTACTCATCATTAAAAATTGCGCTAAAATAACAAATCTCAAGCCCTATATAATACTTTTATATAAAGATAGCTACCATATAATTCCCTATCACAGTGCAAAATGTGAAGCAAAGTGATGGCTCTTCCTGTAGCATTAAATAGTCTCCATATATTGCCAACATTATACATTACCAGCAGCTCCTCATAACACCAAAACCCAAATATTCTGAAGCATTTAGCTCAATTTGCAAACAATTTCATTGCAAGTATGGGAGATGTATCACAATTCGATACTCCCAGTACTGCGGAGACATGAGATGAAATCACGCGCCCCAACCTTGGCCGAGACCGTAAGCACCCATGTAGCCAGCATGGCCGTGGTCGTGACCATGAGTATGATGATCACCATGGCTCTTTGCTTCACTAAACTTCTCCTGTATTGGCTCTTCGACTGCTTTTCTGGATGGCTTTGGTAAGGAGGAAACAAACTTGTAAATGCTCTCAGCTACCTCCTCTGAATTATGTTTCTATAACAACACATATTATTACAAAATATCATCAGCAATCAACTAAATCCAAGATAAATACTGAAAGTATTTATCAACTCTATTGCTTGTTTCTTGCAATGGGACTGCTACTCCTATAAGATTCACTTCACCCGCCTTGAACAAATTTACACATCAAATACCTCCCAAGGTTATAACTTGAGAAATAATAGAACATGTTACCAAAATCCATATCTTAAGTTAAACAGTAATGGCATAGTCAGTCAGATACCTTGATTCAGAAGCATCATGGTTCATACTCCCAACTTAATTAGAAGCTACCATATTTTTCTAGTTTCATCCATATCATTATGTACAGCTATTGAGCACTGGATCAACATAAGCATGAAATGAGTGACGGGTGATACGGATAACCCGAGAAATAATGTCTAGGCCGTAAGGAGCATTTCAGTGGAAACTGATATAGGAGTCATAATAGCATTTCACCAGCTTAGACTGAGTTACTGGAGATTGAATGATTTAAGAAAGTTACCTATTCTAGCATAAGTGATGCTCCGCTATAAGCCTATAACAGAGTTTTACTCATTCGGTTATCTCTCAATTCTCATTAGAGTATGATTTAAATTTTATTTAAAGAAAAAAAAATTATGGATCTGGTACAAGAGTCCCCCTTTTGAGAATTTTAGATGGATCTAGAGGTGTTCGTTGTTTTTTCTATTAGGCAGATTTAACAAACAATAATGTCTTTCTCCTTGAAATGGAGAAAATGTTAACTGCCAGAGTTCATTTTAGTCCTAGTTCGAAATCAATATTAAGCACAGATGTGAACATGTGGATGACTACAACAGACAGCCCAATGAGTCCACAACTACCTACATATCTAATGGATAAACAGAAAGACGTGAAAATTGCACCGAATTCCAGCTTCGTTTGAATCAATCAAGCGTGTAAGCCACTAGTGAATATTAAAATCAGATTATGAGATTATTATTTAATCACAACTTACTACCCCACTCTCAGCGTCCTGAACAGTGACCTCAAGACATTATTCAGAAAAGGTGGACTATACAATGTGGTGATTACAATAACACAAAAATAGTAGAAAGTAGTACTAAAGAAGAAGAACTGCAGCAATAGAGAAAAAGGAAGACAATAACAGGGATAAAGCAACTCCCGGAAAGTAAAAACATAATAACATGCTCCTATGAACATGCCTGAGCAGGCAGAGTCTATTGCAGGACAGTAAGACCAATAAAATCAGGGAATATCAGAAAGTTGGAACATCTCATAATTTCTATTCTAATTACTAAACCTTTAAACGAGCCATCTCAATTGATGAAGCTACAAGCATATGCACATTACTGCCTGGATTCTCATATAGTGGCATTTTAATAGATGTGCGATGATGCAGATTTTCCGACCTACTTATTACAGGAGAGAGCAAGAAGCACCTTCTGGTATCAGATTCAGTATGCTACTACTAGGTTATGTTTCTTTCCCATTTCCATCTGTATTGGGACCTTGCCCCACAATTAGAATCTTCTCGTAATTCATCGACCAAGAGCAGATAAAATGGTACGCGACTTATCTCTGGAATATGAATTTTGACCATAAGACCATTGATGTATAACATACTACTAATATTTTTGATGAATCGGATATCTTACTCTTCTAAAGCAATCACTATAAAGTGAAGGTGTAAAAGTCCCTAAGTACACAATCCTGATGTACAAGACTATATTTATCAGTTTATAGCAAACATGGTGAATGTGATTTGTGGAAGCTATATAGTACCAGAGCAGTTAAACAACAAAATAGTGCATGCATTTAAAATGTAAATCCACAAAACAAAACCATTACTGTAAAAGAACGTCATGAAACAGTTAAAAGAGTACGAGAAAGCACAATGACAATAAACATCCACCTGCATCCATCGCCCACCGGAATGAGTGACAAATTTAGCCAGAGGAATGGCATCAGCAAATTGCTGGCCCTTTGAGGTCCATTCATCAGACCAAATCAGTTGCAATGGCAGGCCTTTAATACTATCTAGCCTGCTCCATTCGGACAAATCAAAACTGAGATTGAGCTTCTTCCCCATCCCAACGACAGCAGTTGCACCATCCCTCCCCTTCAACAGAATCCTATGAGCCTCAGCCTCAGCCTCCGCTCCTCCGGCTGATTTCATGCAACACCCCGAAAGAACCTTCTCGAATACAAACCTGAATCCCAACACAATCTCCCTCACCACACCTACTTTCAACACCCAAAGAGGCAATGCTGGCCCACTATCAAGAATCACCACACTCCTAATCAATCCCCTATTCTCAGAAATCCAGTTGGCACTCAGCCCCAACGCAGAATCGTGCAACACCAAGTCCACAGGTGACAGTTCCATTGCATCCACCACTTGCCCCAACACTCTCCCCATTTCTTCAGTCCCCAATTCTATGGGTTTAACTCTAACTCTCCCTTGCATTTTGTTCTCCTCAAAATCCACATATCCTTGTTCAACAAGCTGATCAAACCCCCAAAAGAGTCCCTTTTCTTTAATCTCTTCGTACACATCCCACATCTTGCTAAAAGGTCCACCCCCACCCGTATCTTCTTCCACCACCGCAACAGACTTATCCGAGAAACCCGATCCCGGGAGATCAATAGCTACAGCACGCACATCCCTACGCCCTCCTAATGACTTGACAACATCTTGAAAAGAAAAAGAACTACAGCCTATGCCGTGTACGATTAGAAGACGGCTGTCCGCATTAAAGGGCCCTTGTTGAATGGAGAACACCTCGACTTGCGGGTGATTAGGCGCTGTTTGGACCTTGATGGTGCGGCCATTGGAGTAGTGGAGGCGGAGAATAGGGGGGAGATTGAGGAACCAAGTCTTAGGGTCTTGCAGGGAGAGAGAAGAAAAGAGAACGCAGGAAAGGGTGATGAGAGAGACGAAAAGAGTGAAGTAGAACCAGAAACTAAATGGGTTTACCGGGGCGTGTTCGGTTGGTTTCGGCGGCGGGGAGTCGGGCTTTGGAGTGGATTTTGGATTCGATTTACGGTGGCGCAGTGAGGGTGGTGAATCTACCTCCTCGGTTATGATGGCCATTGTTGCTGCTGTTGCTCAAGTGCTGCGCTGTAGGCATGGACTGAGGAAGATCGAAGTAAATGGGGGGAAAAGCTGCAAGAAAAGAGGGATTTTCTGTAAAGTGAGGAGTCAAGATTCAATCACTACTTTCTGCACGCGCATCATTCGTTCATTTTGAAGCTTTTGAATGAAAACAAATATTGTTAAAACTCTCAACATTAATATTCTTGGACCATCAGATTTTATGACTTTAAAATTTTAATATTAATATTTACTAATAGAGAGAGTTTTTGAATTTAACGAAATCAAAATTTAATTAGTTCATGAAAATGAACAGATATAAGTTTATTTATATTTTTTATTTAAAGCTATTTTACTACTTATTATCTATAAATAATGAATTATATTAATTTATTAAAAATAATAAATTTATTCATAAATACAATGGTATAGTTAACATTCATTAATAATAAATATAAAAAACATTAAAGATAATTGTTGGGAGATGATTCAATCTTCTCACAATCAGTTGAGACATAACTCAGTAGCCTTGTGCTCTGAATATTTGCTGAAGATTTGAAGATCTCAAAACCCTATCTTGACTGAGTTATAATGTGTTATGTTTTGTCTCTGAGGTTTCAGACTCAGTAGACATTCTTCATCCTGGTTCGGCGCCGCTAGATCACCGAACCTTAGTACTGTAGTAGAAGACTCGGTGATCTTGGACTCGAGCGGAGCAAGATATGCGAAAGGAGTCGGTGGAACCGAACTCGGCGGGAGTAGTTCACTGAACTCGGAGCTGATCTTCAGTAGAGCCGACTCAGCAGGAGCATGCTACTGAATAGAAATCAGACTCAGCAACGGCTGGACAGTCTTCTGACTGTCAGGATTCACCAAGTCTAAATCAACAAAGTCAATACGAGGAAGAAAAAAGTCAGCTTCAGATCTACCTTGAAGTCTGTTCTGTCTCACCTACTTTCCTGAACCTCGACCAATAACAAGCAGCCAGATGTCCATATTCTGATTAAAGCTGCAAGTCAACAACTTTCCAGAAATGGAGGGAAATGACACTGCAACCATACTTTGAAAGAGTCGTTAGCTACCCAAAAGAGAGAGACACAAGGATCGTCGTCTCCAACGGATCTATCCTTGCCTCTACTCTATAAATAGAACGAACCCAACCAGAAATCGAAGAACACACGAGCATTCACGAGCACCTCAAAACGTTCAAAGTCTTCCGCAAGAAGTTCGAAGAGTAATCTCCGGCGAAAGACTACATACTCGCTCATAGGGAACTAAGCTGAATCAGAATTATAAAGCCTCTAGTATCCAAGCGACTGAACACGAACCTAAGTCTTTACTTAACCGTTCGTCGCTCTAGAAGCCACTTTCTCGTTCCCTATCCCTCTAACCTAAGCTCAGCTGATCATATCCATAGCTTAGACGAAGGAGTTCATATCTGAACTGATCCTTATTGTAAAGGACTCCTTCATAGTTGAAGAGTTTTTTTCAAACACTTAGTTTGATACTTTGTAAACTGAGACTTGCTCAGTATAAATCTCAAGACCAGTGTTTGTCCAGCGTACAAACCAACTGAGACTATCTCAGTATAATACATAGCCTCCTGATCATTCGGGACAGTGGACGTAGGATTGTTGGATCCGAACCACTTTAAAAACTGCCTGTGTTCTGTGTTCGTTTTTTTTTCTGTTTTAACTGTTGCATTGATTACTGTTCATACTGAAAGTATTTTCTAAAATCATTCAACTGAGTTTCAGCAAGCTTAATCGACTGCACTAACATACTGAAATTGTTTTGTTAAAAATGTTTTCTAAACTCAACTGAATTTGGGCCTACACATTTCCGCACTACTGAATTTCAGCTGAACGGTACTGAATTCTGACTCTAGTCAGCTAGCAGGCCTCAGTGAATGTTGGGTTATGAGTCAGTAGATGGTATTCAGCTGTTAGTGGTTAAAATAATATTGGGGGAAATCATAGTACTACTATGGAATTGAAGATCCCAAAACCCAGCTGATATCAGTAGTGTAGTGTCTTGATAGGACTAGATGATGTATAAAGGCTGATCGTTTTTATTATCTATCTTTTTGTCTAAGTCCCATGCGGGGTAAATTGTTGGATTGATCTTCCGACGAAGTTACTTTCCGTAACCCCACGTCATCGGTGTAATTGCTTGCGTTCTTAAGTCATCACCGATCTTCGCCTCGGTAGAAGACATCTCATCGCCGACGTACATCGGCAAAAAGAACTCTATGCAAGCTCAGTACCTTCGCAGTCATCAGCTGACCATACTCAAGAGAATATCTCTTGCAGCCTACTCAGACTAAGAAGACAGAGACTGCTTAAAGTCTACTGTATCCGACAGAAAATGACTCACCCGCTAAAGTCATTTCGAAAGTCAGCAGAAGACATACGAGGATTAGAGAAAGTCAACTCCGATGTCTGACACAATCTCACCTACCACAAACCTCGACCAATGAGAAGCCGGCAACGCTTTATCTGCTCTGACCAACTAAAGCTGCTCTCATGTACAGTGTCCAACAACTCTGCTGCAACAATTCGAATTTATGGCCGTTTTCTTTGGAAGCTTGTGACACGTGGCATTGTCTTCTCCAACGGACATATGCCTGCTCACAACTATAAATAGAGAAGAAATCCGAGCTTCACGCACGGGATATCAAGGGAAAAACGCTCAAGCTTTCGAACAACTCTAGCGCATTTCAAGATCAATCCAGCGAAGAACTTGCCTAATAGAATATCATTAGTTCTTCTCTCTAGAGTTCTTTAAATCCCTCTTCTCTAGCTAAGCTCATTGCCAAATTTATAGCTTAGAAATTCGAAGGAGTTCACTTTTAGTGATTGTTCTTACTGTAAGAACTCCTTCCTAGTTGGAGATTATCCCCTCCCTTTCAAACCTCGGTTTGATCTGTAAAGTCGCTAAGGACTATAACATAGAAGGGTCTGTCCAGTGCATAGATTCCTTGCTGAGACTTGCTCAGATAAATCAACAAGAACTCCTATTCGGCAGGACCGTGGACGTAGGATCTTGCGTATCCGAACCACGTTAAAAATTACTTGTGTTATTTACTGTTTTATTGCATTGCATACAAACTGATTAAAAATCATATCTTTGCATAAAACATATTCTCAAAGCGCACTAGCCAAAAATTACTTGATTTGTGAAAATCACGTTTTCAAACTGAGACGAATCTCCGGGCCCCACACTCTTATCCGCACAACGTCTCCGACTGGAGTTTCAAGACCGACAAAAGTCGGTAGGAGAGCTCGATGGTTGGCACACTTCCGACCTGCGATCGAAGGTTACTATTTGGCACTCGTTCATCGGCCTGCAACCTACAGCTCAGTTGTCCTTCGCGTTTGAGAAAAAGAAACTGTGATCAGGTGTATTCACCCCCCCCCCCTACACCTGACTATCATCTCCGGACCAACAGTGAAGTCAGTCACTTTGCCACGCGATTCAGAACAGCTTATTTGGTCTACTGAACTTGTTCAGTACGACACTCTCCTGAAAAGGACTGTTCGCATTTAAAGTTGAGAAATCGGTTTTCAGGTGTATTCAACCCCCCCCCCCTACACCTGAACCTTTATTCTAAGGACCAACAATAATTCATTTAGTACTTGGGTAATTTTAAATGATTATTAATTTATGATATTTACATGATCATATATTTACATTGGAGTTTTTTTTTAATTATTATTTTATTATATTTATCTAATTTGATGATTTTTTAGATTGACCCTAGTCGAGATCGGAGAAAAATATTATATTAGAGAGGCAATTGATTTGCCGAGTATTAAATTATAGAGGTTCTACTGTAGCTCTTAAAAACTAGTTTGTTTTGATGTGTAGAATAAAAAATTAACTTCACCGCTAATTAAACTAATTTAAAATAAAGATGTTGAGATTATTTGAGGGATGTTGATGTTTGTGAGTAGCAAAATATTTATGTAGGGATATGAGTCAGGAGATGATTCATAGTTCATAGTCCTTATAGCGGGATATTGTAAGAATTATTTCTAAGGACATGAGTCAGTGGTTACGGGGGAGATGTATGGAGATCATTCAGTACCTCTAATGTTGAATGATTGTTGTATGTTTTAAAGAGGAATTGAATATCTCAAAACCCCTGAGTGTGTGATGAACGGACATGATGTAATAGGCTAGACCTTCTTTGATATTTCTAGATTATTTTGTCTAAGTCCTATAAGGGGTAAATTGTTGGACTGAACTTCAGCAGAGAAGTTAAGGTTCCAGAACCCCATGTCATCGGTTCAGTAGAGCTCTATCAGCAGCTGGAAGCACTCAGTAGAAGATCAACTTCAGCCGACTCAGATAGAAGAGCTCAGTTATTTGTCTTCGAGTCAGTAGCTAAAAGCACTTAGTATAAGATCACTCTTCAGCTGACTCGGAAAGAAGACTTAGTATAATCACCCTTGATCTACTGAAAGAGCTGCGACTCAGTTGCAGATCGTACAAGGGAAATCGACACCCTGACCTTTATCAGTCGGATGTCAGCAGAGGAACACTTATGTCTGAGGTTCAGAGGAAGTAAACTCAATTAGAAGACTGATGTCTGACAAGTGTCACCTACAGCCATACCTCGACCAATGAGAAGCAAGCGAAGCTTACCTGCTCTGACACAAAGATGCTCTCATCCATAGAAAGCCAACCATCCTCTGCGACGACATTAAAAATTATATAGTAGTTTTCCTTGGAGTCTTGTGACACATGGCATGGTCCCCTCCAACGGATCTATGCATGAGTCACGACTGTATAAAGAGATAATCTTGGAGAGTTCAACAAGAACCAACGAGGAACAGAGAAGCAAGAAATTGTTGATGTTTGTGAGTAGCAGAATATATATGTAGGGATATGAGTCATGAGATGATTCTTAGTTCATAGTCCTTATAGGGGGATATTGTAAGAATTACTTCTAAAGATATGAGTCAGTGGTTACGGGGGAAACGTATGGAGATGATTCAGCACCTCTGATGTTGAATGATTGTTGTATGTTTTAAAGAGGAATTGAAGATCCCAAAACCCCTAAGTGTGTGATGAACCGACATGATGTAATAGGCTAGACCTGCTTTGATCTTTCTAGATTATTTTGTCTAAGTCCTATAAGGGGTAAATTATTGGACTGAACTTCAGTAGAGAAGTTAAGGTTCCAGAACCCCATGCCATCGATTCAGTAGAGCTCTGTTAGCAGCTGGAAGCACTTAGTAGAAGATCAGCTTCAGCCGACTCAACTAGAAGAGCTTAATTATTTATCTTCGAGTTAGTAGTTGGAAGCACTCAGTAGAAGATCACTCTTCAGCCGACTCAGAAAGAAGACTCAGTATGCTTACCCTTGATCTACTAAAAGAGCTACTACTTAGTTGCAGACCGTACAAGGGAAATCGAAAGCCAGACCTTTATCAGTTAGATATCAACAGAGGAACACTTATGTCTGAGGTTCAGAGGAAGTCAACTCAGCTAGAAGACTGATGTCTGACAAGTCTCACCTACCGCCATATCTCGACCAATGAGAAGCAAGCGAAGCTTACCTTCTCTAACACAACCTGCTTTCATGCACAGAAAGCCAACCACCCTCAGCGGCGATATTCAAAATTATATGGTCGTTTTCCTTGGAATCTTGTGACACGTGGCATGATCCCCTCCAACGGATCTATGCATGGGTTACGACTGTATAAAGAGATCATCTTGGAGAGTTCAATAAGAACCAACGAGGAACAGAGAAGCAAGAAACTTACGAACACATTCTCAAGCACTCTAGCAAACTCACTGTTACATCCAGCGAAGAACTAGAAATCTTAGAGATATCCTAGTAGTTCTTCACTCTAGAGTTGTTCCTCGATCTCTTTTCTAAGCTAACCTTATTAGATCATAGCTTAGACACTTGAAGGAGTTCACTTTTAGTGAAACTTTATTATTGTAAGAACTCCTTCCTTGTTGGAGATAAAACCCTTCAAAATTCGGTTTGATTTTGTAAAGTTGCTAAGGACTATAACTTAGAAGGTTCTGTCCAGTGCACAGAATACTTGATGAGGCTTGCTCGGATAAATGAACAAGACCTCCTGTTCAACAGGACAGTGGATGTAAGATCTTGCGTATTCGAACCACGTTAAAAATAGCTCGTGTCATTTACTATTTTATTGCATCTGTTGTCAACTGCTTGCAAAATCATATTTTCAGTAAAACAGATTTGAAACTGGCCTAGCCAAAACTGATTTGGTTTGCATAAAACATTTTTCAAAGAGACGAACTTAAACCGGGCCTACACAATTCCAGACTTATTCATCTATTGAGTTTCTCAGTACTGACTTTAGTCAGTAGAAAGGATTCAGTCGTTGAATCACTCTGCCCCGTGATTAGAAGGCTTAACTATCAACTGAACTCATTCAGTAGCAGGCTCAATAATATACTAAATTTCACGTTTGCAAGAACTTGGACTCAGATGTATTCACCCCCCCCCTATACACCTGATACTCGTCTCTGGACCCACAATTGGTATTAGAACGGTGTTCTTTTGATCATCATTTTGAAAATTACTGGTCTACTCGAACAGATCCGAAAAAACATTTTCACTGCACGAACATCTCTTCATTCATCCTTATATTATCTACTTAAACATATCTGATATGTCAGGTATTCGGATGGTACCGACGTTCTCCGTAAAGAACTACACGGTATGGCGCGTCAGAATGGAGGCGCACCTTACATCGCTGCACGACAGCATGACTGATGTCCTCGAGATAGGACCAATCATTCCCATGATTGACAGCATCAAATTTGCTGTTGGGGAGGTGTAGGAGCTCAAACAGGGGCAAAGATTCCCAAAGATAAAGCCGCCTTCACGCCTGAAGAGAAAAAACTGCACAATCTGGATCGAGTAGCGCGGAATGCGATCCTGACAATGCTCAATGATTCACACCTCGGCAGAGTGCAAGATTGCAAAATGGAAAAACAACTTTGGGATGCCCTGGCTGTACTGAACCATGGAACCCCGCAGATCAAAGAGAACAAGCTCGAGTTGGAGCTACAAAAGTTTGAGACACTCGCCATTCAGCCCAATAAATCAATTGACGAGCTTAGCGTTAGATTCACAAATCAGATCAATGTGATCAACGGGCTGGGGAAGACGTTCACCAACAAGGAGATGAAGACCAAGATCCTGAGAGCGCTACCTTGACTGAAGTGGCTTCCATTTGCTACCTATTTGCGTCGCTTTGATCTAAATGCTTTAACTCCTGAAGTTATCTTTTTAAGTTCTAGCACACTCTACCCCAACGAAGCGTAAGCGCTCCAGCTGACACCCCAATCGACCACTCTTTTAAAGAAACAGTCAACACATCTGGAGCTAGCCCTAGTTCAGCAAGCAAGTTAGTCGCAACCACAGTACCAAAATCCACTACTAAGTATCTTGCTGAACGATGCATGCTTCTGGCTCTGAAATACCAAAGGGAGAAGGACAGAGTCAGAAAGCTGAAGAAATACCACAAAGATTCTTCTTTTGGTAAGAAAGAAAATCATAAAAAGAAAGAAGAATCTAAACATTCTCCTGAATGCAGGGACACGAAAATTACTGCCAGTCCATCCAACGACACATCTGAAAAGGTTGGCAGGACTTCCGTGTGCTAAAACTGCAAAAAGAACGGACATTACCAGTATGATTGTCCAGAGCTCTCAGCTGCACAATGAGTTGAACAGCAGGCCAGAAGAGACAAATTTATCTGGAAGAGGCAGGCTTATATTGCCGGAGAGCTATCCGACGACTCAACTGAGGAAGATACATTCATGTACTCTTCTGAAGATGAAGCCGCATTCGTGGCTGTTGAGGTCGGAGAATCAAATCATGAGACGTCAACTGAGCATTGCCTAGTAGCTGGAGTAGAGGCTGAGGTAAACTCTAAATTGAATCTAACCTCCTCTTTACAGAGCACACACGAAACTTGCTCAACTGCAGGAGAACCTCTAGATGTGGTTCAAGCATATGGAGATTTGCTAGAGGAGCAAATTTAGTTGAGCAGCGAGTTCAGTAGAACAGTACAGGAATTGGAACAGGTAAGAGCTGAGAATCAAAGACTTTCTTCTGATTGTCAGGTCCTTACTGATTCAGAAATTCTCGTGGTTAGACAAAAGGAAGAGATTGAATCTCTCATGACTTAGTCTCAACATCAAGAAACTCAGATATTTATCTTGACCAAGGACAATTCTGAGAAAGATACTGAAATAGCTAGACTCAATCAGAAACTCGCAGAGGTTCAGAAGGATTATGAGTCGCTCAGGAGGAGTGATGAAGTATGGCGAGGACTGATGACAGAGCAGTACCTGGGAGCCAAAGAGAAGTTAGAGTGATTGCTAAGGGCTCAGAGGCCAGTCTCCGTCAAGGAAGGACTTGGCTACATAAATGAAGCATCTACCTCAACTTCAAAAGGCTCAGATAAGCTGGCTGACCGGTTTGTCAGAGGGAAAACTCAAGCTACTGAACAATCACCCCTCAGACAAAGTATAAGCAGAAGATACAAGCACCTCAGTCAAGCTATAAGAAGCAACTGACCAAAGGTTCTAGTCCCAGAACACCACAATCAAACTAAGGAGGAACCAAGAAGGTCAGGTAGGCAAAGCAGTATGGTGAACCAGAATAGGAGCATCCTGCACAATATGGTTCTCACTACTATGAGTCCCGGGTCTGGTGGAGCACTAAGTGTCAGAAGAAGAAAACTCCTGAACCCAAAATTGCCAAGAAGTCAGTATCTCTAAGTTCAGTGGAGAGAGGTACTGAAAACAAGATCAAGAAGAAAGTCTGAGACCCCAAGTTCGCTAGAAAGATTTGGGTCGTGAAACCAACACCGACTAACACTTAAGGACCCAGACTGAACCAAAAGGGTACCTAAAACTGTTTATGTTTTGCAGGTGCATAAGGACCCTTGGATCGTGGACAACGGCTGCTCAAGACATATGACTTATTAGAAGAGCCTGCTGACCAACTATGTACAAGACGAATGACCTAGAATTGAGTTTGGTGACAACTCAAAAGGCTAAACAAGGGGATATGGAATGCTGAACATTGGGACTCCTTCAGTTCAAAGAGTAACTTATGTTGAAGGAGTTCAACATAATCTCCTATCTGTCAGTCAATTATGTGATAACCTTAATAGAGTTACCTTGGACGCTGGTTTATGTGATGTTCTTGATAAATCTACAGGGAAAACAGTGTTACCAGGTTCGCGGAGGAAGAATATATATGTTGCAAACTGGAACACCGCCGATCCTGTAGCCTGCTTGCTTGCCCAGAAGAAGTCAAGACAAGACAGGATGGTTGTGGCATAAGAGGTTCAGTCATCTGAATTTCAAGGCAATGAACAAGCTGGCAAGGGACTCAAAAGTCAGAGGACTGCCCAACGAAGTGTTTAATTGAGACAGAAATTGTGAGGCATGCATGAAGGGAAAGCAGGTAAAGTCAAGCAACCTACCTATTCCGTCACCTTCCACTGATGGAATCCTTCAGTTGCTGCATATGGACTTATTTGGGCCAGTCACTCCAGTGAATATAAGAGGCAAGAAATATGCCCTCGTCGTTATTGACAATTATTCAACATATACGTGGGTCAACTTCATAGCCAACAAATATGATATCAAGATTGAGTTACCTACACTGTTGAAGAAACTCACTATGGAAAAGGACATCAAGATTCAGAGGATACGCTCGGATCGAGGGGCTAAATTTCTTAACTCAATCATCAAGGAGTACTGCGATAATGAGGGGATTCAACATGAGACTTCAGCAGCTCGCATACCTCAGCAGAACGGTCTTGCTGAACGGAAGAACAAAACATTAAAAGAAACAACAAGAACGCTCCTAGCAGACTCTGGATCGCCCTCGAAGTTCTGGACCGATGCTACTGACACCGCATGTTATACTCATCACCGCTCACTACTAACAAAGCAACACATGAAGACACCATATGAACTATGGAAAGAGAGAATTCCTTCTATTTCTCATTTCCATATCTTTAGTTGTCCTTGCTTTATCCACAATAATGGAAATGATTAGTTAAAGGTCTCTGATAGCAAGTCTGATCAAGGAGTTTTCTTAGGATACTCCAGAGTCAGTAAAGCCTTCAGGGTCTTTAACTACCGTACCCTTTGCGTTGAGAAAAGCCCTCATGTTGTATTTAACGAGTTTGTTACTGAGGACAGGAAATCAAGCGAAAAGTCAAATACTGAAGATATCAGCAGCAAGCTACAGGATCTCAAGCTGAATGATGAAACCGAAAAGATCCAGCATTGTTGGGATGATGAGTCAGAAGAAGAAACTCAGATCCATCCCACATGCAATGTAGCTGACTTAATTGATTCTCCTGAAAAGAAACAACCTCAGGCAACCTCGGTCGATGAGGAAGCCCCAGTGGTAACTTAGGCCTCCACCAAGCGAAGACGATCATGGCTAGATGCTCACTCTTCTGATCTCATCATTGAAGATCCTTCAGCAAGTGTAAAGACAAGATCCAAATTCTGTCAAGGAGAAAGCGCTTTATACTCCTTTTTCTTGTGTATTGAAGAACCTTAGTCGATAGAGGACTCACTAATTGATGCTGAATGGATCATTGCAATGCAAAAAGAACTGAACCAGTTCGTCAGAAATGAGGTATGGGAGCTTGTTGATAGACATAGACACCAACGCGTGATAGGAACAAAGTGGGTCTTCAAGAACAAGCACGATGAAAACATCGTCATAGTTAGAAACAAAGCTCGACTAGTTGCCAAGGGATATTGTCAAGTAGAAGGAATAGACTTTGATGAAATGTTCGCTCCAGTCGCAAGATTGGAAGCCATTCGTCTATTTCTAGCCTACACAACACATCAAGGATTCAAAGTATATCAGATGGATGTAAAGTCAGTGTTTCTGAACGGCGTACTGAAGGAAGAAGTCTACATGGAACAACCGTCCAGATTTCAGTAGGGACATTATGATTACAGACTTAGGAAAGCTCTGTATGGGTTAAAACAAGCACCCAGGGCTTGGTACGATACCTATCAGACTTTCTACTTCACAAAGGTTTTCAAAAGGGGACAGTAGATCGCACTCTGTTCAGCATCTAGTTAGCAGATAACACTCTACTGGTGCAGATCTACGTGTACGTCATCATCTTTGGTTCCAAAAAAGTGACCATGTGTCAACTACTCAAGAAGATGATGAAGTAGAAGTTCGAGATGTCAATGATGGGGGGGGGGATGAACTACTTTCTTGGCTTTCAAGTAAAGCAATCAGAGAAGGGAACGTTCATCAACCAAGCCAAATACACTTGAGACCTCCTGAAAGATTTAGCTATGAATCGAGCAAGCCAGTCAAGATCCCCATGAACACAAATTTCAAAATCGATCTAGATAAAGAGGAAGCTTTTGTTAACTCAACTGATTATAGAGCTATTATTGATTCTTTATTATTTTTAACAACAAGCAGACCTGACATAACGTATGTTGTAGGTGTTTGTGCGAGATTTCAGGTGAATCCCAAGATGAGTCATCTAGACTCAGCGAAGAAGATTCTACAATACCTGAAGGGAACACCTGACGCAGGGTTAAGGTATCCTGCTGATGATAATTTTGTTTTAATTGGATATTCTGACGCTCATTATGCAGGATAGATCGAAAGTCAACTTCTGGAACTTGTCAGTTCCTAGGCAGTAGGCTCATATCATGGTTCTCCAAGAAACAACATTCAGTAGCAACGTCCACTACTGAAGCTGGTACATGGCTACCGGAAATTGTTGTGCCCAGATCCTTTGGCTTCGACAACAACTGCGTGATTATGGTATCCATCAAGATGAAGTGCTCATCTACTGCGACTCTACCAATGCAATTGCAATCATTCAGAATCCAGTTCTTCACACGAGAAGCACGTGGACATTCGACACGACTTCATCCGAGACCATGTCAAGAAAAATGATATAAGGATGGAGAAAATCCAACTGATAGGCAAAGGGCAGACATACTGACCAAGCCGCTAGCTGAAAACAGATTCAGAGAACTCTCAGTTGAGTTGGGTTTGCTAGATCCTATGACCCGAGTCAGTAAGAGGATCAGTACGACAAGTCAGTTAGTCATACTCAGTACTATGGTTCAGTAGGGTGAACCATACAGTAATCAACAAGGGGGAATGTGAGATATATATTGAACCTTCAGTATCACCAATCGGTTTGATAACAATTGGTATTAACAACTGGTGTGAAAACTGCTTCGTGTGAACCAACAATTGGTATCAACTTTGGTATCACGATGATTCCTCCCCCTAATTTGCAATTAGTATCGGCTGACTACTATGTTCAGCTGACTACTATGTTCAACTGACATGTTTGAGTGTTAAATTCAGCATTTACATTCAATGACGTGCATCGCATTTATTTCCCGTCATTAATTCATAAGGGATTCATTCAGTAAAACCATTTTCAATAAAAGCACGACATCCTAAGAACTAATTGTGGTGCATTAAATGCATGTCTTCTCACCTTACTCTAACTTGCAAATCTTACGTAGGTCGAGATTATAGGCGGCTTAGTAATCATTCCTTTTATAACATTTAATCCTAACTATCGATAATAAAGCGAGATTAAATCATAACCTTCAGATCTGAAAATCGCTTGGTATTCTAATCATACTTAATCTGCTCGCTTTATTTTCTCTTCCTTATTTCCGCCATTTCCGATTTTAAGAGCTCTGCAACTAAACTGCTTTATAAGACTTCTCTACCATCTTAAGCTCTTAAACTACGGTAAATTTCTTATATCTATTCTGCAAATTCTAACTTACTCTATTTTCAAGTGCTAACACTTGTTTTGCATATTTTAGATAAAATATCTTCAAAGATCATTCAGACTCATGCTGATATCGAAGAGATCTTCCAGGGCAGAGTCTGCTTCGAGCCCATCATGGTGTTCCACAAGTCGGAACTTCCATTCATGGAGTGTATTTACACCGCCCTTCAGACATCTGGTCTGAAGATGCTTCTGATGAAGCAACCAAAAGCTTGTCTTCCTCGAAAAGTTGTTGAGTTCTACTTCAACATGCATCCAGTAGAGGATACTGACGCAGAAGTCACTGCTAAGAGGTACATGAAAGAAACATCTCAGCACAAGTGGGAGGAGAGCTTCGCCGAGATCAGAATCCTCGAAGCGCTGAAGACAGTTTTCAGCCTTCCTGACTCTGGCGTATCTCCTATTGGATACAAGGAAGCCGAGATAAATGACTACATAAGGCGTTTCTGCGGGAGGGATGCCATATCCTTCAAAGCTACTTTCCCCAAGAGTCAGCTCCTGCCAGAATACAGAGGCTTGGCTTACGTTGTTATCCACATTCTCACGAGTGCAGCTGGATCGTTCGATCAGCTATCCACGCCTAGACTCCAGATAATGATGGCGATTGTGGACGGAGTCAAGGTAAATTGGACTCAGTTCTTCCTTACAGAACTGAAGGCTCAGTCGCAGAAATTTGTCATTAGCGAAGCAGGAGAGAGAAGACTATCGCCAATAGGCAAGCTACTATACGACACTAAAGTGTCAACACTGATAGAAGCCTCAGTGTCCTCAAAAGCTTCGTTCGAAGGCATGAAATACTTTGACAATAAGCTAATTAAATTCACAACGAGGACCGCTGCTGAAAACTCCATCGGTCGTGGAACTGCACTAAAGCCATCATCTACTGAATTGCATCCACGAACCGAACAACCTAAGAAGAAGAAACTGTTGAAGAAAGACGTTACTAAGGCTGATTCTCCACCCCCTCCACAGGTGGAAATTATACTGGACTCGGACACAGGCATTGAAGGTGCCACACTGAAAGACAAACTCCAGAGAGTCAGTACTGAAGAGACTCAGTTGGAGCAAGATACTGAACCAACTACTAAGGTTTCTTCAGAGCTACCAACCACCGTTCAACTGACCAGGCTTAGAGTTGAATCAGAAGTCGCTGAACGAATCCCTGAGATTGTCAATCATCAGGATTTGGTGGATGTAGCCGTCAGGTCAAGGACTCAGATGCTGTTGAGATTCCTTAATTGGGATATTCTTGGAGAGACTATCCAGTAGTATTCTATCCCTACACTCTTAGCAGAGGAGCAGCGCCTGCAGTCTGAGATAGGGTTTGGGGAACCCTCAGACATTACCTCCTTTGAGGACCTGAAGTCTGCTATGCTCTACTTGCTTGAGCAGAAGACTGCCTCCTCTCCTGCCAAGGACCCTTCGCCAACTAACGACCATGATGATGATGACTCAGCACCCAAGGATGTAGAGCGGGGAGACTCTGCTGAGGGCAAAACTCCCAACAAGAAGGGCGACTCACCACCACCACCTCCTGCATCTAGTGCCGCCCCAGTTGCGTCTTCTTCAAGACAGCAACAACTCGCCGCCTCTAAGCAAAGGATCAGTAGCTCGTCCTATCAAATCAAACCAATAGCTACTGTATCCTCCAGGAGCATCAATAGATCAATTCAGAAGCAAGGAGACAAAAATCATCTCCTGGCTAAGGATGTGCACCTGAAATGGGAACAGTACACTAAAGCTCAAACTGAGCGAATTGATGCCCTCATTGGAGAAGTCAAGAAGGTCTCTGAAGCTAGCTGCGACAATGGCTGAAGTCCAGAAGATGATGGATGAGAGGAACAAAGCTGCATCATCCAGTGTGGCTCAAGCTCTTACTCAACAAGCCAAAGTTGTGGACCTCATCCAGTTGGACTTCGTGAGGCTACTAGACGACTCAATACTACAGCACAGGGCCCGCATTGATTCCTTGATCAAGGAAATTTGTAGTGATCACGAAAGTGATTGGGACAAGTATTGTGATGCCGTCGAGGACCTCAACTCCTCCTTCACCCAGATCAAAAATTCTCTACCAGATCAAAAATTCTCTATACAGCCTACGCGATGATGTAATAGCTATCAAAACCCTACTAACCTTGGCTGATGATGCCAAAAAGGGGGAAGGAAAGAGGGTAAGGGAAGAAAAGGATGGAGAAGTAGAGAAGGACGGGGAAGAGAAAAAGAGGGAAGAGATCGAAGAGATTGAGGAGTTCATTGTGTCCAAATCTGATCTCCCCCTCCCCAAAGTCCTACAAGAAGAAAAAACTAAGGAAAAAGCTACTAAAGGCCATGCAGAGCCTCAGGAGCATATAGAGCAGCTGACAATGCATGCTGGAGGATCAGGAGAAGGATCCTCAGCTCAGTCACATATCGATGAGATAGCCGAATTCATCGAGAGGACAGAGCAAATTCCGCTGCCGAAGAGGCTTGGCAAAGAGATAGCTACTGAGAGCTCTCACCCTCCATCGCCTAAGTTCCAATCAAGGAAAGAACAAGAGGCCAAGGAAAGAACAAGAGGGCCATGATGAATTTATGGCTCAACAGCTGCAGGCTCAGCTGGATCATGAAATGAGACTAGAAGAAGAGGCCAAACTAAAGAAAAAGACAAAAGTTCTTGTGGCAAGGTTGTCAAAGACTCAGGCTCAGCTGAAGAAAACTTAGCAGAAGCCAACTACTCCGAACAAAGTTCAGTAGAAGCCAACCCCTTCTAAAAAGACTCAGCAGAAGCAAACTGATAAATCAGCTTCCGAGTCTACTGAAGAGTCTGACACTGACAAGATGCCACTGTCTGAAAGGCTGAAGAAGAAAGCTCCTAAGCTCACAGCTAAACAAATCGCTGAGGAGAAAGCCTTGTGGGACGCAGTGGAAATGGGCCTCGACTTCACAACCAGAGAAAGGCTGACAGCTGAAGCCAGAGAAAGACTGAGAAAAGTTGAACTGACAGAGCATATTGCTAAAACTGAAAAAGCAACCAGGGAAGCACTTCTATTTAAGAGCAGAGAGATCCCGACTACTTCCAAATTCTATATACGCGGTGGACAGAAGCCTCATCTTAAGAAAACTCCAATCCGCACAGATAAGTGTATCCCTTGGAACCTCAACGAGCAATGGGAGAGTATGAAAGAAGACTTTATCAAGAGCTATTATATATGGCAATGCTACACAGACCACACTCCAGTGGATAAATTGTTCGATCAATTCTTATATCAAGTTGATCCCACCTTCCGAGCTCATATCATCATACTTCTACACAAGGAAGGAATGTCAATGAGAGCACTTACATACGGACAACTGACTCCCCCAATGACTCTTGAAGGTAACATATGCATGAAAGAGATAGAGAAAGAGGCGAAGATAGCCATGGAGCGCAACGAGCTATCCTCTCAGATGCCAGGAGATCTTCCACAAATCAAGCGTCTCAGGGAAGCCATCAATAAATCCTATGGGCTAGATCTTCCAGAGGCCAAGTCTGCTAACTTCAAAAAGAAGATTCAGAAGTTCAGATCTCAATAGCAGCAGACTCAGCCTTCTTTCAGTCTTTGCCTTTCTCACTTTTCTTTTCTTTTAGATAGTGTAGTACTGATGTAATTGTAATCAATTCTCTATCAACGAAAATCAGTATTTCACTTGGCCAGACAACCACTCTGTTGGGTGATGATTCTGTCCTCAGCATAGTCTCACTTAGTGGGAAATGATTCTATCTTCTATACTGAACCATGCTCAGCAGCCTAGTGCTCTGATTGTTGAGAAGATTTGAAGATCCCAAAACCCTATCTGATTGGTGAACCATTCCGTTGTAATCGTTATTTGTCTCTGAGGTTTCAGACTCAGTATACACTCTGCTCTGATCAAGGCGCTCAGTAGATTATCTGCCTTAACACCAGAAGTAGAAGACTCAGTGATACTGGACTCTGCAGGAGCAGTATACTGAAAGAGTCAGTGGAATGATTCAGGAACAAGCCCAGGCCACGGAAATCCGACTTGACAACATTCAACTGGTCGTGGAGGATAAGATTTCTGAGAAGCTGACAGAATTCAAGGCAGGAGCTGACCTCTCCCATAAGCAATACTCGGAGGAACTGACTAATGAGAGGAATGAGCTGCACTTGGCGCTGATAAAGATCCATGACAGACTGGACGAACTGTCCGCTGTCTACAAACGCCTAGACAAGAAGGTACTCGTCCCTACCCCGGCTGTAATTGATGATGCCAAAAAGGGGGAAGGAAAAGAGAAGAGTACTGGGAAGCCGACCCCTATCAAAACTGATGCCAAATTACTTAAGGGGACAGCTTCACTGAGATCTGAGAAAAAGACCAAGTCCGTGACTGAGATAAGCAGGACTCAGACTCAGACTCAGACAGAGGGTAAGGCCCAGGGTGTCTTGGCTGCGAGCACAGCTGAGACTGGCCCAAGTGGCTCAGGAACCCAGGCTACTCATGCAACCCAGACTCCGACTGATATTATCAAGGAGGTTGCAAAGTATGCTGAGCAGGAAGAGTCAGAAGAGGAAGAGGCTCCTCTCCCTCCACCTGTTCAGGGAAAAGGCAAGAAAGTGCTGACTCTCCCGACCCCTCCAGCCAAGAAAACGAAGAGATACATTTCAACCGAGGAGGAGGCTCAAATTGCAGCTGATGAGAAGCTGGCAAGGGAGATTGCTGAAACAGAAGCTGCTAATAAACCAAAGTCTAAGCCTGTCAAAGGAAAGACAAAATCTCCAGCTCGAGGAGGAAGAAAGCCTGCTAGGATACCTCCAAGGAAACTGATTATCGAGGATGAAGAAGATAGGGAGAAAGAGAAGGAGCAAAAGCGAGCAAAGCACCGAGAAGCGTGGTACGTCAAAAGAAAAATCAAGTACCCCTCTGAATCCGAAGACATTCCTCGAAAGCCACCGAAGCCCAAGATGATGAGATTGAGGCCATATTCGACCAAATGAACGGATACTTATACGAGGCGAAGAGGCTAGACAAGTTCAGGCCGCGAGAGATAGAATGCCGGGAGGCGGACCTTGAAGCACCGAGGAAAAGGACCGAGGAAGAGGCCAGCCGAGAGTACCTTCAAAAGCCGATATTCCTTATCGATACGAAGGTTCGTGGAAGCCGCCGATCCGAAATCGCACGAATGGCCAAAGACGAGACAATTGGATACTGCTCAATTTACTCGTGAGATGGGAATCTTCAAAGATAGAGTTCATCAAGCGCAATTATTTCTGGAGGTTCTGGCCCAACATGACTAAGACTGATGCCTACACAGAATGGATGATGATAATTGAACCTGATCTATACATATACTTGCATAAAGTCGTATCTGAAGGTATAGAAGTCAGTGTTCCGGAGCCCAGAATCATACCTCCACCTAGAAGAAATGATGACTCAATCCACTTTGGGTTAATATAAGCTGAAGTGAAGTATGCTGCATCAAAAAGAGAACTGGACGAAGATGAGCCAGCAGAGTTTGCTAAATTCTTGAAGCTGAGGAAGAACACATACCGGATGTATGGAGTGCCACTGCCAGAGACGCAATCTCAAGGATTCATGGACAAGATCAAGCAGTTTAAGGGCTCCTAGGCTTAGTTCTGTTATTCCTAGCTTAGCAAGATTTGTAATTGTACTGGACTGAATCACTCATATATACAAATCTGATTTTGGCTCTGACAACCACTTGTTGTCTATCCAGCCGTGTTTGTATTATGCTTTAACACTCAGAATCACTGAAGTGATTACTGACTCACACACTCACTTCTATTTACTTTCTTGTCAGTTTATTACTTTGTTAGATTCTGCTAGTCTAGTTTCTATGTAATGGGGGAAATTGTGTTTTGCCCTGTTTTCTCAGTAGTCTAGAACTGTTGGAACAACTCCACTGATCTTACCTGTAATATTGTAAGGGGCTCTGTTTCTGTTTGTTTAGTGTTAGCATAGATGATAGGTTTTGGCATCATCAAATAGGGGGAAATTGTTGGGTGATGATTCCGTCCTCAGCATAGTCTCACTTAGTGGGAAATGATTCTATCTTCTATACTGAACCATGCTCGGCCACTTCTAGTGCTCTGTTGTTGAGAAGATTTGAAGATCCCAAAACCCTATCTGATTGGTGAATCATTCCGTTGTAATCGTTATTTGTCTCTGAGGTTTCAGACTCAGTAGACACTCTGCTCTGATCAAGGCGCTCAGTAGATTATCTGCCTTAACACCAGAAGTAGAAGACTCAGTGATACTGGACTCAGCAGGAGCAGTATACTGAAAGAGTCAGTGGAACTGGACTCGCGGAGAGCAGATTCATCGAACTCATAGCTGATCTTCGGTAGACTTTCCCCAGCTATCTACCTACTGAATACGGGATCAGACTCGGCATCGGCAGACAGGTCGAACGTCAAAATACTTTTGAAAGACAATCAGCATTGTCATATACGAGGAAGAGAGAAGTCAGCTTCAGTTTGCCTTGAAGTCTGTGCTGTCTCAATCACTCTATCCACCTCGACGAATAACAAGGACACACGTGTCTTCTCACCTGCTAAAGCTGCAGTCAACCCTTTTCCTAAAAAGGTGGGAAAGTACACTGTTACCTATTTCAAAAGAGCCGTTTGCTACCAAAAGAGAGAGAAAGAAGAAGATCGTCTCCAACGGATCTCTCCCAATCTCTTCTCTATAAATAGAGGGATCATTCAAGAATTGATGAACACCGAAATAATAAGAACAAGCGAGAGCTCGAAAAAGCCTCTCAAGAACACACAGAGCATTAAAACGAGCCTAACCAAAAAGCCTAAGTCTTCCGCAAGAATCTAAAGATCTATCTCCGGCGAAAGACTACCTTTAAGCTCTTAAGGGAACCAAGCTGAATCGACAACCAAGCATCTAGTATCCAAGCGACGTGACACGAACTTATAACTACACTCAGTTGTTCGTCGCTCTAGAAGCTACACTCTCGTTCCCTATCCCTCTAACCCTAAGCTCAACCGAAACCATATATAGCTTAGACGAAGGAGTTCATATTTGAACCCAATCCTTATTGTAAAAGGACTCCTTCACTGTTGGAGAAGTTTGTCAAACACTTTAGTTTGATACATTTGTAAACTGGGACTTGCTCAGTATAATCCCCAAGCCACGCGCTTTGTCCTCACGCACAAGCTGACTGAGACTAACTCAGTATAATAAATAGCCTCCTGAACTTTCGGGACAGTGGACGTAGGATCAATTGATATCCGAACCACTTTAAAACTCTCTATGTCGCTTACTTACGTTCTCTTACTGTTGCATTGATTTTACTATTCATACTGAAAATCTTCTTAAAATCATTCAACTGTCTCAGCATACTGAACTGACCACTTGCTGAACTAAGACTTGCATAAAACGTTTTTTCATTCAACTGATTAGGGCCTACACATTTCCGCACACTGAATTTCTACTGTTGACACTGAATTCGACTCGGTCGGTTAGCGAGATCTCGGTAGAGTCGACTTTTTAGCCTAACACGATTCGAAACGGTTATTTGGTCTCATTAATTATTTCAAGATCGATATTATCCTGAATAGGACTGTTCGTGTTCAAAGTTGAGAAAATTGGATTCAGGTGTATTCACCCCCCCCCCCTCTACACCTGAACTCACTCTCGGGACCAACACACTCATTGTCTTATAGCTATTCGTTCATTATCACGACTTATCACTGAAGTGATCAACACACACTCACTGAACCCGATTTCTTCAAATGTGCATTTGTGTAACTGTTAAACCTATGACGTAATTATTTCAGTTGTTAGTAAGCAATTGGGTCTAGAGGTTAATGGTTTTGGCATCATCAATTAGGGGGAAATTGTAGGGATATGATTCAGTTCATAGTCCTTATAGGGGGATATTGTAAGAATTATTTCTAAGGATATGAGTCAATGGTTACAGGGGGAAATGTAGGGAGATGATTCAGTCCCTCTAATGTTGAATGATTGTTGTATGTTTTAAAGAGGAAGTGAAGAGCTCAAAATGCCTGAGTGTGTGATGAACCGACATGATGTAATAGACTAGACTTGCTTTGATTTTTCAAGATTATTTTGTCTAAGTCCTATAAGGGGTAAATTGTTGGACTGAACTTCAGTAGAGAAGTTAAGGTTCCAGAACCCCATGTCATCGATTCAGTAGAGCTCTGTCAGCAACTGGACGCACTCAGTAGAAGATCAGCTTCAGCCAACTCAGATAGAAGAGCTCAGTTGCTTTTCTTCGAGTCAGTACTTGGAAGCACTCAGTAGAAGATCACTCTTCATCCGACTCAGAAAGAAGACTCGGTACGATCACCCTTGATATACTGAAAGAGCTATGACTCAGTTGCACACAGTACAAGGAAAATCGATAGCCTGACCTTTATCAGTCGGATGTCAGTAGAGGAACACTTATGTCCGAGGTTCAGAGGAAGTCAACTCAGCTAGAAGAGTGATGTCTGACAAGCCTCACCTACCGCCATACCTCGACCAATGAGAAGCAAGCGAAGCTTACCTGCTCTAACACGAAGCTGCTCTCATGCACAGAAAGCTAACCACCCTCTGCAGCGACATTCAAAATTATATGGCCGTTTTCCTTGGAGTCTTGTGACACGTGGCATGGTCCCCTCGAACGGATCTATGCATGGGTCACGACTGTAAATAGATCATCTTGGAGAGTTCAATAAGAACCAGAGAGGAACAGAGAAGCAAGAAATTCACTAACACATTCTCAAGCACTCTAGCAAGCTCACTGCTACATCCAACGAAGAACTAGAAATCTTAGAGATATCCTAGTAGTTCTTCACTCTACAGTTGTTCATCGATCTCTTTTCTAAGATAACCTTGTTAGATCATACGCTTGGACCCTTGAAGGAGTTCTCTTTTAGTGAAACGTTCTTATTGTAAGAACTCCTTCATAGTTGGAGAGAAAACCCTTCAAACTTCGGTTTGATTTTTTAAAGTCGCTAATGACTATAACTTAGAATGTTCTGTCTAGGGCATAGAAACCTTGTTGAGGCTTGCTCAGATAAATCAACAAGACCTCCTGTTCAGTAGGACCGTGGATGTAGGATCTTGCGTATCCGAACCACATTCAGAATTGCTCTTGTCATTTACTGTTTTGTTGCATCTGTTGTCAACTGCTTGCAAAATCATATTTTCAGTAAAACAGATTTTAAACTGCACTAGCCAAAACTGATTTGGTTTGCATAAAACATTTTTCAAAGAGACGAACTTAAACCGGGCCTACACAATTCCGCACTTATTCATCTACTGAGTTTCTTAGTACTGATTTCAGTCAGTAGAAAGGATCCAGTCGTTGAATCACTGTACCCCGCGATCAAAAGGCTTAATTGGCAACTGAACTCGTTCAGTAGCAGACTCGGTAATATATTGACCTTCGCGTTTGAGCAAAAACTTGGACTCGGGTGTATTCACCCCCCCCCCCCACACTTGATACTCATCTCTAGACCAACAATTTATTTGATAACTATTTTGCATGTGTACATTATTTGTTTTTAAATAGATAAATAATTAAATAAATAAATAAATAATGGAAAATTGGTGAGCAAGGACTCACGAAATGTCCATATCCATTATTGATGTGAATTGTGAAAGGTTTATTGGAGCAGTTGACAGATTCAAGTAATAAAACTTCTTATGATTAGTTCTACGAATAACAAACTGAGCATAAATATTTGTGTGTACCACTTTTGTATACCATTTTGTATATCACACCATTTTTGAATGAATCGCGGCTCGGGAGGAGCTCGCCAGCGACGGGCCGTGAAATTTCGCAGCATCAGGTTGCGGCGCGGCTCCAGACGACTGTTATTCATAGCCCAGACGTTCGTTGATGTCTGGAGGGAAGGGCGAGCTTGGAAGACGCGGCGGCGACGAGCAGGAGTAGTGATGGCACGAATGCGACTACTTGTCGCGTGTGCGGGTGCGAGCAGTAGCAGGCGGCGATGCTCGTGTTTCCAAGCGGCGAGGACCCAGGCGGTGTCGGCAACGTCCAGGCAGCAGCGGCGGGGCGTCGGGCAATGCTGAACAGCAGCAGCGGCGGTGATTTCATGAGGAAGAAGAGGTGCTGACGTGGCGTGCTGACATCATCCCTAGCTGACGTGGCTGCCAAGTGTCCGACACATGATAGTCGCCCTGCTGATGTGGCACTAACATGGATTTGTACTCGGTAGCATTTTTTAGATTTGAAGATTTGAAGATTTTGAAGACTTGTATTTTGATCGGGTAATGTAATAGATAGAAATTATCTGTTTGTTTTTAGCCCAATAACGACGTTTTAAATTTCTTATTTTCGTATTTATTTATTCTTATGCTTTAGCATGCGATTATATGATTAATTGCGCTTAGAAAAATAAGAAAATAGGATTTGCAACGTATTAAAGCATGTTTTATTTTTTGAGAGCACGTTTTATTATGTGCGCTCAGAAATTGCATGCTTTATGATTTATGTGTTTTTAGCATGAATCAAAATGAACCTTTTGAAGAAAAAAGACTAAGAAAATAATAAAAAAATGTTTAATTAGATTCCAATCAAATTGGATATTAAACATTAATTGGGACATCCATTAATTGGACCCTACACAAAAGTTGAACAATTATATACGTAAATGTCCACCTTAGTGACTTGCTTTTATATTTTCGAACCATGAGTTTTGTGTGATGGGTTTTCCAAAACAATATTTAATTATTATGGAGTAGCGGGAGCGAAGCCGTAAACGTCCACCTGCGTGGCTTGCGTGCCTAGTAAACACGAGTACTCTAGAAGATAATAATTAAATAGGATGGATAACTAGATCAAATTGAATGCGGCATGGTTCTCGTAAGCATGTCAATTTCAAGAATTTGATTCTAATTTGGTCAAATTATTGGTCAATGCTTAGATGTCACCGCAGGTACAATTCACTTCCCTCGAAGTCCCTTCCCGCGTATTAATACTGACATGGTCCAGAATATCAAACTATTAGTTCCATTCGTCTTAAGAACCTAGGTGTGGAGTGGAATTAAAGAGCTAGGTAAATAGCTTGGTTTAGGGTTACGCTAGTAAACGTCCACCTGCGTGGCTTACGAGTGGAATTCCTAGGGTTGTTCGAGTATTTAACATCATTGGTTTTTGAAAATGTTACAATGATATTTAATTACGAATTATGTGTGAATGTAACATGCTTTTATATTTCAGATATATCTGTTTAGAAATTTCATAAGTTCCTAATCAGTCTCACCAACCAAACCCTAACGAGTTTAAATAATTTCATTGAGTAGAACAGATATCTTACCTTCCCAATAAATGCGTCTGTATTTTCTGAGTGAATAGTAGCATGTTTTCTGAACGTGTTATAACATAACGTTTATATACATTACATTATAATTGTGGCTCATTAGTAATTATATTGCTAATGGGCTTCCAATAAATTAATATCAGCCCATAATATAATTAATAATAACTGTGCCAGATATTTATCAATTAATTGGCCCAGCTAATTAATTCCAGATAAATAATTTTCATATTATTAAATAATATATAAATACATTAATCTATTAATAATAATTCCATAGAGAGCAGAATAAATACTGGACATCTATTTGGGCCAGACTAGGGATCCAACATAAGTAACAAAGCAGTGCCTCAAATTAATTAATTATCTATCATCAACCCAGAGCAAAATTAATTAATAAACACAGATTCATTTCACTAGAGAATCTGTGTTGATTTACCTCTTTATCTCAACTTGATCATGAACCTGTATTTCAGACTTAATTGATCCCCGTATTTAAGAAACAAATATCCGTTAATTAATTAAGCTCACTGACAACTTAAATTAAATAACATCTTATTATATTCCTGAGTAGTACGAGTTGACCTTATTAACACATGTTGGTCCCGAATGGAGACGAGTCTTCAGGTGTGGAATACACCTGAGTCAAAGATCAGCAACGAGCGCGACGGTCGATGATCGCTGAATCGCATGCGCCGAACGCGCGGGCAGAGAATCCTTCTACTGAGTACGGTCTACTGAATTAAGTCAGTAGAACAGTAGTTCAGTATCAGGTTTCGAGTGCGGAAGAGTAGGCCCAAAAGAATATTCGTCTCAGTTTGAAAACACCGTTTATGCTGTTTGATTTAAAGTCAGTTTTATGCAAGTGAACAATTAAGCAAAGCGACAATAAGTCAACACATAGTTTTTAAAGTGGTTCGGATATCACACAATCCTACGTCCACTGTCCCGAAAGATCAGGAAGCTATTTATTATAGTGAGTTAGTCTCAGTCAGCTTGTACACAGGACAAAGCCGTGGCTTGGGGATTATACTGAGCAAGTCCCAGTTTACACGGGCATCAAACTAAGGCGTTTGACAAACTCTCCAACTATGAAGGAGTCCTTTTACAATAAGGAACAAGTTCAAATATGAACTCCTTCGTCTAAGCTATGGATATAACAATAAGATCAGCTTAGATTAGAGAGGGGGAACGAGATAGAACTCTAGAGAGAAGAACTATAAGAATATATCTATGAAAGATTAAGTTCTTCTCTAGATATGGCTTGAATCTTCTAGAGTGTTTGTTCGGTTGAGCTCGGTTCCTTGGATGTGCCCATCATCGTCATGATCGACCTCCTCTCTCTCTCTCTCGTCTCGTCTTCTCTCTTCTTCTTTTGCATGAAGACACTTCTCTATTTATAGAGGTGACCTAGGCATATATCCATTGGAGAGGACGATGCCACGTGTCACTCTATGGGGTAGCAAACGGCTCTATTGAATTCTGTAGAGTCCACTAACTTTAATAGAAGTGGTTAACTTGCAGCTTTATGTCGGAGACTCTGCCAGCTGGCTGCTTGTCATTGGTCGAGGTACAGAGAGTGGTTGAGACCTATTCAGACTTCAAGGTGATACTGAAGCTGACTTCTCAGATGTACGACCTCGGACAACTCTACTGAATTGTTCTTCTGAAGTCCATGGTCAGTTAAAGTAACTGACCGACCGTTGCTGAGTCTGATCTTGATTCAGGAGATAACTTTCTGCTGAGTCTTCCTTACTGAAGATCAACTCTGAGTTCAGTAGACTGCTCCTGCTAAGTCCAGTTCTACTGACTCCATTCGATATCTTGCTCTGCCGAGTCCAAGACATACCGAGTCTTCTACATCCGGTCTTGAGGCCGATAATCTCTTGACCGCCCTGAACCGGTGTAGAGAGTGTCTGCCGAGTCCGAATTCGATGGCTCCCGCTCTGAGTCCAGCTCTACTGAGTCTTCACTCCATGGTGTTGTGCAGATTCAATCGGTCTATATCAGTCCGACTGACTTCTTCGATACTGAGTTCTTCAGCTGAGTGAAGGGTCTTCTACTGAATGCACAGCTGTTGAACTTTAGCTAGTCTACTGAGTTCCTAACACAGTGAACTCAGTTGAGCTATAACAATATCGAAGGCTCATCATCTAGCCAGGGTTTTGGGATCTTCAAATCTATCATAGTGAACCTAATTCCCAACAACACACCTGAACTTAATCAACCGGTCGGGTTTAGTGTGTTAATCCATACGAGTTCCTCAGGGGATATTATCAACCCAATTAACAGGGATACGGATGCAAGCTACATATAACCAGCCTAAGCTACAAATACTACTATCACCCAAGATACGTAGATCCAGTCGCGATGACATTCAACATAGTAAGTCAAAGTGATAGATAGTTAAATGTACTCAACTGAAATCTTATTAAGTTTAAGACCAAATTAAGTCACCGAGATATTTGGTTCTCCACTAAGGTCAGCTAGGAGAACACATCTCAATGTGATCCATCAATATACCACTGTCATTGTACCAGTGTAGACAAGCAGCCAAGACAAACCACTTTTTATCTAAACTGCAGCTCAAACTGACAACTTGTCCTTAAGTTGTCTCACCTGTGATAACTGTTTATATCTTGTTAGTTCAACCAATTGTGCAGTCTTCCGTGATCTACAACACACTACACAATCTAACTCTTATACAAGATAAAGGACTAACATGCACGAATATAATTGATCAGACAGGAAAATCAAATAATGGAAAAGAAAATACATTGTATAAAAGCAAAAATATTGCTTCCAATATACAAAATTGCAATAGCCACCCCCTGAGAATACAATTCCCTCTCCATCTCCTTCCCCTCTCCTTTCCTTTTCTTTTATCTCTCCCCCCCACAAAGAAAAAGAGATGGATGAAGAAGCCTTCTCTCCTACCTCCTCCCGTCCCTTCTCCCTCGTCTCTTTCTCTCTCCAATCTACATTTCCCCTCAATCTTCTCTCTCCCGTCCCAATCTCTTCTCTCTCACTGCTCCAGATTTATCTCTTTCCCGTCGCCCAAGCCTAAAAAATCAGAAATTGATGTAAAAATTTGCTTTCTTGTGACATGCTTCTGAACTTGGTTGTTTGGGTTTTGGGTTTAAATGTTCTCTTCTAAGACTTCTGAGTATAGTAATGCTTGCTTGTAAGGGATTAATTTCAAGATTTTCAAAATCCCACAATGCTAAAAATCAAGACACAGAGCAGTTTCTAATAGGAGGTGGAGGTGGAGGTGGAGGTGGAGGTGGCTGATGAATTAATTGATTCAAGAATAATTAATTCAACGCCACCTCCTATTAGAATTTGTTTTGTCACCTTGAAAGTTGTGATATGGCGGTTTTGTATTGACCATTGTTGATTTGGTAGTTGTCCTTTCTCGTTGACCATGTACATTGAAAGTTGTGCATCATACATAGTTCTTTGTCACTCCATCAGTATTCTTCAGTTAAGACTTTGAATGAAGACCCGGTCCAATGTTCTGTTTAGCCTGCAATAGTCAGTTTATCAAAACTGAACTCAATATGTTCCACTAGATTGAACGAACTTAACCTAAACTAACATAGTTTGAGAAAACAATAAGCCTGTCTATACAAGTTCAGAGTTAGCTAAAACTAATCAATTACATCAGATTGGTTCATCTATCGATATTGGTTTGAGATTATTCAAAAACTTTTATTATTTCCCACCAATCTCTGATGCCAATTTTGCCTAAAATAATTTTATATTTTCATAACTCTTTATTTTTTGGTAACAAACTATGATATAACTATTCGACGAGTATGGTGATGCAACTATATGTTTTATTCCATTCCGAAAAACAAACGGACCTTCTATATATATATATATATATATATATATATATATATATATATATATATATATATATATTGAGTGGAGTTCCGTAATTACATTTTAAGTACTTCAGTACTATCAATTTCAGGCATAATTAGGAATGATAGTTCCGCAGGTAGAAGCTGGGTAGCATAGAATCCGGACCAACCCCGCATCCTAAACTCAGAAATCCAGACCAGACCTACATGAGTCCATAAATTTGGACCAAGCCTGAGACCTAGACAGGACGGGCCTACCCAGACCTGGACCCAATCATGAAATTTAAAGCACTTTAATTTGAATTGTGTCATGTTTTATTTATTCATTTTTATTTGGGGGCATTTTTATCTGTTTTATTTTTCATTACGACTACCATCTATTATTATTCGAAAGTATGAAGTGACGAATAACAAAAATTTGAATAACATAAAATAAGATTAAATAAAAACATAATAATGCAGGTCTAAGACAAGACTGATCAGGGCAGTGCGGATAGGAAAATTGGACCCAAACCCATCTCGAAGCCGCACGGGTCAGGGTTGGACCCTCCCCATGCTTCTTTGGGGCTGGATATTACAAGCCTCATCACAGGGCGGCATGGGTCTATTGGGTGCGGTTCCAATTGCCATCTTTAGGCACAATTGATTAATGTGTAGCCAAGATCTATACTCTTAAAAGGTCTTAAAAAGGGACATCTCAGAATACATACTTATCCATCCATTTAGCAACACCTTAGGATGACATAGCCTTAATTTATAAGGGCGAAGTTCAAACGAGGAAAGGCTTACGGTGGATACCTAGGCACCCAGAGACGAGGAAGGGTGTAGTAAACTACGAAATGCTTCAGGGAGTTGAAAATAAGCGTAGATCCGGAGATTCCCGAATAGGACAACCTTTCGAACTGCTGCTGAATCAATGGACAGACAAGAGACAACCTGGCGAACTGAAACATCTTAGTAGCCAGAGGAAAAGAAAGCAAAAGAGATTCCCGTAGTAGTGGCGAGCGAAATGGGAGCAACCTAAATCGTGAAAATAAGGTTGTAGGAGAGCAATACAAATGTCGTGCTGCTAGGCGAAGCAGTCTGAATGTTGCACCCTAGATGGCGAAAATCTAGTAGCCGAAAGCATCACTAGCTTACGCTCTGACCCGAGTAGCATGGACACGTGGAATCCCATGTGAATCAAAAGTCAACAAAAATCCCAACAAGTATACATGTTTAGAAATTGAGAATGGAGTTACCAGAACGGAATTCTTTCAGAGAAGATATAAATAAATAGCCACAAATCAAATAGTTGTATTCCTCCCATTCTGGAACAGAAAACGAGTTATACAAGTAGGATATATTTCGAATACAAAGGGGAATAAAACCATACATTCTGAACGATAGCCAAGCTTCTTACTAACGACTATCCTCCGAGTAATAGACACACAACAAAAATTGATTTGACATTATCATGTATAACACAAATACAATGGAGATTTACACATTAATTGTACAAAAAAAAACAACTGAGATAATTAAGATATTGCAGGGCATGAGAAATGAGAGTTAAAGAATATCTTTTGCTAGCCGCACTGGTTCATCTTTCAAAAATGCTATGTCGCTGTTAGCTGTTGTAAGCAGATGATGGTCTAGCTCTTCCTCTTCACTTTCTCCAGTTATATATGCACCAATGTCCGTTCCATCTTCTGCTTATAACATACAAAATATTAGCACAGTTTGAACAGTTATTAGGAGAATTCTGACCAACAAGCAAGGCCCAATCAAACAGAAAGGCGAGAGTTAATCTAATCAAATCATTGATACATTTTCCAGAAAAGAACTGCAGCGATAATTGCATCTACACATTGTAGCCTATAGGACCTAAAACCTGAAGCTACTTTGGGAGCCAGAATAAACTTGTTTTACGGCTTTTGCCTCTTTCCTTTACTGTAATTGAAACTTCAAGAAGAACGAGATTTCAGATCAAGTATCCAAAGAGATGGCAACATCCTCTACACCTTTGATAACACTATTCTAACGCACAAAAGGCCATAAAAAAGGAACTGTAAGAGGATCTCTTGAGCAGATTCTTTTTAACTACCAATTATCATCTTTTACACGAACAAAAATGATACCGTTCACAACTCTGTCATTCCTGACTACTGGAAGGATTTAGAAGCTATCAAAAAAAAAAAAAAAAAAGGCAAAGCGTGAAGTGAAAAATCTCTGGCCCTAGCAATTGCATATACCGTACATACCAGATACATCCAAGGTAATACACTCATGCTTCATATCAGAAGTAAAATAAAGGCAAAGCAAGAAGTAAAAAATCTTTGGCCCTAGCAATTGCATATACCTCGCATATCAGATACATTCCAAGGTAATAAACTCATGCTTCATGGGAAATAGCTTAAGCTTTTCAGATACTTCAATCTCAAATTAACCAAAAATGATGAACTGCGTGACAATAACAGACAGGATCTAGTCTCGTCTTAAAAACTTGCCTGAACACATTTCAACATCAGAAAGGTGTGTTACTGTAGTAGCCTGGATACTTTCAGGCAGCAGACAATTACAGAAAGAACCTGAAAAATAGAAGTAATAGTGTAAGATAGAAAGACAGATGATAATGTATAGCAGCACTTAAAGTAAAGATTTAGAGCATGCACGGGTCAAAATACCATTTTATATGGACTTTCAAAGTATCAACCTATGTCAAACTGCTTAAAAGGGGTTTGGTTGAAATGTAACTTAGTATTGATCAACCAGAATTGCCCGGGGGCAAAACAAAGTAGAAAAAGGGAAAGAAAGGGAAACAAAAAAAAGCCACAGTTTTGCACTGGCAGAAGGGACTTGTCGAGTTACTGATTGACTGATTCTAGTATTAAATATATGTTAATGACCACACATAATATTTTGACAAATAGACGTCCATGTTAAGATCTATCCGAAATGGGTGGCGTAAACATATAGGCTCTCTCTATCTCGTGTGTGTGTGTGTGTGAGAGAGAGAGAGAGAAGCATATGCTTTAAAGGCATAACAACTTATGTGAAGAGAGAGAGAGAGACTTTAAAGCATATGCTTTAATGGCATAGCAACTTATGTGATTTGTCCCAGAAAAGGCCCAGAAGTATTTCTAGTTATTTGATATTATATTACCAACAGATAAAGAAGATAACTCCTGACAAAAGGATATCATTTTGACTCAGGAATGATTGCACCTGACAACTTAGGTCCATATATTGACACAAGAAATTCAAGAAAAAACTTCACCACTTACCTAATCGAGCCAATCGATTAACCCACCCAGGTATAGGTTTACCAGTGAGGCGCTGACAAACTTCTTCAGTGAAATGATTGCAATTCTTAGAAATTAAATTGTATGTGTCCCCATGATAGTCGCCGGAGAGATGCTCCATAAATGACCGAAATTCTGAACGAGACATGCCAATACTTCCCAAGTGGATTGCACGTCTAAAGATAAAGCCAGGGCAACCTCTAGGTTCAACCTCAAATACTCCACTTGTTGGGTACTCATGAGCTCCAAATCCATATTCCAGGCCATGTGCTATTTCATAAAATAGAGAAAAATGGATTACAAAATGCAAGTATAACAAGAATTATAAATATGTAAAGGAGATATCAGATAAAAATGATTAAACTACAATTAAAAAGTTGTATAAATGGCATGTGCCATTTTGGAAAGGAAAGGGCTGAGGCTGTTTCAATGGTATAAGTACTAAATTCATTCTAAGTGACCCTCTTTTAGGGCCAATTCTATTCTTTGGCTACAACCAATATGTTTCCCAGATTATTCATATAATGATTGAATAAGATTCATTCTTTTAGGATGCGTACCAAAAGAGTGAAAGATCATTCAAATTGGTTGATTGTTTAATTTCTTTATAATTATGGCTCTTAGCTTATATGACAGATAAATCATACTCTCGTTTTATATAGTGTAGACAGACCTTGGAGGTAGGGATCATCGAGAAAAATGGCAATGAATTTGGTTGTAAGCGCACTGGTTGGCCTGATGGAATAACCAAATATCTCTGTTATTTCTTTCTAATCCTTTTACAAACATAGTAACCTTTGATTGCCCTTGACTAGTGCAAAATCCACTCAGACAATTAATACCAGTAATGCAAATGAACACATGAATGGATGCATAGTGAAGGGAATCATGTTGTTGTGGATAGAGGTCGCCAAACTGCAGCCTTGATATGAAAAATGAGATAACATCGATGAGATGGCTACCCAAAAACAACTCATCAAGCAGAAGGTGCTGGCATAGCAGGCTTGAGTGTGGTTTGTGAAATAAAATTGCATGTGTGGAAGTGTATGGAGGTTTCAGGTTGAAAAACTAAATTGATAACTCAAGCAATCAAAGGTAGGTAACTCATAGAATGTGTCACAATCAACCACTCCGGGTTAATATACTTGCCACAATGCTAGCTACTGAGACTTTCTGCATTGAAGCCCATGAGAGATCTTGAAGAACTCCTCATTGTTTGAGGAGGCCACTCTTAGCATGCAAATCTTTCAGAAAACAACTTCACCACAGATCACCTAAATCACTGGAGACTTCTCATTGCCTAAATTGTCAATCTTCAGATTTCTATATGAGAATTCTCCTAGCCTTCCCACTCAAACCAAACCTTTTAACATTGTTAATCACTTGTTCTATGGTATATCCCAATCATGAAAAAGTTGTTAACCAATGGCAAACGGCTGAAACCCATTAACAAGTCATCCTTTGTTCAGCGCTAAGTCAATCCAATCTTTTCAGAAGGATAATGAGAAGTTCAACGGGTCGAAAACCTTTAGCTACACATGTCCCCATCATGAAACTCTGCTTTCTGAATGTCAAAGACAGTATAAACATAAACTTTATAGAAGTTCCTGCCAGATTAGAAGCAAGTGAAAACCAAATATAGGAGTCTCATCAAACGTAAGGTGAGAAGTGGTCACTAATAGTATGATGTGCTTCCCAGAAGGTGAAGGTGAAGGTAATGGTATCAAATAGTATTAACACTGAAGGTCAAGGTAGCTAGAGAATTAGCATCTACTCATTTGATTTCCAGCACATGTTAAAACTGAAAGCTTCTTGAATTAAGGAATGCACGCAAGTCAAGAAATTGCTGATTCACCAGAGTGGAAATTATGGCAACGGGAAACCCATGTGATCCCAGAAGTTATCTCCAACGTGAGGCGATGGGCTAAAAGAAACTTTATGGGCTCATTATAAATTGATTGCATCTTTTATGTTGGCTACAAAATGAATAGATAGACGAACTAAAATGCTACAAGGACAAATGCAACTAAAGATGATGCTTCCGATAAAATACTCTCTGCTTCCTAAAAATCAAATTGAAATTGTCCTCATGCCATCATTCAAGCTCTACACTAGAATCAAAGACTTCCAAATATCATTTCATTAAAACAGGATCTAGGAAATAACAACAGCGGCATAAGAACTCAAATTCATTCTAGACCATTGGAGATCAAATAAGAGATGATAAACATAGTAAGATCAATTGTTTTCTGTCAGTATTAGTGAATAATTTGAATGTAATTTTTGGCATGGAGATTCCTGAGGTTGTGGCAGAATACTATTGCAGATGCAGGCTCACTTCTCTTTATGAGAATGAGATACATGATAAAGCCTGAACCATGGACGCAAGGATGCATAACCAGTATGGTAACATTAAGTTAATAAGTATAGCAAGCAAAACCCATTTGAGCAAACAATACTTGTCCGATCTAAAAGAACATTTATTCATATAATACTAAGGAAATCTGGCTTACTGTGATGTATAAGAAATTTATGCAAGTTCCACGAGTAAAGCTCTAAGCAATCAACATAAAAATTAAAACCTAAACTAAAAGGATTCATTAGCAAGCTACATCAATGTATCAATATTTCCAAATATTATATTGGCTTCTGTATAATGAATTAAAGCCTAGACACTCAAAAGAAAGTTGAACACCAAAATGATATTCCAACTAATTACTTAAGAGGATATCAGAAAACCATTCATCAGAATTTTGATTTGCAGATGTCCAGCAGGGCGCAGAATAGCAAATCCAGGATTGAGATATCACAGAGGAAAAAAATCTATAGCTGTATGAATCTTATTTTTAATAGGAGGGGTTTGGTGGATTAGAACTCAGAAGGATCTAGGATCCCATTGGAAAACCAAGATCTAACAAACCCCTCAAGCAGTTAGCTGTCAGGTCACATCATCATAAGCAGTGAAACTTCGAGCATGAATTTATTCATGCAAAGATATTAACTAACCACTCCTGCGGTAGACTAATATGACTATCAGTTATAGCTTATATCATATCAATAAAGAGTAACACAAAAAGGGTCTCTATCAATTACCAATTTACCATATCACTATCATTTTAGCTTTCCCGGAGAAGAATAAATCTTTGATAAATGGTGCAATCAATGGATACATTGTGCAGGTACTCTATTGGCTAAGCAACATACGCTAACAATATTTACTGATGCTCACTAAACAGATTAGATGAATTACCAAATTGCAGCACGGTAGCACCATCAAGAATACAGAATATTGCAAGCACATACACATAACGAGCTGTTCAATCGTTAAAAATAATAACATAAAAATAAGAAACAGTTGATCGTACCTTCAATGCCGGAATGAAAAATTCCACATCCAAACCAGTAAAGATAGTTGTTTATGGGAGTGAGGTCGTATATATTTAGGTAGAGCGGCGCCTGACTTTTCTCCGAGTTGTTTTGCTCCGCGGGAGAACTTTCGGAGCTCGACGAAATCGGAAACAATCGCATTGTGTCTATCACCTCTACCATACCAGCAAAGCCCCAAACTATACGTATATTAATTTTTATATCTACACTTGTTAGCTAAATCTCAAGACCTCAGCACCCTTGCAACTCTAAAATCCCTGTAGAAAGAGAAAATTAGGGATACAATTGTGTTAGGTCGACAGCAAAATTACTTGAATTGCAAATAAGCACAGGAAATCGCTAGTTTTACGCGACAGATCTGCAATATCGGAGAAACAGAGTTCGATTAATCAAAACACGGGGGGAAATCAAATTATGATTGGGCGATTGCACGCCTAGGGCAAATGTGCACTGTTGTTACACACCTTCAAGGAAGCAACATGCCAAAGTGTGTGAATACGTGAATACATACAGATATGTGGATGCAATAAAGAGAGAAAGGGGAGAAGTTACAGAAGATTTGAAGGGGAAATTCGCAGATGCGATGTCGGAATTGATGACAGCTTCCCCTATCCCATGATGGAGGAGAGAGGTCGATATTTTAAATACCTGTTTTAAAAATAGAAAAACACTTTATCCAACGACTTATTTATTGGCGCAGTTGCATAAATAAGCCAGATATATCTAATTGTAAAAGTAGTTAGTTTAACTACAAATGGACCGTTTAGTGCCCAACTTATAACTATTTGATTAATTTAGTCCTTAATTTTTTTCCTTAATTAATTGATTCTTGTTATAAACTAAATAGAATGAGAGAATAATAGAGAGAAAGAGAAAATAGATGTATATTATTATGAGGGTGGAGACCTCTATTTATAGAGTACAAGATGGGCTCATGGGCTTTTAGGGTTTACATGGTCATCACAATATATGGTAAGTATATATATAAAATATCTTTACAACACTCCCCCTTGATTGACCATCCCTAAAAGAAACTGTTGTCTCGTTAAAACCTTGCCAGAAAAACCCATTGGGATAAAAACTGGACGAAGGAAAAAGAGTACAGCTGCTCCACCTCAATATAGTCATTCCTGATCCTTGAGTTGACGCAAATCGATCTTGTATAACAACTTCTTGAATGTTGGTAATGCCTTTGTAAAAGAATCTGCTAGGTTGTCACTTGAGCGAATTTGCTGGATGTTGATGCCGCTACTCTTTTGGAGATCATGTGTTGCATTGACTCTTTTATGAATCAATCTCAATGACTCATTACTCGTGTGTTGCATTGGATGCCTCGTTAAAAACCTTAACTAAGAAAACCCTTTGGGAAAAAAACTTAGAAAGGAAAAAGAGTACAACCATTTGACCTTCAGGGTCTTTGACCTTTAGGAGTCAGTCTAATCTTCAGGATTATTTACAATTTGTTACTCCCCCTCAAGATAACAATCTTCAAGGTTATCTTCAAGGTCTACACTAATATGTGCAACACAAGTTTAATTATCAGTATAGATAATAACATGAAATATGTCAATATATCATTACTCTCATAAATAGACCAATATCATATTTGTCTCGAAAATAACAAAGGATGGTCTATACCATTTCAAATTCTCCAATTGCACATAATTAAGGAACTTATGGTCCTCATCTTTGTTATCTTCTATAGGTCTAAATGAGTCTCTATCCACTTTAAGGGATTGAATCAACCATTAGATAGGCATGTGGATGCAATACAATAAATCTCTTTAAAGACCTTTCAGGTAGGTCTACTAGCGTAACTCCATCAGGAACATGCTCGATCTACAGGTCGAGACAATTATTAGTTCAACCCAAGTATTTTGATTCGAACTCCGTCTTTAGGCATGGGTTGATTTCATCAAGTACTTTTGTACATAATGATTCACATATCCTCTTCAGGAGGAATTTAGAGTGATGTGTTCTACTTTTGTATTCCGTGGAATTCTTATCTTTTAGCACCAATAAATCTCTCACGCTTCTAGCGTCAATGAGAATTAATTGAATTATTTTTGTCTATGAGGAACTTCGGTTCTTTCATGGTGCATATACAACAGGTATATGAGATTTTAGTCACTCCTTTTGCACTAAATAATTTGATGAACTTCTGGTTCATAGTGCGTGAATCTAAATAATTAATCCAACGAGATATTTGCGGCATTCAATTTTTATATTTCATATCTCCCCCTAATGCCGACAAGGATGTGAGTTGGATATTAAAATCAACATATCAATGAATAAAATAATCCATAATGATTTGCTCTATGTAAGTCATTAGGACGGAGTATACATATAAGTATTATGCTCTTCAGGAGTTTTAATCAAACTCAAGTCATCATTTATGTACCCTTCTGTCAAGGAATTCTCGTCGTTATGATTATATCATATACGGCCGTACTATTTCACCCTTATAATGACTTTTACGAACTAATTGACAACATCTTTTTGACTTACATGTTTTGAGCAAGTTAAATCCTTCAGGGATCTTCATATATATGTTACTATCTAGTGAATCATATTGATAGATATATACTACATCCATAAGGCCCATAACAAGCCTTTTGTGACATAAGTAGATTAATCAAATTCTAAATACAATGACGTCTATTATGGGAGAGTACATAATTAGTTCCCGGTCTTTGAGAAAAACATTGTGTTACGAGTATTGCCCTATATCTCGTAATTTTTCATTTCTCTATGTAACAAAGACACATTTATATCCTTCGGGGATATACTTTCCGGATTTTGGAACTACAGGTCCAAATATTTCCGGCTTTCTAGGGAATATTAATTCACCTTATATGACTTCGTTCCTTTTTTGCCAATTATTTCAATCTTGACAATCTCTTATAGATCGTCGTTGAGGATCCTCTTTTATCATTTCAAGAGTCATATTAAAAGGCGAAAATAATGTCGTGCGTCCACGACGATATTTGATCTCTCCAATATTTTGAGATCTCAGTATTTTTAGACGCTTGTAGTTCTTCAAGAACTTCATTTGATTGATTAATCATTTTCGTCATTGTTTGGTTCATATGTTGTGCCCCTTTTCTTAGACACAAAGTTTCTTTTAGAACCAATTGGTCGACTATATTTTTTGACGAACTTTATATAAATTTGCTACCATTTGTATTTGTCCTTCAGGGACATTTATTTTGGCGGGGTGTTTGCGAAGAAATGTATAACATTGTCACTTATTATATACATAAGAAAGCATCAAGAAGTTGATTTGCAATCTTTTGCAAATGAATCTTTCGACTTCATGTTCACATTGATTACTTCTGGAATCCAAATGTGACTAGTTTTTCCTTGTGCTTCTTTTTCTTTAGATGTAGATTTCACATTGATTACTTCAGGAATCCCAATGTGACATATGTTCCAACTAATGTTGGAAATGTTATTTCATCATAATAACTATCTTAATGTGAGACGCGTTTTTATACGTACAAAACTCATTTTGAGGATGGACATGAGCAACTAAATATTTAATCTCAATCTCAAAGTCATATAATATTAAGTCCTCTTCAAGAGGAACTTAGAGTTTAATAAACTCACTAGCTTTATCAAGGCAAATCTTCTTGATGGAATTGAGCTCTTTATTTTTGAAAATGTAGTTTTACCAAGTGCTAAATTTCTTATAGAAATCGAGCATTCATGGAAATTAAGAGATTCTTCAGGATCTCTCTGCAGCGCCCATATGAATTTTCAATTATGCTGCGCATCATAGTTGCTTCCAGATGTCCAAACTTATCATGCCAAAGCATAGAGCTCTTTTGAACTTCCGGTTCATGACATGTTTTATCTCACTTATTTTTATGAATGTGTAATACATTCAAGGTGGTAGTGTGATAACTTTTCTTTTGTTAGCTTCTGGCTAAATACAAAAGAACCACTACCTTCTTATATAATTTCAATATGCTATCCATTGCATATTCTTAAAACTTAGTAAGTGTCTTCTAGACTTACTAGAATAAAGGGCATGTTCAATAGCTAATTTAGTATCATTTGATAGAATGACACATGCTCTTCCCGGAGCCTTCAATAATTTCGATGCACTAGATTTGAAAATCTTGCAATTTAGGATGCATATACTCTTGTCGAGTTTTATGGAGGACAATCAATTATATCTTTAAGCAATCCTATTGGGATGCTTCATTTCTATTGTCTCTCTCATGCCCTCTTATTGGCAGATGAACATCGATATCAAGATTTCATTAATGTCAACAAGACATAAATATTATTTTTCATTCAGGAATAACATATATCATCGAAAGTACGAGTTGCACTTTAAGAGCATTTAATATTCTTCTAGAATATAAAATGATGCTACTTCAGGAGCAAAAGTTGAGGCATTTCCACAAACATGTGATAGTAATATTAATATCACAGTATGATCATTCTTCAGGAATGTAATTGTGCTACTTCCAGAGCAACAACTTAATTTTATTCACGATAAGTGAAATCAATAAATTATGAATTTTGAGATCTACCGGATCTCACATCTATTCTTGAAAATAAATTAATTCACAATAGGATGTTGGAAATGCAGTTGTCAAGCATAGAGTTGCTTTTGCTACCACTCCATGTAATTAAGTAATATTTTAAATATACATTGTTCTTTAGGAACATGTAATATTATTCAAGAATATTAATTGTGCTACTTCAGGAGCAACAATTAAAGTATTGATGTTGTGGTATATGATTTCCAAATGACAAATTTTAGTTGTTCCGAGAACATCTCAGAGTTAATTGTGCTACTTCGAGAGTAATAATTAGAATTTGGACATATAGCATTTGTCAAAATCAAGAGTTTGAATCTTTCTTCAAGAACATATAGTATTCTTTAGGAATACAAATTGTGCTACTTCAGGAGCACCAATTTAGTCTATATTAAACGACTTCGGTGAATGACTAATATTTTCGAGAAACCCAATTGTTCTTCAGGAACATATAGTGTTCGTTGGGGATATCAATGCTACTTTGGGAGCAACAACAATAACAATTGAAGAACCAAGATTCGCCCATCAATATAACAAAATATATGAATTGCTCATCAAAAACATGTAATATTCTTCAGGAATATTAATTGTGTGCTACTTCTGGAGCCACAATAATAACGATTTAATAACCAAGATTCACCAATCAATAAAACATAATATAATTGCTCATAAAAAAATATATAATATTCTTCAAGAATATTAAATTGTGCTACTTCTGGAGCAACAATTGAATCATGTCAATAAATAATTTTGACTTGCTCATTTGATATATTCTTCAGGAATATGGATTATGCTACTTCTGGTGCAACAAGAAGTTAAGTAATATTCTTCAGGAATATTAATTTAAATCAAACATTAATCTGTCAATAATTAGATTCAATATAAATATGGACATTAGCATCATGGAAACCAAAATATACGTCCATATATAACCATAAAATAACTCCGTATTAGCCGATATCATTAACGCAACAAGTAAGGCTAATTAAAACACAAACCTTTAAAACATGATGATTTGCCAAATAACCAAAATCTATATCAGACGTCAAACAGAGGCACCCCATTAATAAATCAATAAACAATCTCCAAGAATGATATCCCCAACGTTTGTATGAAGTGAAATTAAAATATCTACAGACATACCTTTGGAAAGGAGCCGTAAACCCTTATCATTCTTTGATAATTATGAATAGGTGTAACGTAAATCTCAAGAATAAGAAGTTAATGTAGAACAATCGTGCTGATAACGTGTTATAAACTAAATAGAATGAGAGAATAATAGAGAGAAAGAGAAAATAGATGTATATTATTATGAGGGTGGAGACCTCTATTTATAAAGTACAAGATGGGCTCATGGGCTTTTAGGGTTTACATGGTCATCACAATATATGGTAAGTATATATATAAAATATCTTTACAACAATTCTCAAATTATAGATTTTTGGATGAGTTCGTCCTTCTGTTAATTTTTTGGTTAGTCAATCATTAGTCAACGATTTTTAAAATGTATTTTTGGTATATTTTATTAAGGACCAAAATATCCAATACTGAAACATTGAGGATCGATTTGACCAACTTTTTTTTGTTTTTGCTATTTTTTTTGTTTGTCAAAAATCGAAAGATATTTTAGTTATTTTAATTTTTTTAAGGACCAAAATACGTCAATTTTAAATAGATTGAGGACCAATACCACTAATTATAATATATTTTGGGATCATAATTCTCAAATTTTATGGCCCCGTGATAAAGTTTTTCGAATATATTACTATGATAACGAGGGGATTAAAATGTAGAATATTTGAAAAACAATGAATAAAACTATACTAGATTTTCATTCAAAACTTTTTTTTATTCTAATATGATTTATTCCTTAATTTTCATATATTCTATGTTTTAATCCCTTGTTTTCATAGTAACATTCGAAATTTTTTTGGTAACGGAGTAATAAAATTTGGCGTTTTAATCCCACTTCATATGCTATTTATGTATTAGAAACATACATTATTTAATAAATATTATTTATCTAGAATTAATTAATTGGACCAATTAATTGATAAAGAAAATTAGCTCAATAAATTAATTTATTATATTATGGGTCAATTGATGTGGAAGCCCATTAGAAATATAATTAAACTAAAAATTGTGAACCGCGCTAGCGCGGTGCCTGGTCCGATAAATGTTAATTAAATTGTTGAAAAATCAATTCGAACTCGTAGAAAGATGAATGTATAAAAAAAAAAGATTTTAATAGTTCTTTATTGTTTAGGTAATGTATAAGTAGGCAAATTTGATTTGGATAAGACAGAATGTTAATTAGGTTGGAACTCTTATATTTTTTAAATTAGAATTTGCTTCTTGTTGAATTTAGTTGTTCTAGTAAGGGGATATAATTGTTTTCACTGTTACTATTGTCATCTTTTATAAAATGCACAATCGATGAATCTTTAGCCCAAAAAATTATAATTTATAATACTTATTCAAATGATGGATCCTCATGATTTGGTTCCTGTATGTAAATATCATAATAAATAAATCTGAAAACATATTATGTTTTGCAGAAATTGATATTTCAATACCGTGAAAAAGTGATATAACCCATAAATAATAGTGTTTGCAGTCTTGGCGAAGAATGTTTAGACAGACATTTCCTTCTAAGTCAAAAAAAAATATTGGGATGGTAGACCTACAATAGTCCAGGGGGTCTTGCATTTAACCTTTGGTGCCTCATGAGGACAGATGGGTGAAATCTAAAATGAGAAAACAAATGTTCCACCCCTGAACACAGGAGTAATAATATGAATGAGCATGTGGAAAATTAGAAACAAAACAAAACCATCACACTTCAAAATAAGCACTTACAGATAATATCATCCTTCATCTGGGCGAATGGTAAGTTCAAAGTTCATGAGGTCATCCAAATGTTTTAATAAGTCAACAAATCAACAGTTTTCTTCTTTACCACATCTTACTCATATCATTTGCAGCATTACTTTTTGAACACAATAAAAGAACTCCAAAAGAAAAATAAAATAAAATAAAAAGAGTAACAGCTATGCGTTTGATTATGAAGAAAAAGAATCTGTAAATATTTATCAAAATAAAAGATCAAACCTTTCTGAAGACGTAGTTCTCCAGCACTTTGTTTCTTAACTTGAGGCTTCCCATTAGCAATTTCTGCAAGTTCTCTTTGTTTCTCCTTTACTTTGAACAACCTAATCATGGTGCCCAAGGGTACAAAGCAGGAAATATACTACATCAAAAGATTGAGTACAGAGACAATATGAGAAACATAAGAGCAATTCAATGTACAAGTTATGTGGATGTTAGAAATCAAGCAGGTTTATGGCTCAAGAACTTATCATCGAAGCAATGAAACTCAACAATCAATCAATTACTAATAATTCTGTGACGAAAAGCTAATTTAGGGCATAAAAATTGCCTACATTAATTATGAGATAAGTAATATGAAACTCGAAAGATAGCATGTTATGATTACAATCTTTTGATCTACAGCTTTAGAAATTCAGGAAAAGTAATAAGTTAAATTAACATTCTAAGTACAAGAAAGAAGGCTAAATAATGTATTTTGTATCAGCAAAAAGAGAGGCATTTATCATGAGATACGGTAACTGAAAACTTGGTTCAACAAAGCACTGCTGCTCAAGGTGAAAGTGTTCATTAGGTACCAGATATGCACCCAAATAAGGTAAAGTCAATTACAACAGTCGACCCCACCAAAATAAAATTACAACAGTCAAGGAATAAAAAACGTATAAGTTTAGGTTTATTTGTTATAAAACAAGTAATAACACAAAACCCCAAAAATGGATTCTCAATCAGTCAACAAAAAATCCTCTGGTTCCGCTCAGTTAATGATCATACATATACTGCAATAGATTCAAAAGTGCAAGCAAGTAATGAAAATGCAGACAGGCACACAAAACACCCTAAGAAAAAGCTAAAGCCCAAGCTACAAAGGCTTTGCAACTGGGGCACTATACGTAGAATATCAATAGTTCAAAAGTAACCCAACCCAAAATCAAATTATATCACCACCAACATTTCAGCTACAGGAATCCGATTGGATACAAAGAACAGAAAGCCGGTAATAGGTAAACTATAATCAAAACACAAAAATCCCAAAATTAAAGGTCAAAAAACAGTCAAATACGCATCACCTTTCCAAACAAAGATGCAAACTCATTATCAAGAATACCCATGCAAGCTCAACAAAGCTATGTATAACAAGAAAGAACATCCAAACGGTAACAAAGAAACACCATCCTATTCATATAGTTTCTTATGTACCCTATTATTTGGCTATTCCATTAAACAACTTTTGCAACAGACTGCATAAGAAGGTAGCCTTATTTGAGGTTCAGAAATTGTAGTTTGTTCTCTATATCCATCAATTAAACCCCCAATGAGGAAATGGGAATAAATTGAAAGCCCCTTCCTTAACATAGGTAATCAACCTTCCAGGAAACAGAGGGTACAGGGCACTGCCCAAAATGGATCAATAATATAATATCTAATTAAAATAATACATAGTACACATATTCTTTATAGTATGACATATGATATAGCAATCAAGGAGAATGATTAGAGATTCAAAGTAAAATGGTGACACTAAAAGACCTAAATTATACCTTACACCACCGAAGCTAAAAAGTGCTTAGTAATCAAATTCGCTTGGATCTCCCGTGTACTGTGCAACCTGCTCAAGCTTCACACTGAGCATCTCGAACCACACCAATCTCTTTTTCTGGATCCCGTTCCAACAGACTACCATAGACACCCTTGTGCCTACCATATAGTATAATGACGGGCCTCCACGCATTGGAAGTGCAGTTTCTAGTAATTACTGATCCACCCCTTCCACTAACTCCCTGCTGTCATCAATCGATAAATCACACACTCCCGGCCCAACAACAATATTCCACAACCCCTTTCTTCAAGGATAATCTCCCACCCTTCAATTCTTCACTAATTATCCTTACCCTTATATGATTCCTCAACCAATTTACTCTCTCACTCCTTGCCTTTTCTCCTTGCCCACTCTTACTCGTACGACTTCTTTCATTACCAGGTAGAAGAATAGAGAATGATGCAAACAAGAGTACTTAAGAGAGCTCGGAATCGACGACGGTCTCGACGAATTTTCGCAGCGAACGGGTGTTGAACTGGTGGCTGGAGTGCTGCTGCTGGAACTTCCAATTCTCGCCTTCGGCGTTGAAAATGCTGTCGCCGAGGAAATCGCGGATGGTGGCGCGGAAGACGTGGCCCTTGGGGTAGTTGACGAAGTTGCTTTTGAGCAAGTGCTGGACGTTGGCGGCGTTGGCGGTGAAGATCTGCCGGTAGCCTAAGGGGCGGCGGAGCGTGGCGTTCAAAAAGAATTTTCGATCACAGCTTCTTCAACAAGAGAAAGGGCATCACCCCCTGTTCCGGCAACGCTAGGCGATTCATCTCTCTCAATTCCCCACGCCTTACACGAAAGTGGAGTCGGCGTGGCGTAAAGTGAAGATTGGGGGAGTAGAGAAAATTCCCTTCTGGGGTATTCCGAAGGTGTAACCTAGGCAACGAAAAAGGGGCAAGCCATATTGGGGTTGGTGGCGTATTCTTTTCGATTCAAGTTCAAGGAGCAAGCTTAAACCTTGACATAGGTCGATCTCGTACCTCACTCATCCTTAGCTTCGTCCCTTCAAAAAGAAAGAATCTCAAATAGACCAAGATCCAATTCGAGTCATTTCGTGGTGAACATGATCCGCCATAATCTCTTCCATCCCTTCATTTATGTGCCAGAATATGGTTTATTCATCTAGCACGCGACATTTTTTAACAATATTTCATAAGCGATATATTCCACAAATCAAGTAGAACACCTAATTCTCAGATACGGGATAAATTCAAAATATGCAGTTGCGAGAAATACCTTGCAATCGCCTTCCTTCCGAGGAGGAGGCGTCGGATTCCGATGTAATTGGGATCGGAATCGGGCGGAGAAGGCTGAAGCAAACTCAGAAAATCCGGATCCAAATCCGCATCTTCTTTTCTCTTTCCACCACTTTCCGATTTCGTATTCTCCTGTTCCGTCGAGATGCTGACCGTCGGATCGGCCATTGCGAATCGAACTCAATTTCAACTCCTCATCAATTTACTATTGATTTTACTACGAATTGCGCACTCAAGATCTTAATTTAATCTGTCATATAACAGCTAAACGCTCGGCTCCCATAAAAAAGGGAGAAGGGAGGTCACAGCAGATGAGAAGATGGATCGATCGCCGGCATGTGTTCCCTCCTTGTTCTTCCAGATTGCGAAGATGGAGTCGAGGATTGGATAGGAATTGGGGATTTTTTAGTTGTATTTGTTGTTGGGTAGAAAAATCTTATATGGGTGAGGGGTTCTACTGTTTGTGCTAACAGTAACCCATATATCTCCGGTAATTAGTGGGCTATCAATATTAATATAATATAAACTTTTGAAACTTATATACATTAGTATTCTGTATCACATACGGACATACACACCTACATACTCACAAACGCGTACAGGCGCGAGTAATGGAGAGACATTATTTGACTTTTCTTTAGTTTTCTGTCCACGTAGAGGAAGAAAAGGGCCGAGACATTTGAACGTGAGCAATAATCAGAGCTACTACAACACACGAAGGAGGCATGTATATTGCGATCCTTCGGTTTGGTATCAGTGCCTGGTTTGGGCTCTGATTATTGCATTTTAGGAGCATGTTTAGGTTTATTTCCATCATTATCGGGTTATTTTCGTGTTTGGGATGACTTGTGTGCTACTGTTTTGACCCCTTGTACCGTTTTTTTCATGAGAAAATCTACGAGTAGTTGATAGGACCAATATGTTACGTGTTTATACTATTAATGTATAGTAATTTTGGTCAAGGAGGCACAACACCGAGGCGAATGCGCGACGGCGCGAAAAGGGGGAAAAAGGCAAAGCCCTAGTTTCTGCCATTGATTAGCCGCCAGATTCAGGAGGCGTGTGGCGGCGCGTGAGATATTATTTGGCTAATACCTTTGGATAGTTTTGTTCTTCATTTTGTTAGCTTCGTCTGGATAGGTCGCACAACCCATTCTGATTTCTAGTTTGTCCGGAATAGCGTAAAAAATGAGAGGTGGTCGTGCTGTCTAGAAAACCCTAGTTTTCTAGGGTTCTACCGCTAATTGCGACGGCGAGTGGCAGCACACCTGGCCTCCTCCTGCCAAGTAGCTTGCGTCGTTTGGTTCGTGTAGGGATATAAGTTAATGGTCTCGTAGATCAATGCTAGGGGGTACTTAGAGCTTGACTCAGTAGTTGCGTTGAAACTGACGTCAGTAGTTCGTGTACTTAGGACAATATTGTAATAATTCGTTATTGGGGGAAATTGTAGTGATGCTGAATTATATCGCTATAGAATTGAAGATCCCAAAACCAGTACTGAACCCGACGTGTGTTTGAACTTTGATGATGTAATAGGCCAAACTTGTTTTTATCATCATTAATTATTTTGTCTAAGTCATGTAAGGGGTGTTGTTGGACCGAACTTCAGTAGAGAAGTTAAATTCCAGAACCCCAAGTCATCGATTCGTAGAGCTCAGTAGTCTTCAGAGTCATCCCCTGACTGTTCTCAGTAGAAGATTTCCTTCAGCAAACTTCAGAAGAAGACTCAGTATGATCTTTGATCTACTGAATGTGTGAAGAGCTCGTGTCTTCAGAGTCGCCAGCTGACTACCATCAGTAGAAGATCCTTATCAGCAGACTCAGATGAAGAATCAGTATGATCTGCCCAGATCTTCTGAATGCATGCAACTCAATTGCAAATCCAGACAAGGAAACGATTGCCCAACTCTTATCATTTGAATGTCACATAGATCATTCAGTATACGAGGATTAGAGAGTCAACTCAGATGGAAGACTGATGTCTGACAAGTCTCACCTACTGCAAACCTCGAACAATGAGAAGCAACCTAAGCTTACCTGCTCTGACATTAAAGCTGCTCTCATGTACAGAAAGCCAACCACTCTGCGGCGCATTTCGAAAATATATGGCCGTTTTCCTTGGAAGTTTGTGACACGTGGCATCGTCCTCTCCAACGGATACATGCCTAGGTCATGACTTTAAATAGAGAAGAGTCTCCAAGCTCAACGCACGGGACAATAAGGGAACACAAGCTCACAAGCATACAACTCTCTAGCTCACCAAAAGCCAATCCAGCGAAGAACTTACGTAGTTGAAAATCCATAGTTCTTCTCTCTAGAGATTCTTTAGTTCCCCCTTCTCTATCTAAGCTCCATTGTTATATCTTTAGCTTAGAACATTCGAAGGAGTTCACTTTCTGTGAATTGTTCTTATTTTGGAGATCATCCCCTCCCCTTCAAACTTCGGTTTGATTTGTAAAAGTCGCTAAGGACTATAACTTAGAAGAGTCTGTCTAGCGTACAGATTCCTTGCTGAGGCTTGCTCAGATTAATCAACAAGAACTCCTGTTCTGAAGGATCGTGGATGTAGGATCTTGCGTATCCGAACCACGTTAAAAACTACTTTTGTTATTTACTGTTTTATTGCATTGCGCTCAAACTATTTACAAACTCATCCCTTGCATAAAACGTACTTAAAAAGTGCACCAACCAAAATGATTTTGGTTTGCGAAAACACATTTTCAAAAGAGACGAAGTCTTACGGGCCCCACACTTATCCGCACAATATTCTTCAACTGAAATCCTTATACTGACTCAAGTCGGTAGAACGGACTCAGCTACTGAATCACTCTGACCCGCGATCTGAAGGTTTATATCTGGCACTGTTAGCAAAACTCAGCTCAGCTGACCTTCACGTTTGAGTAAAAACTTGCAATCAGGTGTATTCACCCCCCCTCTACACATGATACTCGTCTCCGGACCAACAACTAGTATCAGAGCGGTGTTCTCTTGATCATCGTTTTTGAAAAACCTACTGGTCTACTCGAACAGATCTTGAAAACGTTTTCACTGCACAAGCATCTCTTCATACATCCTTATACTCTTACCCATAATGTCTGACATGTCAGGTATTCGGATGGTGCCTATGTTCTCTGTGGAGAACTATACGGTATGGCGTGTGAGAATGGAGGCACACCTTACATTGCTGCACGATAGCATGACAGACGTCCTTAAGATAGGACCTATCATTCCTATGATCGATATTGTACAATATGCCGATGTCGGAGGTGTAGCAGCACAAACTGGGGCAAAGGTTGCCAAAGATAAATCTGCCTTCACGCCAGAAGAGAAGAAATTGCACAATCTTGATGGGTGGCGCGAAATGCAATCCTGACAACGCTCAGTGATTCTCACCTCGGGAGAGTGCAATACTGTAAGACGACAAAAGAACTTTGGGATGCCCTGGCTGTACTGAGCCAAGGAACCCCGCAGATCAAGGAAAACAAGCTCGATCTAGAGCTTCAAAAGTTCGACAACTTTGCCATGAAGCCCAGTGAAACCATTGACGAGCTCAGCGTTAGATTCACCAACCAGATCAATGTGATCAATGGGCTGGGGAGAACGTTCACCAACAAAGAAATGAACACCAAGATCTTAAGAGTGCTACCTCGACTGGAGTGGCTTCCTTTTGCTACTTATTTATGTTGTTCTGATCTTAATGTTTTAACTCCTGACGTTATATTTTCAGAACTGAAGATAGAGGAGTTCGAGCATAGTCTACCCCAACGGTGCGTTAGCGCTCCAGCTAACACTCAAATTGACCATGCTTTTAAAGCAACAGTCAGCACATCAGGAGCTAACCCCGGTTCTGCTAGCAAGAGAATAGCTGTATCAGAAGCAAAATCACTAAGACTCCTGCTACTGAACGTCTTGCGTTTATGGCTCTTAAATATCAACGGGAGAAGGAAAGAGTCATAAAGCTAAAGAAATACCATAAAGATTCTCCCTCAGGTAAGAAACATAATCACAAAAGGGAAGAATCTAAACCTTCTCCTGATTGCAGGAACACGGAGCCTGCTGCCAGTCCATCCAACAGCTCAACTGGAAAAGGTGGCAGAGTGACTGTGTGATACAACTACAAAAAGGAAGGACATTTTTAGTGTAAATGTCCGGAGCTCTCAGCTGCCCAACGAGCTGAACGACAGTCCAGAAGAGAAAAATTTGCCCGAAGGAGGCATGCCTACATTGCCAGAGAGCTATCCGATGACTCAATAGAGGAAGATACGTTCATGTATTCTTCTGAGGATGAAGCTGCATTTGTAGCTGTTGAGGTCGGAGAATCAGATCCTGAAACATCAACTGAACACTGCTTGATGGCTGGAGAAGAGGCTGAGGTGAATTCTAAACTAATCATAACCTCCTCTTCACAGAGCACACACGATACTTGCTCAGCTACAGGTGAAACTCTAGACGTAATTCAAGCATATGATGACTTACTAGAGGAGCAGATTCAGTTGGGTAGAGAGTTCAGTAGAACAGTTCAGGAGTTGGAACATGTAAAAGCTGAGAATCATAAACTTTCTTCTAATTGTCAGGTCCCTACTGATTCAGAGAATCTTGTTGCGAGACTTAAGGAAGAGATTGAATCTCTTATGATTAAGTCTCAGCTTCAAGAAATTCAGATATCAGTTCTGACTAAGGACAATTCTGAGAAAGATACTGAGATAGCTAGGCTCTGTCAGAAGCTCGCAGAAGTTGAAAATGATTATGAATCACTCACAAAGAGTGATGAAGTTTGGCGAGGATTAATGACTGAACAGTACCTGGGAGCCAAGGAGAAGTTGGAGAGAATACTTCGAGCACAAAGGCCAATTGCCATGAAGGATGGACTCGGCTATAACCACGAAGCTTCAACCTCTACCTCAAAAGGCTCAGAAATGATGGCTGATAGATTCGTCAGAGGAAAAGTTCAAACTACTGAACCCGTAAATCAAGCGAAAACCTAGAAAATTATTGCACATCAGCCAAGCAGTAGGCAACTGACCAAGAGTTCTAGCCCCAGAACACCACGATCAAATTCAGGGGGAACTAAGACGGTCAGATGGGCAGAGTAGTATGGCGAACCAGTGTATGAGCACCCCGCACAATACGGTTCATACTATTATGAGCCCAGGGTCAGGAAGAGCTCAAAACATCAGAAGAAGAAAGCTCCTGAACCTAAAGCTGCCAAAAAGTCAGTATCTCCAAGTTCAGTGGAAAAGAAGACTGACAATAAGGTTCAGAAGAAGAAAGTGTCTGAGACCCGCAAGGTCGCCAGACAGATTTGCGTCACGAAACCATCGACTAACACTTAAGGACCTAAACTAAACCAAAGGGTACCTAAAAATATTTTTGTTTTGCAGGTGTATAGGAACCCATTGATCATGGACAACGGCTTCTCGAGACACATAACCTATCAAAAGAGCTTACTGACCAATTATATACAAGAAGAAGGTCCCAGAATTGAGTTTGGTGACAACTCAAAAGACTATACAAGGGGATATGGAACACTGAACATTGAGACTGCTTCAGTTCCAAGAGTAACATATGTTGAAGGACTTAAACATAATCTCCTTTCTGTTAGTCAATTATGTGATAATCTTAACAGAGTTACCTTTGACGCTGGTTTCTGTGATGTTAATGATAAATCTACAGGGAAAACAGTGTTATCAGGTCGTGGAAGAAGAACATCTACGTTGCAAATCGGAACACCGCCGAACCTGAAGCTTACCTGCTTGCCAGACGAAATCAAGTGATAAAACAGGATGGTTGTCGCATAAGAGGCTCAGTCACCTGAACTTCAAGGCAATGAACAAGCTGGCTAGGGACTCAAGAGTCAGAGGACTGCCCAACGAAGCTTTCATTAAAGACAAAAATTGTGAAGCATGCTTGAATGGAAAGCAGACTAAGAAAAGCAATCCACCAATTCCTTCACCTTCCACTGATGGAATCCTTCAACTGCTCCAGATGGACTTGTTTGGGCCAGTCTCTCTAGTGACCATAAGAGGCAAGAAGTATGCCCTCATCGTTATTAACGATTACTCAAGATATACGTGGGTCATCTTCATAGCCAACAAATCTGATGTCAAGATTGAGTTGCCGATACAGCTGAAGAAACTCAGTGTGGAAAAGGACATCAAGATTCAGAGAATTCGCTCAGACAGAGGGACTAAATTTCTCAATTCAATCATAAAGGAGTACTGCGACACTGAGGGGATTAAGCATGAGACTTCAGCAGCTCGCACACCTCAACAGAATGGTCTTGTTAAACGTAAGAACAGAACATTAAAGGAAGCAACAAGAACGCTCCTAGCAGACTCTGGACTACCCTCAAAATTTTGGGCTAATGCTACTGACATCGCCTGTTATACTCAGAACCACTCACTACTTACAAAGCAACACATGAAGACACCATACGAACTATGGAAATGGAGAATTCCTTCTATTTTTCATTTTCATATTTTTGGTTGTCCTTACTTTATCCACAATAATGGAAAGGATCAGTAAAAGGTCTTTGATAGCAAATCTGATCAAGGAGTGTTCTTAGGATACTCTCGAGTCAGTAAAGCCTTAAGGGTCTTTAACGACCGAACCCTTTACGTGGAAGAAAGCCCTCATGTTATTTTTGATGAGTTGGTTACTGAAGACATGAAACCTAATAAGACAAATACTAAAGATGTCAGCAGCAAGCTACAGGATCTCAGGCTGAATGATAAAACTGAAAAGATCCAGCATTGTTGGAATGATGAGTCAGATGAAGAAGAAACTCAGACCCATCCCGTAGGCAATGTAGCTGACTTGGTTGATTCTACTGAACAAAATCAACATCAGGTAACGATGGTCGATGAGGTTGCCCAGTGGTAACTGAGACCTCTACTGAGAATATCAATCAGGGGAAACAAATGATGTTCCTAAGCAAAATGCCCCTGAACCTGAGAACTCAGTAGATCCTAACCTAAAGGAAATAGTAGGTGAAGAATCGATTACCTTCCTCCTTCGTATGTTGTTGCAACTCTGATTATTGCTCGTGTGTCAGATCTTCTGATTTGTGTCCCAACCATTTTCTCCCTCTGGGTGGTCAGAGAACTGGACAAAATTAAGATTTATGTCTCTTTCTTGAACGACGTGCGTGCGTGAGTAATGTGTGTATCTGTTTATGAAAGAATACTAATATATATAGGCTTCAAAAGCCAATATAATATTAATATTTGTAGCCCATTAATTTAATTATATTCCTAATGGACTTCCACATAATTAGCCCATAATATAATTAATTAATCTATTGGGCTACTAATATTTATCAATTAATTGGCTTGACCAATTAATTCCAGATAAATAACATTATTAAATAATTTAAAATTATATTAATCTATTAATAATGATTTCTGAGAGACAATAAATAACTAAGCAACTAATTGAGCCAGATCAGGGATCTAATACAAGAAATAAATAAGAACCTCAAATTAATTAATTATCTATGCTCAGCCCAGAGCAAAATTAATTAATAAACATAAATTCATTCCACTAGAGAATCCGTGCTGACTTACCCCTTTATCCCAAATTGAGCAAGGGCTTGTATTTTAGACTTAATCGATCTCCGTATTTAAGATAGAAATATCCGTTAATTAATTAAGCTCACTGACAGCTTAAATTAATTAACATCCTTTTATATTCCTGAGTAGTACCACTCGACCTTATTAACACACCTGAACTTAATCAACCGGTCGGGTTGAGTGTGCTAATCCTTTCGAGTTCCTCAGGGGATATTATCAACCCATTTTACTAGAATACGGTTGCAAGATACAGACAACCAGTCTGAGCCACAAATGCCTATTAGCACCCAAGATACGTAGATTCGGTCGCGATGACGTTCACCATAGTAGGTCAAAGTGATAGATAGCAAAATGTACTCAAAGTGATAGATAGCCAAATGTACTCAGCTGAAGTATTACCAAGCTTAAGACCAGCTAAGTCACCGAGATCTTGGTTCTCCACTAAGATCAGTTAGGAGAACACATCTCACCGTGATCCATCAATACACCACCTTAAGTGTACCAGTAAAGATAAGCAGCCAAGACAAGCCACTTCTTATCTAAACTGCAGCTTAAACCGACAACTTATCCTTAAGTTATCTCTGTTGTGATAACTGTTTATATCTTGTCAGTTCAACCAATTTGTGTTGTCTTCTGTGATACCCGACACACTACACAAATCTAACTTTTGTACAATAAAGGATTACATGTGCAAATATATATATTTATCAGATAGGAGAATAAAATGGTGGTAGGGACAAAACACATTGTATACAAGCATAAAATTTGCTTCCAGTATACAAAATCCCAACATAACCTTCTTACTGAATTGCTTCAGTCACAGAATAGCACTACTGAAATGCCTAACACTCCTGTTGACTGTACAGAAGTGATCTCAGAAGAAGAAGCCAAACTCAGACGATCATGGCTGGACGTTCACTCTTCTGATCTCATCATTGGAGATCCATCAGCAACAGTATAGACAAGATCCAGATTATGTCAAGGAGAAAGCGCATTATACTCCTGCTTATTGTCTACTAAAGAACCTCAGTCGATAGAGGATGCACTCAACGATGTTGATTAGATTATTGCCATGCAAGAGGAGCTGAACCAGTTTGTCAAAAACGAAGTTTGGGAGCTTGTTGACAGACCTAGACACCAACACGTAATAGGTACCAAGTGGGTCTTCTAGAACAAACGAGATGAAAACAACGTCATAGTAATAAACAAAGCTCGACTTGTTGCCAAGGGATACTGTCAAGCAGAGGGAATAGATTTTGATGAAATGTTCGCTCCAATCGCCTGATTGGAAGCCATTCGTCTCTTCCTGGCCTATGCAACGCATCAAAGATTCAAAGTGTATCAGGGCTTGGTATGATACCCTATTAGACTTTCTTCTTCAGAAAGGTTTTGGCATCATCAAATAGGGGGAAATTGTTGGGAGATGATTCAGCAGTAGATTGCTTAGAACATTTGGCTGATCCCAAAACCCTAATTTGATAGGTGAACCATTTCGTTGTAATAATAACGCCTTGGTCTCTGAGAATTTCAAACTCAGTAGATTTTCCTTCAGCATGGTCCAGGCTCAGAGTTCTGTTTGCTGATCCCTCAACAGACTATCCGCCTCAGTACCATGGAGTGAAGATTCAGTAGTGTTGGACTCAGCAGGAGCATCATGCTAAGAGGTGTTCAGATTCAATAGTGCTGGACTCAGCAGGAGCAGCATACTAAAAAGAGTCAGTAGAACTGGACTCAACAGGAGCAGTTCACCGAACTCAGAGTCGACCTTCTATAGAGTTGGACTCAGCAGGAGTATACTACTGAACCCCAGGTCAGACTCAGCAACGGCCTGACAGTCTCCTTGATTGTCAGATGATTTTCTATGTTAAATCAGTAGAGTCGTCCGAGGTTGTACACATCAGAGAAGTCAGCTTCAGTATCTACCTAGAAGTCTGTATGTCTCAACTACTTTATACACCTCGACCAATGACAAGCAGCCAGCTGTCAAAGTTCTGGTAAAAGCTGCAAGTCAACCACTTTCCAGAAATGGAGGAAAAGACTTTGCGCGATTTCTAAAAGAGCCGTTAGCTACCCAAATAGAGTAACACATGGACAGTTCGTCTCCAACGGATCTATCCATGGCTTACCTCTATAAATAGAGGGAAAATCAAATCGAAGATATACAACACAGAACAAGCGATTTACGAGCATCGAACGAACAAGTTACAAGCTTTCAGCAAGAACTTCAGTGAAACACTCAACACGAAAGGCAACTACTTTGCTCTAGGGAACCAAGCTTAATAGAATCAAAGCATCTAGTATCCAAGTGATAGAACACGAACCCAGAGAGAATATTCCTCAATGTTCATCACTCTAGAAGCCATTTCTTGTTCCCTTTCCCTCTAACCTAAGCTCCTCTGAAATATCCATAGCTTAGACCCGAAGGAGTTCATATTTTGAACTGTTCTTATTATAAAGAACTCCTTCATCGTTGGAGAATTTGTCAAACTTTATAGTTTGATTCTTGTAAACTGGGACTTGCTCATTATAATCTTCAAGGCCGTGTTTGTCCAGTGCACAAACCAACTGAGACTAACTCAGTATAATAAATTAACCTCCTAATCTTTTCGGGACAATGGACGTAGGATTGTTTGATATCCGAACCACTTTAAAATCGTTGTGTTCATTTATTGTTGCATTGATTTACTGTTCATACTGAAAACCGTTTTGCAAAATCATACAACAGAGTTTCAGCAAAGCTAAACTGAGTGCACTAACCTACTGAAACAGTTTTAATAAAAACGTTTTCAACTCAACTGAATCGGGCCTACACTATTATGCACACTACTGAACTCTTATTGAACGGTACTGAATTCTGACATCAGTCAGCTAGCAGGCCTCAGTATAGTCAGTCACTCTGTCCACGCGATCCAGAACAACTTGCATGGTCTACTAAATTTATTCAGCAAACACTCTCCTGAATTGGACTGTTCGTGTTTTAAGTTGAGAAAGTTTTCAGGTGTATTCACTCCCCCTACACCTGAACGTTTATCTCGAGACCAACAATAAATTTTGCAGATTTGCAGTAAGTTTTTTTAATAAATTTTTGATTATATAAATCATCTTGAAATTTTAAAACACATTTGACTATAGCTAAAATTTCTCTAGCTATAGTAGAATAATTCTTTTGAGAATTATTCCATTTTCCTGAATGAAATCGTACAAGATATTCTTGTTTTTTTTTTTTTTTAGGATTTACCTGTTTAAGGATACCTCCATAACCAATATCTGAAGCATTTGTTTCAAATTTTTTTCCCAATTTGGTTACTAAGCATTAAACAAGGTAAAGTTTTAACTTTATTTTTAATTTGTTGTACAACCTTAGTATGTTGTTATGTCCAAGGATTTTGGAGCTTTTTTCAATCTATCATAAAGTATAGCCGTATCTTTGGCAATATCTTTATAATATGGAGAAATATAATTCAAACTACCTAAAAATCTTTGAAGCTGTGTCCTAAAAATCTAACATCTGTTTGAAACAAATTCATTTTTAGCTTAGATATAATTAATCCACTTTGAACAGTAATATCTTTAAATATTCTTAAATGCTTAAAATGCATTTCTATATCTTTAGAAAATACTAAAATATCATCAATATAAATTATAATAACCTCACTATATAAAGATTTCATTAATAATCTTCTGAAATTCACAAGGTGCATTTTTGAATCCAAATGACATAACATTCCATTCAAATTGTCCTATTGGGCCATTAAAAGCAGTTTTATATCTATCAGATTTATCAATCTGAATCTGCCATTATCCTGACTTCATATCAAATTTTAAAAATATAGCAGAATTATATAATCTATCTAATAAATCTTTTTTATTAGGTATAGGATACCTAATCAATTTTAAAACTTTATTAAGGGGTTCATAATTAATTACTAATCTAGGTACTTCTCTTTCTTGTTCACTATGTTTATTAACATAGAAAGCCGTACAAGACCAAGGAGATTTTGAAGGATTGTACCACATTAATATAAAACTCACATACTAATACATAATATTATATTATTCATCTAAATATATTAATTACATATTATTATTAGTATCATAATATTTTATTTTAAATATGAGCATTTGTTTAAATTTCGGCACTATATCTATATAACATATATATATTATAATAATACTATATATTAAATTTAGTAAGGATATAATATCATATCATTGTATTGTATTATGCATATCAATTTTAAAATTGGCGTAATTTTGGAATTTATATAAATTATTAAGGATATAATTGTCTTAAAACTACTAATAGAGATAAGTTGTTGGTTCATCAGCTTATGAAAATTCTCTATTTGTTGGTAAAATAATTTTCAACTCTTCTATAAGTTGGAACTCCCAAACACTAAGTTCGTTTTCCAAAACAGCTTTCACTCAAAAGTTAGTTTCCATAAGCTACTCCTAATATTAGTTTCGAACTTGTTAGGATCACATTTACTATTAGGTCATCGTTAGCCCCAACAAACTTGGTATGAAACTCAAATAAAATGTTTGGTTGGAATGTATGAGAGTCATGTTATCGTTATGAAAACCTCACATCAATAAGTTTTCTCATACCTACCTTTTCACCACGGTATGAAAAATCAAAACCATGTAGGTATCAAATACTTTCCCCATCCCAAAATTCTTGTTCCATTTCCTAAAATAGTAAATAATTATAAAAACTTTATTTGAGGGCCTCATATCTTTACGCACAACTAACATCTCTTCTAAAATATCGTGCTGAAAATTTTGGAACAAAAATTGTGTCCAAAGAGAGTATACTATTTAAATGTATTATTTTTATAAGCATTAAAAATAAATTATTACGATAAAATACAAAATAATTACTTTAATACAATGATGTAAATATATTTTAAATTTATAAAGGAACAAATATTATTATCTAATAATATTTTCATAACATAAAAAACGTTTTATTGATATTTTTTTACCAATAAATAAACAAATATTTATTAAGTTATTTAAAATATGATAATTTAATTATAAATATTTGTTAAAAGTAAAAATTATTAAATTATTCTATAAAATAATTAAAAAAAATGATAATATCTTTTTTATTTAAAAAAATATTTTTATAAAATTTATGGTTTTCCATTTAATATTCTTATTAAAACAATATTTATAAAAAATAATACAATTAAAATAATTAAAAGAATAATCTTTTAAAATTTTATAATATTCATTATACACAAATAATTCATTCCCATTGAAGTATAAATATAATCAAACACCATATTTTGTTATCGAGTGTTTTCTTAAATACTCAAATCCCTAAAACAAAAGTCAAGTTTAGTCAATCATTATATTTGCTACACAAAACACTCAGTTTGTCTTAAATATCCTCACTTTTCAATTGTGTCATCGTGAAATCAATTATTAGTTCATTATATTTGCTACACAAAATATTCAGTTTGACTTTAATATCCTCACTTTTCATTTGTGTGAAATTGAGGTAAGCTCAAGTCCACTCAAAATTGGAGTCTCGCTCATTTTGCCGCTGGAGTCCTACTCGTGCGTTAGAGTCCCGCTCGTATCCGGTGCATTAAAAAAAATAGAAATAACTACATCACTTTAATTTCAGAAGTCTAGCTCATGACCGAGCGGGACATCATCTACTTTGATGCAGGCCTAAAATTGTCCGATCAATGAAATTTATTGTTTATTTGCTCGATATAAACAAAATCATTTAGTACAATTTTAATCCATCATCTAGAAAAAATGAATAGTTGATATAATACTCCCTCCGTCCCATTATTTATGTCCCATTGGGACTGGACACGGTAATTAAGATAGTGGAGGTAAAGGGGTAAAGTTGTGGTGTAAAAGTATAAAGGGGTGGGGTCCACTTGCTTAGATTGATTGTGGTCCACTCATTTATTTCCTTATTTGGTATGGGACATAAATAATGGGACAACCAAAAATAAGTGAGACATTAATAATGGGACGGAGGGAGTATTATTCTAAGGTTTAACAAGCAATTTCACAATTGCTCCGAGTATGTAAACGGTGAAGAATTCTCTGCATTCTAGCCAACAATGCTTATTTGTCGATTTTTATGACAGTTCATTCAGTACAATCTTTATCCATTTTCACTTTCATCCGACTATGAAATTTATTATACATATGTTTCTCATTATTGCATTACAATTATGTTTAATCTCATCACCGATATGGATCTCCTTCATCTTTGTACTATTCAAATAGGCCAATTTATTTGTTGTGCACTCCAATGTTCACTCTTATCAAACACCCGATGTTGTTGAACAATTCGGATCACGGTTCGGTTTTCAAGAGCAGGGGGTGGGAGCAATCTAGTTGAGAATGTTAGCGAATAGGAGACCCGTTTCGAGTCTAACACTGATGAAGGAGGTGATGTGAACAATTTATTCAATGAAGATTACGATGAGGTGCCGGAGGCATTAGGCTATTAGCTAAATGTACGTTTGCTTTGCTACACGGATCCAACGAGAGGGTGGTGTGAATCAACTAATATCTATGCTCATGCCGAGCAATCGTGATACCCAAATGATGAAATAATATATAGCGGAGACGAAGAAGTAACTAATTGTTTACTTCCACTTGTTCCGCTAGATACATCCGACTCACATATGGTTCGAGATCTAGATCACATTATGGACTATCTGCTTCGTGAAGGGGCAACATTTTGGGAGAAGGGTATCTCTCTGCTGCTGTTGCACTTCCATTAGAACTAGGTGTCAATTTTAGGGTGTCTCGTTCAGATACTGGTCGGGTAGAGTATAGATGCAAACAGAGTCGCTAGTGCCCTTTCTTCTACGAGCATTGTACCACACCAATGTGTTATAGAATGTGATCAGGTTACATGTCGAGCACACATAGTAACAATACCTATAGAAATTATGGAATCTCTCCAGGCGAATTCGGCTTCCAAGCAAGCAACAAAGTAGTCCTACAAGCACGAAATACTGCTGTGGCGATGGTTTTTGGTGGACTCGCAGATTCATTCAACATGCTTACTCGTTACCTCCACGTACTAAAAGCAACAAACTCAGGTACCATCACTGATCTCGAAGTGGGGTCCGGTGGTCGTTTTCAAAAAATTATTCTTTATATTTGGTGTTTCTCGTGTCGTATGGGTATTCAACCTCCGAGAGGTAATTGAGGTTGACGTGACTCACTTGAAGGGGAGGAATAGAGAAGTGTTATTTGTGGTTGCTAAGATCGATGGCAACAAGTAAATATTTTCACTAGCCTTTGGTATTGGTCTCATTGAGAACGACTACTCTTACGCGTGGTTTATGTCTCAACTGAGAGAATCTTTTAGGAGGTCAAGCCATTTAATAATTATCTCAAACCAACACCAAAGCATAGCCAAGGTCGAGGCAGTTTATCCAAAGGTAGCTCACGACACCTACTTCTAAAGGTGTTAGGAATTCGATACATGCGTCCTTAAGTCGCGCTTTGATTGTTGCTCACGTATAACATCTTCTGATCTATATCTTGATATCTGCTTTCCCTTCGGATGTATGAAGAACCGGAGAAGCAATTAAAATCACGTTTGCCCTCTCTTTTGAGCTCACATTGGAACGTGTGTGTGTCTGTGTTTTCTTGTATGTTATGAGAATTATATTAACAATAATGTAACACACGTTATTATAATAACCAAGCTCATTAATTAATTAATTCCTAATGGACTTCAAACACCAAGCCCATTTATTAATCAAATAATATGTGGACTACCTATAATTTATCAATTAATTAGGCCAGTCAAATAATTTTAGATATACAATACCCACATTATTAAAAAAATATATATTCATTAATCTCTTAATAATTTCGAGAGAGCGTGAGATAATTATTTGGCATTTATGTGGGCCAAAACAAGGTCCAATACAAGAAATAAAGTAGAGCCTCAAATTAATTAATTCTCTAAGCTCAGCCCAAAGCAAAATTAATTAATCAATAGGAATTCATTCCACTAGAGAATTCGTGCTGAGTTACCCTTTATCCCAATTTGAGCCAAACTTGTATTTTAGACATAATTGATCTCTGTCTTTAAGATAGAAATATCCACTAAATAATTAAGCTCACCGATGGCTTAATTTAATTAGCATCTTATCCATGAGTAAAACTACTCGACCTTATTAACACACCTGAACTTAATCAACCCCAAGGTTAAGTGCGGTAATCCTTTCGAGCTCCTAAGGAGATTTATCAATCCAATTCTCAGGGATACAGATGCAAGATACAAATAACCAGCCTCAACTTCAAATAACTCCTAACACCCAAGAATGTAGATCCGGTTGTTATAACGTTCACCATTCTAGGTCAAAGGGATATACAACCACATGCACTCAGCTAAAATCTTATCAAGCTTAAGACCAACTAAGTCACTGAGATCTTTTGTTCTCCACTCAGGTCAGTTAGGAGAACACATCTCACTGTGATCCTTCAATACATCTTGTTGGTCCGGAGACGATAGTCAGGTGTAGAGGGGGGGGGTGAATACACCTAAGCACAGTTTCTTTTCTCAGAACGTGAAAGACAACTGAGCTGTAAGTTGCAACTACTGAGCTCTCCTACAGTGCTAAATAGTAACCTTCGATCGCGGGTCAGAAGTGTGTCAACTACTGAGCTCTCCTACTGACTTTTGTCAGTACTTGAAACTCAGTCGGAGACTTGGTGCGGATAAGAGTGTAGGGCCCGGAGATTCGTCTCAGTTTGAAAACGTGATTTTCACAAGATAAAGTATTTTGGCTAGTGCGCTTTGAAAATACATTTTATGCAAAGAAATGATTTTATAACAGTTTGCATGTAATGCAATAAAACAGTAAATAACACAAGCAATTTTTAACGTGGTTCGGATACACAAGATCCTACGTCCACGGTCCTGCTGAACAGGAGGTCTTGTTGATTTATCTGAGCAAGCCTCAACAAGGAATCTGTGCGCTGGACAGACCCTTCTAAGTTATAGTCCTTAGCGAGTTTACAAATCAAACCGAGGTTTGAAAGGGAGGGAATAATCTCCAACTAGGAAGGAGTTCTTACAGTAAGAACAATCACTAAAAGTGCACTCCTTCGAATTTCTAAGCTATAGATTTGGCAATGAGCTTAGCTAGAGAAGAGGGATCTAAAGAACTCTAGAGAGAAGAACTAATGATTTTCTATTGGGCAAGTTCTTCGCTGGATTGATCTTGAATGCGCTAGAGTTGTTCGAAAGCTTGAGCATTTTTCCCTTGATATCCCGTGCGTGAAGCTCGGATTTCTTCTCTATTTATAGTTGTGACCTAGGCATATGTTCGTTGGAGACGACGATGCCACGTGTCACAAGCTTCCAAAGAAAACGGCCATAAATTCGAATTGTTGCAGCAGAGCAGTTGACACTGTACATGAGAGCAGCTTTAGTTGGTCAGAGCAGATAAAGCGTTGTCGGCTTCTCATTGGTCGAGGTTTGTGGTAGGTGAGATTGTGTCAGACATCGGAGTTGACTCTCCCTAATCCTCGTATATCTTCTGCTGACTTTCGAAATGACTTTAGTGGTTGGGTCATTTTCTATCGGATACAGTAGACTTAGGACAGTCTCTGTCTTCTTCGTCTGAGTTGGCTGACAAAGGATATGGCTCCTGAGTAGGGTCAGCTGATGACTGCGAAGGTACTGAGCTTTGCATGAAGTTCTTCTGCTGATGTCTGTCAGCTGATGAGATGTCTTCTACTGAGGCGAAGATCAGCTGATGACTTAAGAACGCAAGCAATTACATTGATGACGTGGGGTTCTGGAAAGTAACTTCGACAGAAGATCAATCCAACATTTTACCCCGTACATGACATAGACAGAAGGATAAACAAAATAAAAATAGTCTAGCCTATACATCATCTAGTCCTATCGACATTATACTACGGATATCTACTGGGTTTTGGGATCTTCAATTCCATAGTACTACTACGATTTCCCCCAATATTATTTTAACCACTAACAGCTGAATACCATCTACTGACTCATAACCCAACAATTTCCCCCTAATTGATGATGCCAAAACCTCTATAAAATATAAAGAAAGGATACTAAACTACTGACATAGATAGACTTCAGTAAACTGAATCAGTTAGCCTTAAGAGTTCAGCAGTGAGAGATAGGCAAAACATAGAGAAAACGGTTATGTGAGTGTGTGTCAGATCACTTCAGTGATCAGTTGTGATAATGAAAACACAACCAAGGGCCGTAAGACAATGAGTAATTGTCTGGCTAGAATAGGAACTGATATATATAGATATGAAGATTACAAGGTTCCTATCTCTATTACAAAATAAATGATAAGAAGATCATTGCTGACATCTGAATCTCTTGGTTCTGCTCCTAAAATCTGCAGACCTATCAGCTGGAGGTTCCAAACCATAGTATTTATAAATCCTTGCTCGCAAAGTCTGGATTTCCTCAAGATCTGTAGGTAGATCAGAACTAAGGTCATGGTGATAAGCTGCTGCTTCGATCTCATCTTCTATCTCCTTCGTGCATAGCACGCCACGAGTAGTCCTCGGAGGAGGGATGCGTCTGAATTCTGGAGCTCTGAAGGGTATCTTCTCTCTTTCCATTATTAGTTGAAGCTGATCTCTGAGCTGGGCATTGTATTGATGAAGGAACTCATCGAATAGCTGATCAACTGGTATCCCAGATGGATAGAAACCCCATACATAGTATCCTTTGATAAATTCCTCCTTAAGTTCCTCCCATTGCTCATTCAGCTCATTCCTTTTTAATATAAGGTGCTCTGGGCGCTCCTCTCCTATAATACTTAGAAGACCTCGGGATCTGCCTTTTCCAATCCATTACTGGCTCGCTGGCTATCTTATCTGTCAGTTCAATGATCTTAGCCAGGTCGGCCAATCTCTTCTTCTCTTTGAGACCCGCTGATCTAGCATCTCCTCTTCGGAGATTTAATCCCTTCAGCTTGGCCTCCCAGGTGGCTCTGTCCTCGGCCTCTTGCTCAGGTGTAAGAGTAGGAATATCAATACTCTGAGCCAAGGGTAGGACTTCAGTGGTAGAAGCTTTAGCCAGCTCCTCCTGAGCCTTCTTCTTATGTTCATCCAGTAGCTGCTTGGCTTTTTCTTTGGCAATTTTGCCAACAGGCTTCCTGGGCTTCTTTCCCTTTTTAATTTCTGCCTCGAGTTGCTGCTCGTAGTTCAGTTGATCTTGCAGCTTCTGAGCAACTCGCTGATCGAACGCCTCCTGCTCCGCTTTGGATTTAAACTTAGGTATCGGGGAAGATGGAGGAGTAGCTTCAGTTGTAATCTCCTTCCCCGGCCTTTGCGGTGGCAGTGGCTTGTCCTCCTGATCGAGAAATTGAGCAATTTCTTCGATGTACTGAGCTGATGAAGCAGTTGCTGGCTCAGTCACAGTAGTTGTTGTTTGGACTTCTGGGACTTGGACAATTTCGGGAGGGGGTACTCCAGAACTGGTTCCAGCCTGAATAGCTGAACCTTCCCCCTGATTTCCTTCCCCCTTATTAATAACTTGGACTTTTGGGCTTTTCTCCACCTCAGCCTGTTCCTCCTCAGCCTGTTCATCTTTCTCGGCTTCTTCCCCCTTTTTGGCATCATCGGCCAGGGAAAGGCGAGTACGGATGGCTGTCACCTCGTTGTCCAAATTGAAGCATAGATTCTTGATGAGGGTGGCAGTGGATTCGAAGTCTTTGACTGCATCGCAGTATTGCTCCCATTCCTTTTCATGATCAGCTCTAAATTGTCTGAATTGGGTTGCGGACTCCTGTCTGAGTTTTAGCAGAGACTGATCATGAGATTCTGTCATCTCCTTCTGAATTTCTTTGAGGGCCTCCGCCTGTTGTTGTAAGGCTTTCTGAAGGCTGGAGAAGGCCACTCTATTCCTTTCGTCCATGGTGGCTTGGACTGCCGCAAGGCCCTGAGTCAGCTGCTCAGAGAATGACTTCTGATGAGAGATTAGGAGCTGCTGACTCTGAGCGGCTAAGTCCGCCTTCTGAGCTGCAAGGGCGGTCTCAACTACCTCCTGAATGTTGACAGAAGGAGTAGGAGTTTCGGAGACCTTCTGCATCCCTTGAGCGAGTCGGTCAACTTTCTCAGTCTGGGCCTTAGTGTACTGAGCCCATTTGAGATGAACGCCTTTTGCAAGGAGACGATTCTTGTCTCCCTGCCGCTGGATGGCTTTGTTGACTAACTTAGAGGTCACAAAACCTATAGGTTTGATCTGATAACTGCTGATTCCGAGCCTCTGCTCAGAAGTCGCGATCTGTTGCGCTCGACTCGGCTTCGAGGCAACTGGGGCATCACCAGATGTGGAGGGTGGTGGTGATCGGCCCTTTTCGCGGGGAGTGTTACCCTTAGCAGATCCTCCCAAATCTGCATCCTTGGGTGGCGCCTGATCCATGTCGTCATCATCATTATTATCGTTGTTGTCGTCATGATGCGATGGAGGCGAAGGGCTGTTGTCTGGTGCTGAGGATCGCAAGCTTAAGAGATAAAGCATTGCAACACGCAGATCCTCGAAGGAGGCTAGATCAGCTGGTTCCCCGAACCCTATTGCTGATTGCAAGCTCTGCTCTTTGGTAAGTAGGGACAGAGCTGACTGAGTCCTAATCAGATCTTCAAGGATATCCCAGCTAAAGAATCTCAGCAGCATCTGTGTCCTAGCCCTTATGGTAATATCCACCAAATCCTCATGCTTAGCGATCTCAGGGATCTGAGCACTAACTTCTCCTGTGGCTCGGAGACGGGTGGAATGCATGGTTGTCCACTCTGAGGAGGTTTCCTCAGTCGGTACTCCAGTGTCCGACTGGTCTCTTCGGAGCTGATCCGCTGGACTTTCTCCTTCAACGTGGCACCTTCGATGCCGGTGTCCGCGTCTAGAATGGGTTCCTCCTGAGTGGGTGGAGGAGAGGCAGGTTTGCCTGGTTTTGCTGGAACCTCAGAAGGTCCAGTCTTACGGAGCCTCTTCCTCTTAGGCGGGTCAGCGCGAGGGGGCAAGTCGGAAGTGACTCTTTTCTCATCAGGCGGCCCTCGCCCGATGGATTTCTCAATAGCGGCTCTTGTCTTGAACTTTATTAGCTTGCTGTCGAAGTATCTCGCATCAGCAAAGGCTGAGCGATCCGATACTGATTCTTCGATTAGTACGGACAACTTTGTCCCATACAACAACTTTCCCACACTTATAAGTCTTCTCTCACCAATGGGCGTTGCTGCGAACTTCTGAGCTTGAGCTTTAAGCTCGGCTACATAGTAGTCAGTCCAGTTAACTCTGACTCCATCATCTATTATCATCATCAGCTGTATGCGGGGCTTGGATAGCTGATCATATGAACCGGCTGAGCTCGTAAGAATGTGGGAAACAATATACGCAAGCCCTCGGTACTCTGGTAGCAGCAGATTCTTTGGCAGAGCTGTCTTGAAGACTACGTCGTCCCTGCCACAAAACTTCTGGACATAGGAGTTAATTTCCTTCTCCTTATATCCACTTGGAGAGACTCCGCACGCTGGGAGATCAAAGGTCAGCTCCATGGCGTTTCTGGTATTGATGACGTGTTCACTGGCATCCCAAGATTGAGGGACAATTTCCTTCATATATGAGAAACTGGATTCCTCCACCCCTGTATCTTCTAGGGTTCTCCAGTTATAATAAACTTCTGCAACTTGTCTGGGCAAATATGCTCAGGGTTGCTTCGAGACAAGAAGCTCCAGGCCGGAAGTCTCGAGAGCCGTGAAGACGGGCTCAAGATATGGAAGATCAGCTTGGTGTAGCGCCATCGTTGGCTCGAACTGGATTCGGGACTTGATGATATCATCGATTTGCGGTGGGGTCATTACCGTCGCCATGAGTATCTGTGAAAAACTCGTTAGCACTTGAAAATAGAGTAAGTCAGTATGAGTTTAAGCAGGATTCAAGAAATTACCGTATAATGGAGAGCTTGGAAATAATGCAGAGCAGTTTTAAGAACACAGGAGTTTGAAAGAAAATTGAATGCAGAAGCTCTTAAAATGTGAAAATGGCGAACAGATGCAGTTAGAGATGTAAGCGCGAGATTTTATGAGATTTGCATATCATGGGGTTTTGATCGAACGACTGAAACTTAATCTCGTTTTTAAAATGACGGCTGAGATTTGATGTTATAAAAGGAATGATTACACAAGCCGCCTCTAACCTAGACCCTCGTAGGCTTATGCGCAGTAAGGTAAGTTGAGAAGACGTGCATTAAATGCGCTGCAGGCAACATTAAAGTCTAAGCCTTTTAAATGAAAACGGTTTCCTACTGACTTAAACCTTAAAGGATTAATGGGTGGAAATAAATGCTCATTAGCTACTGAGTGCAAGCGACTGATATAATAAATGCGAGCATGCTTCTGATAAAATTGAGTATATAAAACTACACAAACCTCTTCAGCTGAACTTTTACGATCAGCTGGTTACCGTTAAGACTTAGGAGGACAGTTGATGTGCTGATGACCACATTCCCCCTTACTGTGTACAGTTTGATTCTCCCGACTGAATCATTGTACTGAGTCTTTGACCTGTCATACTGATTTCTTCTACTGACTCTACTCAGTAGGTTCCAGTAGACCTAGCTCAACTGATAATTCTCTAAATCTGTTCTCAGCTAGTGGTTTGGTCATTATATCTGCCCTTTGCTTGTCAGTATGGATTTTCTCCATTCTGATATCCTTCTTCTCGACAAGGTCTCTGATGAAGTGGTGTCGAATATCCACGTGCTTGCATCTCGTATGGAGAACTGGATTCTGAGTTATAGCAATAGCACTTGTGGAGTCACAGTAGATGGGCACTTCATCCTGAGATATACCATAATCTCGCAGTTGTTGTCGAAGCCAAAGGATCTGGGCACAACAACTTCCAGCGACCATGTACTCGGCCGGTAGTGGACGTTGCCACTGAATGTTGTTTCTTTGAAAACCAAGATATTAGCTTGCTGCCTAGGAACTGACACGTTCCAGAAGTTGACTTTCGATCTATCCTGCATCCTGCATAATCAGCATCAGAATAACCTGTCAATATTAGATTATCATCAGCAGGATACCATAACCCTGCATCAGGTGTTCCTTTTAGATATCGCAGAATGTTCTTTGCTGAGTCTAGATGACTTCACTTGGGATCCGCTTGAAATCTTGCACATACACCTACAACATAAGTTATATCAGGTCGGCTAGCTGTTAAGTATAATAAAGAACCAATAATAGCTGTATAATTAGTAGATTTAACAGAAGCTCCCTCTTTATCTAGATCGATTTTGAAATTCGTATTCATGGGGATTTTGACTGGCTTTCTTGAGTCGCAGCCAAATCTTTTCGGGAGATCTCGAGTGTACTTGGCTTGATTGATGAATATTCCTTCAGGTGATTGCTTGACTTGGAATCCAAGGAAATAATTCATTTCGCCCATCATGAACATCTCGAACTTCTCCTTCATCATTTTCTCGAATTGTTGACATATAGTCACGTTTCTGCAACCGAAAATGATGTCGTCCACGTAGATTTGCACCAGTAGATTTGCACCAGTAGGATGTCGTCCACGAAGAAAGACTCAGTAGAGACCCATTTCTTCCAGCAAGGCAGTAGCTGCAGTAGAATCAGAGACTTTCTTCGGATTGTCAGGTCTCTACTGAGTCTGAGAATCTTATTGTGAGACTCAAGGAAGAGATTAAATCTCTTATGACTAAGTATCAGCTTCAAGAAACTTAGATATCAGTTCTGACCAAGGACAATTCTGAGAAAGATACTGAGATAGCCCGACTCAGTCAGAAGCTCGCAGAAGTTGAAAAAGATTATGAATCACTTCGGAGAAGTGATGAGGTGTGGCGAGGATTAATGACTGAACAATACCTAGGAGCTAAGGAGAAGTTGGAAAGTATGCTTAGAGCTCAAAGGCCAATAACCATGAAAGAAGGACTTGGCTATACTCACGAAGCTTCCACTTCAACGTTAAAAAGCTCAGAAATGCTGGCTGATAGGTTCGTCAGAGGAAAGGTTCAGGCTACTGGCTCAACACCTCAGGCGAAGAATAAACAGAAGATAATTGCACCTCAGCTGAGCAACAAGAAGCAACTGACCAAAGGTTCCAGCCCCAGGACACCACGATCAAACTCAGGGGGAACCAAGAAGGTCAGGTGGGCAGAACAGTACAAGGAACCACTGTATGAACATCCAACTCAATATGGTTCGTACTACTATGAGCCTAGGGTCAGGAGGAATACAAAGCCTCAGAAGAAGAAAGCTCCTAAACCAAAGTCATCAGAAAGTTAGTATCTCCAAGTCCTGTGGAGAAGAAAGCTGACAAGGTTCAGAAGAAGAAGTCTCAGACTTCTAAGGTCCCTAGACAGATCTGGGTTCCGAAATCACCCACTAACATGTAAGGACCCAACTGAACCAAAGGGTACCTAAAAATGTTTCTGTTTTGCAGGTGCATAAGGACCCTTGGATTGTGGACAGCGGCTGCTCGAGACACATGACTTATCAAAAGAGCCTGCTGACCAACTACATACAGGAAGATGGTCCCAGAATTGAGTTCGGTGACAACTCTAAAGGCTACACAAGGGGATACGGAACACTGAATATTGGGACTGCCTCAGTTCCAAGAGTAACATATGTTGAAGGACTTCAACATAATCTCCTTTCCGTCAGTCAATTCTGTGACAATCTGAATAGAGTTATCTTTGATGCTGGTTTCTGTGATATTGTTGATAAATCTACAGGGAAAACAGTGTTATCATGTTCGTGGAGGAAGAATATATACGTTGCAAACTGGAAAACCGTAGAACCTGAGGCTTGCTTACTCGCACAGATGAAATCCAGTGACAAGGCAGGATGGCTGTGGCACAAGAGACTCAGCCACCTGAACTTCAAGACTATGAACAAGCTAGCCAAGAACTCTAAAGTCAGAGGACTGCCCAACGAATCGTTTATCAAATACATGAATTATGAGGCATGTTTGAAGGGAAAGCAGACAAAGAGTAGCAATCCACCTATTCCGTCACCTTCCACTGATGGAATCCTTCAACTGCTACACATGGACTTATTCGGGCCAGTCTCTCCAGTGACTATAAGAGGCAAGAAGTATGCCCTCGTCGTTATTGACGACTACTCGAGATATACATGGGTCATCTTCATAGCCAACAAATCTGATGTCATGACTGAGTTGCCCAAACTGCTGAAAAAGCTCAATGTGGAAAAGGACATCAAGATACAGAGAATTTGCTCAGACAGAGGAACAGAATTTCTCAACTCAGTAGTTAAAGAGTACTGCGAAAAGGAGGGAATTAAGCACGAAACATCAGCAGCTCGCACCCCTCAGCAGAACGGACTTACTGAACGCAAAAACAGAACACTTAAAGAAGCAGCAAGAACGCTCCTAGCAGACTCTGGACTACCCTCAAAGTTCTGGGCAGATGCTACTGACACAACCTGCTACACTCAGAATCGCTCACTACTTACACAGCAACACATGAAGACACCCTACGAATTATGGAAAGGGAGAATTCCTTCTATTTCTCATTTTCATATCTTTGGCTGTCCTTGCTTTATCCACAATAATGGGAAAGATCAGTTGAAGGTCTTTGATAGCAAATCTGATCAAGGAGTATTCTTAGGATACTCTCGAGTCAGTAAAGCATTCAGAGTCTTTAACTATCGGACCCTTTGCGTGGAGGAAAGCCCTCTTGTTGTTTTTGATGAGTTTGTTACTGAGGACAGGAAAACTACAAAGATAAATACTGAAGATGTCAGCAGCAAGCTACAGGATCTCACACTAAACGACAAAGCTGAAAAGATCCAGCATTGTTGGGATGATGAGTCAGACGATGAAGAAATTCAGACTCAGCCAACAGGCGATGTAGCTGACCTGGTTGATTCTACTGAACAGAATCAACAACAGGTAACAACGGTCGATGAGGAAGCCCCAGTGGTAACTGAGACCTCTACTGAGAATATAAACTCAGGGGGAACAAATATTGTTCCTGAGCTAAATGCCCCTGAACCTGGAAACTCAGTAGATCCTAACCTTCTTACTGAACTACTACAATCACAGAACAGTACAACTGAAATGCCTAACACACCTACTGACTATGCAGAAGTAGTATCAGAAGAAGAAGCCAGACTTAGACGTTCATGGCTTGATGCTCATTCTTCAGATCTTATTATTGGAGATCCATCAGCAACTATCAGGACAAGATCTAGACTAAGTCAAGGAGAAAGCTCACTTTATTCTTGTTTCTTATCTACAGAAGAACCTCAGTCAATAGAGGACGCACTCAACGATGCTGACTGGATCATCGCCATGCAAGAAGAGCTGAACCAGTTCGTTAGAAACGAAGTTTGGGAGCTTGTTGACAGACCTAAACATCAGCACGTGATTGGTACTAAGTGGGTCTTCAAGAACAAGCGTGATGAAAACAACGTCATTGTCAGAAATAAAGCTCGACTAGTTGCCAAGGGATACTGTCAAGCAGAAGGAATCGACTTTGATGAAACGTTCGCTCCAGTCGCCAGATTGGAAGCCATTCGTCTATTCCTAGCTTACGCAACGTATCAAAGATTCAAAGTATATCAGATGGATGTAAAGTCAGCTTTTCTGAACGACGTACTGAAGGAAGAAGTCTACGTGGAACAACCACCCAGCTTTCAGCAGGGACATCAGGTGTATAGACTCATGAAAGCTCTGTATGGGTTAAAACAAGCACCCAGGGCTTGGTACGATACCCTATCAGACTTTATACTTCAGAAAGGTTTTCAGAAGGGGACAGTAGATCGCACCCTGTTCAACATAAAGTCAGGAGATGACATCCTACTAGCGCAAATCTACGTGGACGACATCATTTTCAGATGCAGAAATGTGACTATATGTCAACAGTTCGAGAAAATGATGAAGGAGAAGTTCGAGATGTCCATGATGGGCGAAATGAATTATTTCCTTGGATTCCAAGTCAAGCAATCACCTGAAGGAATATTCATCAATCAAGCCAAGTACACTCGAGATCTCCTGAAAAGATTTGGCTGCGACTCAAGCAAGCCAGTCAAATTCCCCATGAATACGTATTTACCCTGATGTCTTCTGAAAGTCAGGAGATGACATCCTACTGAGGCGAAGATCAGCTGATGACTTAAGAACGCAAGCAATTACACTGATGATGTGGGGTTCTGGAAAGTAACTTCGACAGAAGATCAATCCAACATTTTACCCCGTACAGGACATAGACAGAAGGATAAACAAAATAAAAACAGTCTAGCCTATACATCATCTAGTCCTATTGACACTACACTGCTGATATCAGCTGGGTTTTGGGATCTTTAATTCCATAGTACTACTACGATTTCCCCCAATATTATTTTAACCACTAATAGCCGAATACCATCTACTGACTCATAACCCAACACATCTCCTTAAGCGTATCAGAATATATAATTAGTCAAGACAAACTACTTATCTAAGCTGCAGCTTAAACCGACAACACGTCGTAGAGTTGTCTCAGCTGTGATAGCAATTTACATCTTGTTAGTTCAACCAGTTGTATAGTCTAATGTGATCCACAACATACTACACAATCTAATTATTATACAAGGTAATAAGACTTAACATGTACAAACTTAATAATCAGATAGGAGAATTCAAATAGTGGAAACGAATAACCTTGTATACAAGCATAAAATTTGCGTATAGTATACAAAATCCCAACAGTGCCTACCATCTTCAAATATGATTACTCGATATGGTAAGTCGCTGATCAAAATATATTATGAGGTTGCATATATGACTTATGATCTTGATCGTACTATGGAACTATGGAAGGGATTCATCAAGCCTATCCTAAGGCGTACTAGAAGTTGATGGATGTCGGGCCGAAAATAGTGGGCCAGATCAAAGTCTCTCGTCTGCCGTTATAGTGAGTTGACATCAAATATAGCTAAATCTATCAACTCGCCACTGCTCACACAATATGATCTATGATCAAGGCAATGCGGCATATAGTAGAAAAGTTGTGAGACAACGTCTAGCAAAACCACAACCAGAGATAATGAGCTCACAGTAGCTGCAGAGCTAAAGCTTACTCCATCAGAGGATATATCACATAGCTACAATGTTGTGTCCATGAACAATGTCAAATTTAAGGTTTACGATGGAGAGCATCAATGGAAGGTACAAATTAGTGGAAGAGCTTGTGAATGTCGTCAGTGGCAACTCGATGAGATCCCATGTTTACATGTTTGAGCTACTATCAGGTAAGTTGTACCTATATCAATTAAATTCGGGTGTATTAGTATTATCCCGTCTACAGAACTATCGATCTGAATTTATTATACTCTGTCTCTGACACATATAAAACTTAAAATTGGAGGATGATATACGTTGGAACACTATATCCCCTACCTCCCAAAAGACAATGGTGGGTGCCATTAGATACGGCCTCCATGGTTGTGTTACCACTATGAATTTCATGCCAAGCAGGGAGGCCCAAGAATAATAGACGACCCTCAGGTGCAGAAGGAAGTACATCTAGTGGTAGACGACATGGTTCGAAAAACTATAGGATCTATGGTGAGCCCGGTCATACCAAAAGAATGTGCACGAGAATGGAAGAGTCAGACTCACCGAAGTTGTCGTAATTCTAGATGTAATTTTTCAAGATGTAAAATTATCTTATTGTGACATTTCTATCGATTTAAATTTATCTAAATTTATTGCGAACAAGAAATTACACAAAAAAATGTTGGTCCTGAGACGTGCTTCGGGGGGGGGGGGGGGGGGTGAATACACCTGAATATAGATTCTTTCTCAAACGCGAAAGTCAGCTTTAGCTGAGTGTGCTACTGAACTAAGTCAGACAACCAGATATACTTTCAGATCGCGTGGGCAGAGATTTCTTCTACTGAGTTCAGCTTTACTGACCTATGTTAGTTGAACAGTAGTTCAGTATTAGAGTTGTGTGCGTAAGTTTCGGTCCTATGAAACGTCTCGGTTGGAAAAACCGATTTTATACTGAGTTTATGAAATACAGTGGAATGTTGAGTGAAAAGTAAATAATGTAACAGTAAATCAACACATGAGGTTTTTAAAGTGGTTCGGACACGCTGAGTCCTACGTCTACTGTCCTGACGCAAGCAAGAGAACTTGTATTATTTATATTGAGCAAGTCTCAGTGATTTGTTCACAGGACATATACAAACTTGTTTGCTTATACTGAGCAAGTCTCAGTGATCTGTTCACAGGACAGATATCTACTTATAGTCGTAGTGACTTTACAGGGTTTTCGAACTTAAAGGTTTGGGCTTCTCCAACTATGAGGAAGTTCTTACAATAAAAACGTTTCACAAAATGTGAACTCCCTCGGGGTTTCTAAGCTAAAGATATTACAGTTTAGCTCACTTAGATAAGAGAAGGGGGAACAAGTATTCTCTAGAGAGAAGAACTAAAGAAGATTCTAATTCTGAGTTCAAGTTCTTCGCTGGATATCTAGTGAGCTTGCTAGAGATCATTTGTGCATTGAAAGCTTTGGTTCCCGTCCTATTGTCTTTCTGCTTGAAGACTCTCCTCTATTTATAGTGTTCGATTTGTGAATAGATCCGTTGGAGAGGGTCTAACCACGTGTCGAAATGATAAGGAAAACGGCCACTTTAATTTGAACGTTGATGAGTAGGTGCACTGTAGAGGTATGCCTCTTTTTCAATCTAAGAGCAGCTTTTGTCAGAGCATGTAAGGCGTTGTTGGCTCCTTATTGGCCGAGGTAGAGGGTTAGGTGAGGTTTGTCAAACATCAAGGTTGACTCCCTCTAAATCCTCGGACCTTCAACTGAAGTGTCTTCATACTGACATTCTTCTAAGCATTCAGTACGTGGGGCACGAATTCCTTTGCAGATTCAGTTGGTGGTCGGCTGACCAACTGACTTCTTCGATACTGAGTCTATCAGCTGAGTGCAAGGTTTTCTACTAAACTTCGCAGCTACTGAACTCTAGCCTATTGAGTTCTTAACATGCTGAACTCAAACTAAGCTATTACATAATCGAAGGTTCATCATTCAGGTAGGGGTTTTAGGATCTTCAAATCTACAAAATATTGTTGTACTGAATCTCATCCCAACAAAAAAAGAATTAAATTTCATAATTAGTAAGATTAATTGAGAGGGATTGTGAGCAATTGTGAGAGGGATTGCGAGCGAGACTCTGCCGCCTTTTCCATTAAAGTCCCGCTTGAGCAAGACTTTAATTATGGAAAGGCGATCGGGACTTCGGACCGGGACTATGAACGGACTTCGAAAAAGTCCCTCTTGCCTTTTCTTGCAAAGTCCCGCTCACAGTCCCCTTCAATTTAAAATCCAGCTCACCCTTCCAAACCTTATGGTGTTGAGTGAATCGAAACACTTCCAAGTTTGAGGTTATAGAAACCCACTCGTAGTCTCGCTCTTGAGGTTATAGAGTCCCACTCGCATATGAATTCCCTCTCATCACCATATTACACAATTAATTGATCATAATCCATACTTTATGAAATGAAATGCGATTTTCTGTGTATAATGTTGTTTACAATGAGATACTACCATGATCAATGAATTTCTTACCAAAGAAATCCGTGTATACAATGGCATATTGAAAGACTATAGCATATTGAAGTCAAAACTTCATAGTAGAGTCAAAACTTCATAGTAGAGAAATATTTGTATGAGATAAAGTGAAGTCAAGCTCGAGTATCCTTAATATAACACATCTCAAATATCCTCTCAGCCATCAATCTACAGTACACGCAAACATTGCCAGGCTTATTGCCCCACTCGATAGTAGAGTAAGTGGCAATGAAACAATCCACTACCATACACGTCATAGACGCATAACTTTTCAAGTTAGATTGTTGTAACTGCACTTTCGGATTACATTATATAAAAATGGGTAACCGTTCGCTCGAATCCGTAAAGTCGAATGGATTATTGGACCAATACAAACCATATTGTAGATATTGGGCTAACAGCTTCACCCAAGGCCTCAACTGCCTTTTTCGATGTTCTCGGCTATGTGAAGAGCCTCTGTGGTCGAGGGAGTCATACACCTTCATCCTCAAGTAACCTGGTTGATACGAACACTAATTCAAAGATCGAGCAACAAGCATGACATAAAGAGTTGAAAAAATATAAAAGAATAAAATAGTAATTATATTTTGAAATAAAAATATAAATATGAATATTACTTACACATCTGGCCTACTATTTTACTTCTGCCCATCAGCCTTTCAATCTGCTTCCACAATATGTTCCATCATAATATACCGAATCTATTGATAATGTATCAAATAAATCGAGACTCGGGGATTGAGTGGCATCCCCCGACTACTGAGTCGGATGAAGATACACCCAGGTCTACGTGGTATGATGATGATTAGGCCTGATCATGGAACTAGCACCAGTTATGATCATCCGACAACAATAGGTGAACGTGTTGTGTTTCACACAACTAGCTCGGTCGAGGCGAAATATCTCTGTAAATAGGGGTCGGACGCTCGTACTCCCGTGGCTCCCACCCAAGAGCCCAACTACTACACTCGGTCCATGCTCGTACAAGTTGTGTCGTCCGAGCGGCATACCTAAGATGCACGGATCATTAATCATCATACGATCCTCCTGCGTCGGGTCCTCTTACACTAGATCTTCCTACACCGGGTCCTATTGCCTTGGGTGCCAGAAATCCATCTTGGGGATGTAGACCGAGTCCCTACGATCCTCAACCAATGGTGACTTTTCCCCTATGCCTTCATGAACTGATCTCTCACGACCGTGGCCTATTAGCATCGATACATCCTTGTAAATCCATGTGGCGTAGGCTTCATATGACTAGCCCCCAAGTGAGAGGAAGAAGAACCCAATTCTTGGCTCCTAGATTGACCAAACACCCCTTTGAAGAGATTCTTCACATCCCCCTATATTTCCTTCTGAAGCCCCTTATTTCCTTCCCTCACTTAAAGTCTTCCTTAGTCAACCCGTGTTGAAGACCTGAATTACTCGGTCCCTACTTTATTTGGACTCCTTTACCACCTTCAACTGCATGATGGTGCCTCTGTTATGAATGTTTAGAACTCGAGGGATGTTAAGTCTGCTGTCAGAATGGATTCAAGACACGTTCCCTATCTTCTAAGCCGAAACTTATACCACCTAGAACGACTAGGGTCTATCTACAATATGCTAGTACGGCTTTCGGGCTTAAAGACTTGTTGGTAAGAGGCTGAACTGGACAGCATGCTGTAACTACAACAACTACGAGGAAAATGTGATATTATAATATAAATTAAATATTATAGTAGACTATAAAACAACTTAAAATATTTATTAGAGCCCGCAAAAAGTGGCGAGTCTACGACTTTGCCCGCCACCAAAGAACCATTTCCCCCAACGAGGCATGGCATTTTGAGGCACTATTTCTACAGATATAGCTCACAAATCTAGAATAGTCTCGTAAGACCAAATCTATAAATTAAAAAATAGAATCGATTAGTATACGAGACTTTTTCAGAAAACTTAAATAAATGTATTCATAAATTAAATAAATGAAGTGCCCAGACGGGTCAAAGAATTGATATTGTCTTGATCGAGTGATTGATGTACGAGGTATTAGGCGCGAAATTAAAAGACGATGGTCAAAAGAGATACCCAACTATCAAATCAATATTAATAAGAGTAGAGCGCCATGTAACCTCTGGTTTCAAAGGGACAACACAGTACTTTGTTGACCTAAAAGCGACGCATACTTGAAGCAATTAATGTTCAAGACCGTTGCGGGCACAAAGCATATAAGATTCAAAACTTTGTCCAATTGATCTTTTCTTGCTCGCCTATAAATAGAGAGGGCCTCTCATTCTTGAGTGGTTACAGAATTTCATAGCACTCAATCTCATAGCAAAGAGAACAAGTTGTTAGTCTTCGATTCAGCCAGTGTTCTTTCATAAAAATTCTTTGCGTCTATATTCCAAGTGATCTCTCATTCATTTAATATACTTGAAATCAAGAATGTTTCATACTCTTGTGAAGTCAAACACAATCCAAGCCCCTTACCAACTTTTTTAATTTGATAAGCTAGTAGCAAGATTATTTGGTGTTAAATAGACTGGTTTATTGATAAATTGATAGATAGATAAACTGCTAGATTGTAAGATCTGTATCTTGACATTATTCGATATTTGATAGTGGATATATGCAGAGGTAGAAAGGGGACGTAGGATCTTTATATTCTTCATTCTTATAACTCATTTGTCCTTTATATATTCTGTATTCTTATATCTATCATCAGCATAAACTGATTTTAAAGAGCATAAGTTTTAAAATCAGCCTGAACTAATCAGGTTGAACATATAACCTTGAACACTCAGATAATTACAGTTTGATGAAAATGTTTTTCTCACTAAGTAAAGGGCTCACACTTTCCGCACGCACTGACTGATTCATATTCAATCAAACTCACTTCACTCTTAATCTGAGGATCTTGGAGTTTTTTTGTGGCATTGGGGTCCAATCTTAGTTTTTTTTGTGTTTACTAGGTCCACTTGATCAGATCTTGAAAAACCTTTTCGCTGCTTAACATACTTTTCTGCACCTTAACTTCTTATTTGTCAGTATGTCTGAACAACTAGCGAAGTTTGGGATGCCCATGTTTTCCATTGCAACATATGACACCTGGAACCTAAGAATGGAGTCTCACTTATCCTCCATTCATGACTGCATGTGGGATGTTATAACTGGATGCCCCATAGTCATCATAGTTCCTATCATACGAATGATTCAGTCTAGATCCAAGACATCTGCAACTACTGGAGATGAAGAAACGAAAGCTAAGACCCAGCTGAATACTGCGGAAAGAAAGTTTAATAACTTGGATGGATGATTAGAAACCAGATCCTGCTGATTCTAAACAATATAGAATATGCTCAAGAAGATGAGGGAAGGAAAAGAAAAGATTAAGCATAATAAGTTGAGAGCTGCCATACATAAACTTGATAATTTGTTTTGGAGTCGGATCGAGGACAAGAACATATGTTCACAAACCTGATGAATGACATCAATGCTCTAGAAAATGTGTTTTTAAATAAGGAACTGAATGAGAAGATCATTCAATGACTTCCAAAGGAAGAATGAAAGCACATAACCGAAACCATCTAAAGAACTGAAGAGTTCAAGTAAAAGTCGTCGGAATCCTTATTCTCCAACCTGAAGGCTGTTAAATCGAAATTGAGCACCTGACATTTCAAAGAAGAAGGAAGACAACTCAAAGACGATCGCCTTCAAAGCAGCCAACAAGAATGAGAACCATGAGGATTGGCCTCATGAAGAACTTTTAAAAGCCTTTGCTCTACCTGTAGGGGCGACGCTTAAAGACAAATTGAAAAGCTACTCCAAGACATCACACGCTGACAAAGACTACAGACATAGGAGAGAAGTTAGGAAAGAAAAAGATGAAGGATTATCATCCTACAAGAAAGATTATAAGAAGAAAGATGATGACCCCAAGCCGTGTTACAACTGCTAGAAAACTGGACATAATCAGTATGACTTGTGATGAATCTAGAGAGGGACAAGCGAAGAGCAAGGAGAGGTCCGAGCGAAGAGCAAAACACGAAAATTCCTAAAGGAAAGAAAGGCCTTCATTGCTTAAAATGGCGATTCATGCTCATCCTTTAGTGATGAATCTTAAGAACAGGAAGAAAAGAAGAGCAAGGAACTCTTTAGTGAGTCTCATGTTGACAAAGGATATCTAGCTATGCATGCTGAAGCTGAATTAGAACATAAACTCTGCCTCATGGCCAACGATGAGGTTGAGGTAAACTCTACTTTCTCCTCTACTAACTCTTCTACACAACACACACAAGAATATAGCTCTATTATAGAGGATTTTGAAGTTCAGACATACAATGAACTCCTTGAAAGCCTCAAGAGTCTGAAGAGAGTGTTCACGATCCTTAGCAAGTAGAACGAGCTGATGTATGAGAAGTTGAAGGATCTTCCAAAGTCAGGTCTAACTGAAACTGACTCTAGTCAGCTTTTTATTAGACAGACTGAATAATGAAAGTTCTTAGGTCAGAATCTAAGAAGCAAGAAGCTCAGTTATTAGTCTTGGCCAATGAGCTGACTAAGAAAGATCGTGAGTTGAAAGAACTCAAGCTCCAACACAATCATGATGACTGCTAAAGTCTATCCAAGACAGGAGGACTCTTACTTCCAAGTACAGTGATGCTCAGAAGCTGATTGATGAGATCATTCAAAAGCAAAGGTATCCAAGTCAAATACATGACATAGCTTATGAGATTGATACTAAAGGAAAGGTATATGATAGAACTCATAATGGATCCAAGATTACATGTGTAGCTGATCTTAGTACAAAGTTTGTCGGAACCGCAGTCTATTCTGAATCAACTCCTGAAGAGTCAATTCAAGCTGACAAAGGCAAAAGGAAGGAACCTGAGCCTGAGTCACACAACACATCAAGCTTAAATAGAGTTGTCCAAGCAAGCCTAAACCTAAGGCTCAACACGGTAACATAATTCCATACAAATATCAGGCTGAGACCTCAAGGAAGAAGAACCCATGTCTAACACTAAGAAGACCTTGGACTTAGGTTCAGATTCATCAGGTTACTTATCCTCCAAAGAAGAAGTCAGTTCATAAACCAATAGAGAAAGTATACACTGATATCAAGGGAAGGAAGATCGGGTCGTCTGAGACTGTTAGGGTCATCAGACATATTTGAGTTTGAAAGAACTAACTAACCTATTAGGTCCCAAACAAAACATAAAGGGTATGTGAACCTATTTTATTTGCAAGTGCAGAAGCTGACCCAACATGCAATAGACGTGCTGAAAAAGACTGCATGGTACATGGAAAGTGGATGCTTAGAGCACATGACATGAATGAAGGACATCTTAACTGACTACATAGGCAAGCAAGTGTCCCAAGTTATCTTTGGAGTTAACACCTTTGGTTAGACCAAAGGCTACAACACACTGTCTTTTGGAACACTATCAGTTCCGGAAGTTTCTTATGCTGAGAGTCTTAGTGGCTGTTTGTAACAACTGGATTATCCAACTTCTAGCTTAATTTAAGGATAAGTTGTTTTTAAGTTTGAATCCGATAAAATTCTCTACTGTTAAGTCATTTAGGTCGAAGTTGTTGAAGTTCATAACTAACAACTTCTACAAATTATGGCAATGTTGTAAATATTTGTAACTTGCTAATTTACAGTTTTATCCTCATTACTAATTGATAATCCTAAAATACCCTTGAATCCTAAATAGAAAACAAAAGCTATCCTCCCCAATTTTCACGTGAAACGTCTTCTGCAAATCTCACTCATGAATTCCTAATCTCAACAATTCTCGATTTCGCTGGAGCCCCCACCGTTGAATCTGCTTCATCACCATCAACCGTGCCTAGTTCGCCATCGCTCATGCTCGAGACCTCATACTTTCGGTCGGTCGATCCCCAATCAAAAGATGTAAGATTTCAGATTTTCTTGTTTATTTAATATGTTCAATTTCATAATTTCTTTATAGTTAAAGATTCCATAATTAATCTTTTATCAAAGTTGCATGTTTATCAGTTTCTCTATCTATAATCGTATCAGATAGCTAGCAAAAAATCTGGTAGTCCATACATAAATCCTAGATAATTCCATAGTTAGCAAGGCATTTTGATTATTGAACTGTCGGACTCATTATATTTAGGTAACACCCCATCTTGTGTTTAATGAGTTCGTTAATGAGGACATGAAGTAGAATAAGATCCCAAACCTTGAGCTAAAAGAAATTAGTCAGAAACTGAAAACCTGAATGATAAGGACACTCAGGTCATTCTACCAAACCTAACTTGGTACGATGAAGATGAATCAGCTTTAGATCAACTCAACATAAGGAAAATATTGAATCTACGGGACAAATTCAATGTTAGGTACATATAGTCGATGAAGAAACCCATGTGGTAATTGAGAGTGTAACTGATGCTATAAATTCAGGGGGAATATTTAATGATCCTGAAAACAACAACCCTAATGCTAACTTAGTACCTTCTCATTCAACATCTTCTATTTCTCCTATACAAACTGATACACACCCTGATCTAGCTCAAATCGATATTGTATCAAATAAGAGGAAGAACAAACATGGAAGGATAGCCATATCAAAGCAGATAATATTGGGTATCTATCCACTATAGTCAAAACTAGATATTAAATAGATCATGCAATGCTCCCTTCCTACTTATCTATTTATGATCTTAAAACAGTTAAAGAAGCCATTGAATGATGTGAATTGGGTAACCACCATGCAGGAAGAGCTGAATCAATTTGAATGCAGCAAAGTTCGGGAACTAGTAGACAGACCAACCCATCATGCTGTGATTGAAACCAAGTGGGTCTTAAAAAACAAGCGCGATGAGAACAACATCATTGTTCGCAACAAAGCTAGACTGGTCACAAAACGATACTGCAAATCTGAAGGCATTAACTATGAAGAGGACTTCACACTAGTTGCTCGTTTAGAAACTGTACACTTATTCATAGCTTTTGCCGCTCATAAGAAATTCAAGGTTTATCAAATGGACATTAAATATGCATTTCTTAATGGCAATCTTAAGGAAGAAGTCTATGTGGATCAACCACCAGGCTTCGTTCAGGGTAAATAGGCACCTCGATCCTGGTATGATACATTGTCAACCTTTCTATTAGAAAAGGGATTTCAAAAGGGGACAATTGATTGAACCTTATTCCAACTGATCAAGAACGACTATCTTGTTCTCGTTCAGAACTATGCCGAAGATATTATATTTAGTTATATGAATGAAGATCTATGCAAGGAATTTGAATCTATGATGACTAATCAGTTCAAAATGTCTATGATGGGTGAAATGAACTACTTTCTAGGTCTTCAAGTTAAATAATCAGATGAATGAATATATATTAATCAGTCCAAGTATGCTAATGACTTAATTCCAAAATATGGCATGACAAATAGCAAGACTATGTGGATTCCAATGAATATAAATAGGAAGATAGAACCTGATGTAGAGGAAAATTCAATCGATCAAAGTGATTATCGTGAGATTATTAGTTCTCTCTTATATATCAGGGAAAGTCGAGCTGATATAACATTCGCAGTTGGGGTTTGTGCACTCTATCAGGCCGATACCAAAGTTAGCCATATGGAAGCTGCCAAGATAACTATACGCTACATCAAAGGAACAGTCAATCTAGGTTTGTGGTATCCATTTGATGATAATTTAGAACTAATTGCATATTCCAATGCTGATCTTTCACGTTACAAAATAGATTGGAAATCAATATCTGGAATATGTCAGTTTCTAAGAAGCAAGCTGATATCGTGGTTCTCAGAGAAACAGAACTCAGTCACCACTTAAACTACTGAAGCTGAATACACGGTCGTTGGAAGCTGTCGTGCTCAAATTCTATGGTTAAAGCAACAACATAGAGATTATCAAATAACGACGTCTGTTGTTCCTATTTTCTGTGACAGTTCAAGTGCTATCTCAATTATGCTGAACCTTGTACATCATACGAAATGCAAGCACGTGGACATACGTCACCACTTTATATGAGACCATGTTGGTCTTCAAGAGCAGAGAAATCCAAACAACTTCAAAGTATTACAAACGAGGAACAAAGCTAATGAAGACGGATGCAAATCTGAAGAAGCCAGTCTATCCTCGCACTGACAAATGGATTCCATAGGAATGGAATTCCAGATGAGAAGAAATCAAAGAAGAATTTATCAAAAGATATCACTGTTGGGATCTATGGGAAGGACAACATGCTGAAAAGATATTTGAAGAGATGTTGACAATAAATGAACCTAAACTATTAGATATGGCTAAATCTATTCTTGATGCTTTAGGATTGCAGCTAAAAGCTCGTGAATACAAGACTCAACCATCACCGAGAATACTGAATGGAGAAGTGGTGATTGTTGTTTGCATACCAAATAAAATTCATGTACACACTCAGAATCTTATAATTAGTCTAGAACATGGTCAAACTCAGAGAAAAATGGAAATCAACTATATCTATCCTTTTGATCAAAATTTTGGTGATGCCAACATGCATAAATTTTGGGTGTACTACCTAGACAATGGAATTTAAATAGCATAAAAGTAAATTGAGAGTAAAAAAATAGAGAAAGGCGGACTCAACTCAAGTAACTTGTATGAAATAACCACTTCGATCGTTGATGCATAGATTTAATTAATTCCTATGATCATTAAGTTGTAAGATACAATATTGAACACATACATAGCCCAATTCCTGCTTACTTAGTCGGTAATGGTTTGTCAAACAATCCTCCAATTACTCGCTAATCTAACCACAACCTAGTTTGTTGAACAACTCTAGATTTAATGTTTAGATAGCATTATGATAAAGAAACCCAGGTCTAATGTTTACAGCTATTGAACAATCTGACATAGATGATTAATCCACTTAAATTGACTATCGTTACGATAGCTTTGCCACCTAAGTTGTTGAACAATCTTGCACTAATCTTCATAACAGAAATTGATCAGGTTTAAGTTAATCCAAGTAAATCTTTTTACCCTGAATTAAATTGAAACCCTAGTCTTTAATTGCTACGTTCAATTAGATCTCACAAAAGTTGTATTTCATACTTTGTACTCTCACCGAAGCCTTAAGAGATTAGCTACGCATACTTGACTTGGACACACAAAACTTGGTACTGAACATAATAAAAGTTGAAAATAAACTTTGAGAAAGTAAAATCATGCAACGAAAATGAAGCGTATGAATTTAAAAGGGAAAGCACCGAAACTCTAATGTTGAATTAAAATAGAAATCTGAAATCTTCAAAGAACTTAAAAGTTGAATCTGAAAGCATAGAAAAATAGGAATAAAAAAGAGAGTGTTTAGGTGTATCTTGTGCGGAAGTAAATTCTGAGCTACGAAACTAAGGATTGAAAAGCTTATAGAAATCGAGGATGAGAGGTTATAAGTCTTGGTGTCGAGAGATGTTCAAGAAAGGATATCTAGGGCGAATCTCCAGAAGTCCTTCAAATCTTTCCATGTATATCTTGTGCCCTAAATATCTCCAACCTTTTCCAAATCTCTATCCAAACTTTCGTTCTTGATTCTAGCCCCTTTTTGGCTTCAAAATCATGCCAAAATATTTCCAAATTAGCTCATATCTTCAACATCATCATCGGTTAAGATCTTGCAAAAAATCTGCATTTCTAGATAAAAGCTGCCTCAACTTGGACAAGCAGAACATCAGAACTGGGTGAATTTGAGTAGTATAAACCAGACACATCAAGAAGTCTATACTACGTTGATTGAAAGATTGAAAGAAAACTCGGAGAAGTTGATGACAAGAAATGTCTAGAATTAGACATAAAGGAAGATCATCATAAGATTATGAAATTGAAAGTAGACATCTACAGACTATACAGACTCCTGCCTCTAGAAAAGAATCGATGGACTTCAAAGCAAGAGCGCAGAGATTCAAAACTAAGGAGTAATTTGTTCTGTTAGATCGATATTAGTATATTATATCTGATCCGCTGTACTTGTAAATTCTCTAATATCTTAATGGATTCAGCATGTTATTAGGCGTGACAATAACTCATTGTCTATATGCCTGTGTATTTTTGATGAGTCATTTTCGTACCTAGTTATTTTTGCTGAAAAGTCGTCTTAATTTGCCAGAGCACTTGCAGGGGCAAAAATTGTAGGTTTATATGTTGATGTGACGTGTGACTTGGATGCATGGTGACACGTGCTTTATGATGAAAAAGGCGCGGAAAAATACTTATTTGGACGAAAATTGGAAGAGGAAAGATTTCCTGATCAAGTAGAAGTTAGATAAGGAAAGATTTGTTTCCAAATCTATCCAAATCTCTTTCCTTATCTTAAAGTTTTGACCTAGCTTGAAGAGCAAGATAAAACAGCTCTATAAAAGGCGATAAGGGGCGTCGTAAATGAGTTGACCATGCTTACATACACGATCTCATCATCCACCCATTCCCGTTCCAAGTTCCGTTCATCAATTCTGTTCCATAACCCTAGTTTCCACCGAAGAAGATCCATTCCGAAGTTTAGTTTGATGTTGTTCGAAGTAAGGAGAAGAAGAAGAAACAATAATTTCCAGTTTTTATGCTTTCGAAGTTTGAAGAACACGTTTTAATCTCCGTTGTTTAAATTCGCGTACGTAGGAGAGATCTGGATTAAGATTGGTACTCTCGTTTTAGTTTAATACAAGTATTTCAATTTTGTTTTCGTTCGTTTTCATATTCTGCAATTCAGTGGTAAGTTCTTTAATTTTGAGCATGTTAGCTTTAGGGTTACGCATGTTTTTTGTTTCTGTTTTGCGAACTGTGTTGCTTGCACAATTAGTACGTCTGTATGAGTAGCTAAGTTTTTACGATCCGGCGGGATGTGAAACACACACGATACATTACATGAGGCTTAGTTGCTTATAATTAGTCAAAGGGTTTCGGGTTAATTTTGATTTAATCAATCTGACTAGTAATTTAAGCTTGATCACCCTAGGTTGCCCAATCTGTAGCTAACTGAGTACTTCCATCGTTTCTCGTAGAATAAGGTTAGGAAAGTAGCAAGGTTATTAGAAAGAGTAATTAGATTAAACCGATAAGAGACTATTAGATGCCCAACATATGAGTAGGCTCCTATAATAGGCTCTCTTAGATCGATAAAGTTGTCTAGTTATTAAATCTATTGATTGCTCAACAACGTAGGTTGTAACTAGATTACGGAAGTAGTCGTTTCGATGCCCAACATGGCGGCTTCCGATTAGGTAAGTGGGAGTGAAGGTTGTGTCAGTTTAATTATGATAATCTATAACTAGTAAATTCTTAAGAGTAATTAATACTTCGTGCAGATGGTTGGAATTACGTGTATATGAATATTTTGCTGGACCTGACTCTTAAATACCCAGTGAATACACTTTTTAGTTCAGTTCAGTTTTTAATCATTTTTAGTTTAGTAAATCACAAACTTGCATGGTTGTTAACCAAAACCCAAGATAAGTACGAAAATATAATGTCTAGTCTTCATTCCCTGTGTTCGATACCATGTTACTATACTGAATTAATTCTCAGAATTTGCAGCATTATTTGGTGCAAGATAGTATCGTTGTCGGGGAACGGTGTTATCTAGTTCTATTTATTTACTACTAATCTTTTTGTGATACAAAGTGTTACATGAGCAGGTCTTCCAGTCCTAATCTCATATTTGATCCCGAGATTGAGAAAACAGCAAGGAGAAATAAGAAGGAGGCAAAGCTGCGGAGGAAACAAATTTTGTTCGAGACAGGAAACATCTTAATTGCCTAATCAAGAGACTAAACAGACGTTGGTGATCAAACCAGTGAATCAGAACCAGAGACTATAAAGTTTGACAAACAAGGCAGAATACTCCAGCAGATAGCTCAGAATCTGAATTGGAAGAGATGGCCAACGGAGTCGATCCACTGCCACCATTGAGGATGAATTACAGAGCCCTTGACATGGGAGAGGATCTACCCGGTCCAATCCAGATTACCAACAATGATCAGATCGATGTCAAGCTTAATATGGTGGCGTCAATACCTAAGTTCTATGGGAAGACTAACAAAACTCTAATTCCTTTTTGACACAGTTTAATCAGGTCTGTAGACTACACATCAATCTGGATGCATTCAAGCTCAAGGCGTTCCCTTTCACACTACAAGATGGAGCACAAACATAGTTCTCGAGCCTTAGGCCGAATACGATAACGTCGTGGTCCCAAATGCGTACTATATTCTTGAATAAGTATTCCCCGCAATTAAGAATGAATGTGCTCAAGAAGGAGATATCCGGAATTGCTCAAGAAATCGATGAAACTTTCGACGCATATAGGGAGAGATTTGGGCAACTTGTCGATAGTTGCCCAAACCATGGGTACTCAGACATGGATCTTTTACAAATCTTCTATCAAGGTATGACCGACGAAGTAAAATTCATGGTTGATATTTCACATAATATGCTCACTGAATAGTTCAGTTCGCCAATTTAGCTTTCTGATTGTGTGGACAGAGTGATTCGAGATACTAAACACTGTTTACTGACTTCATCAGTCTACAGTAAACTCGGTACAAGAAGTTGTGCGGAAAGTGTAGGCCTGATTTTATTTATCTCTTTGAATATTTTTACTGAAAATTGTTTCAGTTATACTTGTGTGTGTATTAAGGTTTTACTGAAAATCTACACTTATGAATTTTGCAAATCAATTTTATGCAGGATGAACAGTTAGTCAATAAAACAGTAAGTGACACAGATAATTTTAAAGTCGTTTGGATACACAATATCCTACTTCCACTGTCCTGAATAACCAGGAGTTCTTAAATTAATTATATTGAGCAAATCTCAGTTGATCCGGGCACTGGAAAGATCACTAGTTATAGTTCTATCAACTTTACAATGGGGTTCAAACACAAGGTTTGAAATTCTCGAACTGAGAAGAAGTTCTTATAATAAGAACAGTTCAGGATATGAATCCTTCGATGTCTAAGCTTATGATCTATCAAGTTTTGCTCAGAATATAGAATGGGAACTAGAATACTCTAGACTGGAGAACTGTTTAAGATATCTATCTATGCAGATAGTTCATCGCTAGGTTTTCTTTAAGATTGCTAGAACTTGAATGCTTGGTTTTCCCGGTTTTTTCAACGCTTGAAGATCGATTACTATTTATAGTCTTTACTCATGAAAAGATCCATTGGAGGGGACCTAGCCACGTGTCAAAAATGACAGGAATAACGATCATCTCAATTGGAATGTTATTGTAGATATTCTCTCTTAAGGGCAGCTTTATGTCAGTACTAGTACAGTGCTGGTAGCTCCTCATTGTCGAGGTTGAATGGTAGGCGAGGCTTGTTCAAACTCCAAGACTCATGCTTAGTTGACTTCCTCTGATACCTCAGACACTTTAACTGAGTTGTATTCTACTGACATTCTTCTGAGAGATTCAGCTTGTAAGCCGATTCCTTCTGTACTGATGTCCAACACACATTCAGTAGATTTTGAAGAATCCTACTAAGTCTTCAAACACTGAGTTCAATCGACAACTGAAAATAATAAATTACTAAGTCTATCAGCTATTGAACTCTATCTATCCTACTGAGTTCCTAACATGTTGAACTCAACTAAGCTATTACATTATATAGGTTCATGACTCAGCTAGGCGTTTTGGGATCATCAAATCTTATACTGAATCATCGCCTAACAGGGAAATTGTTAGGTGGTGATAATATAAGATTTGTATGATTCCAAAATCCTAGATGATTGATGAGCCTTTATAACGTAATAGATGTTCATCTTGGTTGAGCTCAGCATGTTAGGAGTTCAGTAGGTTTGATTGTTGTATTTAGTAGTTGTTTGTAGTTCAGTAGAACATTTTTCATTCTGCAGTGTTAAAAGGCCAATGATCTAAAGACTTAGTAATGAATGTGTGAAGTGGAGTCAGTAAACCAACGGTCAACTAGCGGAAGACAAACAGATTGTCAGTATAGACATTGTTGGTCCCGAGTGTACGGTCAGGTGTAGAGGGGGGGGGGTGAATACACCTGATTCGATTTCTCAACTTCGAACACGAACAGTCCTATTCAGGATGGTGTCTCGATCAAATAGCTTCGAAAGAGACTGCATAACCGTTTCCGAATCGAGTTAAAGGCTAAGAGTACTGACTCAGCTGAGATCTGCTAACTGACTAGGTCAGAATTCAGTATCTATAGTAAGATTTCAGTGCGCGGAATAGTGTAGGCCCAAATCAGTTTTTGTGAGAAAACGTTTTAAGTCTCAGTTCAGTAGATTAAAAGTTCGGGATGCTTTGAGACAGCTTGATTGATTTTAAATATGATGTTCGAGTATGAATAGTAAAATCAATGCACAGTTAAGAAAGCAGTAAGAGACACAGGATTTTTAAAGTGGTTCGGATATCGCTCAAATCCTACGTCCACTGTCCCGAATGATCAGGAGGCTATTTATTATCCTGAGTTAGTCTCAGTCAGCTTGCACACTGGGCAAAGCCGCGTCTTGGTTTTTATACTGATCCAAGTCTCAGTTTACAACACTATCAAACTTAAAGTGTTTGACAAACTTCTCCAACAGTGAAGGAGTCTTATACAATAAGGATTGGGTTCAAATGTGAACTCCTTCGTCTAAGCTATGGATAAGAACAGTTGAGCTTAGGGTTAGAGGGATAGGGAATATGAGAGTAGCTTCAAGATCAACGAACAGCTGAAGGTAAGCTTTGAGTTCGTGTAATGTCGATTTGGATACTAGAGGCTTTATATGTCTGTTTAGCTTGATTCCCTATGAGCTAGAATGTAGTCTTTCGCCGGATATTGTTCTTCAAGTTCTTGCTAAGACTTTGTTCTTTGGAATTCGCTCGTTTTTCGCGCTCTCTCGTGTTCTAGGTGAGCTTCAAATCTTGAATGATCCCTCTATTTATAGAGCAGAGATTGAAATAGATCCGTTGGAGACGATCTTCTTCTCTCTCTCTCTTTTTGGTAGCAAACGGCTCTTTTGGTGTAGGTAACAGTGTACTTTCCCACCTTTTTAGGTAAAAGGTTGACTGCAGCCTTAGCAGGTGAGAAGACACGTGTATGCTTGTCATTCGTCGAGGTGGATGGAGTGGTTGAGACAGCACAAACTTCGAGACAGACTGAAGCTGACTTCTCTCTTCCTCGTACATGACAATGCTGATTGTCTTTCAAAAGATTCTCGACAGTCCCCGAAGACTATCCGTCGTTGCTGAGTCCGACCTTGTATTCGGTAGATAGACTCGCCGAGATAAGTCTATCGAAGATCAGGCTCCGAGTCCAGTGAACTACTCTCGCCGAGTTCGGTTCAACCGACTCTCTCGCATATCTTGCTCTCGCTAAGTCCAAGATCACCGAGTCTTCTCGCACCGGTGCCGAGGCGGATAAGCTGCCGAGCGCCTTGACCGGAGCAGAGTGTCTACCGAGTCCGAAACCTCGAGAGACAAAAACAGATACAAGGGAATGGTTCATCATTCAGATAGGGTTTTGGGATCTTCAAATCTTCAGACAAGTACAGAGCACAAGGCTACTGAGCTTAAGATCTGTGTCTAAGACAGAATCATTTCCCACTGAGTGAAACATTGCTGAGGATGGAATCATCACCCAACAATTTCCCCCTATTTGATGATGCCAAAACCTATCATCTATGTCCTATCAACTATGCTAAACACTAACTTACTCAGAAATAAAGCTCCTTACAAATATTACAAGTAGGATCAGTGGAGTTGTCTGGTAAGTGCTAGACTACTGAGGGAGACAGGGCAGAACAATTTCCCCTTTTACAATAATTTCCCCCATGCAACAATTTCCCCCTAAGAGAAATTACAACTATTTTCTCATGCAACAATTTTCCCTTACTGAAGAAATAGTAACTTAATGAAAGTCTAGTCTATCAGAAGTCTAACCGAGCAAAAAAAAACTGACAAGTAAATAAACAAGGTGTGTGTGTGTCAGTAATCACTTCAGTGATTCTGAGTGTTAAAGCATAGAGCAAACACGGCTATTTAGACAACAAGTAGTTGTCAGAGCCAAAAGAAGACTTGTATATATATGATAAACAGTTCAGTACATTACAAATCTTGCTAAGCTAAAAGGAGAACTAAGAAGGAGAACCCTTAAACTGCTAAATCCTATTCATGAAACCTTGGGATTTATCTTCAGGCAGTGGGACTCCATACATTCTGAACGTGTTCTTCCTCAGCTTCAGGTATTCGGCGAAGTCTACTGGTTTATCTTGTTCTAGACCTCTGTTCAACGCAGCATTCTTCACTTCTTGTTCAATCATTCCGAGATGTACTGAGTCGTCTTGTCTTCTGGGTGGAGGAATGATCCTTGCTTCAGGAACGCCGACTACTACCCCTTCGCATTCTTGCTCGTGCATATATGGGTAAAGATCGGGTTCGAGAATGGTCATCCACTCGACATAGGCATCGGCCTTAGACATTTCGAGCCGTAATCGCCGTAAATAATTTCTCTTGATAAACTCTATCTTGGCCGATTCCCATCTCTCGATTGAACCGAATAGGCATCCATTCGTCCGATCTCGGCCATCTATGTGTTTTCGATCGTTTGGCTTCCCCGAACCTTCGTATCGATAAGGAATGTCAACTTTCGAAGGAACTCTCGGCTGGCCTCTTGTTCAAGACGCTTCCCGAGTGCCTCAAGGTCCGCCAAATGTATCCTCTCGCTCGACGGCCTCTATCCGTCTAGCTTCCTCTCCTCTCGTAGAGATATCTATCCATCTCGAGCGAAGATTTCTTCAATTTCGCATCTTGCTCTTGAGGCTTCGAGGAGCTTGTTCGGAGTCGGTAGAGGTACTGGATTTGGTTTTGGATGTACCTTCTTTGCTCGGTGCCTTTTTCTTGTTGCCTCTCCCTATCTTCATCATCTTCAATTCCGAAGTTTTACCGGGAGGCAATCTAGCAGGGCGCCTTCTTTTTTCCACCGCGTGCTGGTGCCTTAGTCTTTCCTTTAGCAGGCTTAGACTTTGGTTTGTTGGCGGCTTCAAAGATCGGCGATCTCCCTTGCCGGCCTTCTCATCGGCCGGCAATCCGAGCCTCCTCCTCGGTCGAGATGTATCTCTTGGGTTTCTTTGCTGGAGGGGTCGGGAGTTTCAGAATTTTCTTACCTTTGCCTTGAACAGGTGGAGGTAGAGGGACTTCTTCATCATCATCTGAGTCCTCTGAGTCCTCTTTACGTTCGAGCATACTCGCAACCTCCTTGATGATATCAATGGGAGTCCGGGTTGCATGAGTAGCCTCGGGATCCCGAGCCACTTGGGCCTGGTCGCACTGTGCTCGCACTGGGACACCCTGGGCCTCACCCTTCTGAGTCTGAGTCTGAGTCTGGGATGACTTCAGTGTAGCTTCCCCCTTAGATTTTGGACTTTTTGGTGGGGGTCAGTTTCTCAGTACTCTTCTTTCCTTCTCTTCCTTCAGTCCTCTTTCCTTCCCTTTTTCCTTCACTTTCCCCCTTTTTGGCATCATCAATGAGCACCGGGGTAGGGACTAGGACTGACTTCTTCAGAATTTTGTAGGAGGTTGACAGCTCATCAAGACGATGGTGGAGCTTAGTCAGAGCCTCATGCAACTCGTTCCTCTCCATGGTAAGGTCTGCCGTGTACTGCTTGTGAGAGAGGTCAACTGCTTCCTTGAAGTCTTTCAGCTTCTCAGCGATCTTATCCTCCAGGACCGGTTGAATGTTGTCTAATCTCGATCTCGATGGCACGGGCTTGTTCAAGAATAGCTGCAGATGAGCCGCTTTAGAAGCCTCGAAAATCTTGAAGTAGTTTGGCTTGGCTCTCCCGAAAGATCCCGAGCCGAGATTCAAAGTTGGTCTCGCTGAGCCAATGCTTGAGTGACAATTTCGGAGACATCGGGGGCGGCCGATTGGGACATTGAGGATTTCAGCCCTGAAGCTCGTAGGCCGTGGCTTCGGCAGCTCTTCTTCCAAGCTCGTGGACCGCCTTGGCGAGGGCACGGTTCCGAGTGCCTTGGCTATGTAGAGCCTTCGCCACGTACTTGGAGCGTCGACGATGCGGGCCGGGCGCTACCTCGAAATCCGATTTCGGCAGGAGCCGAGCGTGCTCGTTGATGAGGTACCGGCCCGTCGACTTCGCGAGAACCAAGGATACCGGGTGGACGCTGAGGTTCTTCAGTAATTTGTGTATCCTTGTCCTGGGGAGTTCCCTCATCAGGCTTTCCAGGGCCTGAATCACTGGGTGGGTCGTCATGGTCTGACCCATCTGAGGGTGCTGGGCCGGAGGCGAGCTGTCGATCATGAATCATTGCCAGCATCGCAGCCCTCAGATTGTCCATTGAGCTGAGGTCTTCAGGCTCTGAATAGCCTATCTCCTCTCTCAGTCTCAATTCCTCTTCATGCAATGCTGACAGGAGTAGTGGAGGACTAGGCGCTGTAGACGAGGCCACTCCTGATGTCGCAGCAACATGTGGAACCTTGCTGACTTGGCGATGAGCAACAAGTCTGAGTAGTCAGCAAGCTCCGGAACCAGTTGAAGAATCTCTCGGGATGCTCTGGATATAATCACTGAAGCTTCCATCCCGATTGTTTCTTCTTCAGACGCCGTCTCGGATTCGTCAATTGGTGGAGACGTCTGAGTCTCAGCAGGTGCCGCACTGCTGAGTGGAGGAACTGCGAGGGGGCTGTCAAGGCGCTGAACTTCTTCACTTTGAGCTTCAGTAGCCTCCTCTTGTTCCATCTCTTCAGATGCTTCAGTGGAGACGATCTTCTCCACTGATTGAGTCTTCTCAGAAGACTCCGACTCATCTATCAGCCTCTGGGGCTGAGTAGTCTGTTGAGTGGCCTGTTCAGCAGGGGCCTCAGGTTCAGCAGGCACCTCGACGGCTTTCTTCAGTTTCTTAGCCGGTGCCTTCGGGGTTTTTGCTGGAGGCGTTCTCCTCTTCTGTGGAGTAGCCTTCTGAGATTCAGTCTCTGCTGAAGGACCTGACCCGATTTGCTGAAGGGCTGCAGTTCGGTTATGAAACCGAATCTTCTTGACATTGAAGTACTCCTTGGTGTCATATGTGATCTGCTCAGAGCCACAGAAGTCTTCAATCATCACTGATAGTTTGAGCCCGTAGAGTAGCTTTCCTTTTGCGCTCAGCGTGCGCGTGGGCTTGTCAAATTTAGCTGCTTGGATCATGAACTCCCGAATGAAGAACTCAGTCCAGTTGACCTTGTCGCAGTCATATATGGCCATCATCAGGTGGATCTTAGGTCGCGAGACCTGATCGAACGATCCAGCCTGGCTCGTCAGCAGCTGCGTGACGATATAGGCCAATGCTCTGTACTGGGGGAGCATTGCGTTCTTCGGGAAGGCAGCTCTGAAGGTAGTCGGCTTGCCACAGAATACCGTCAGGTATTCATCTACTGAATCATCGTTGTAGCCTATCGTGCTGATACCTTCGGATGGAAGATTGAAGCTTTTCTTCAGGGCTTGCTTTATCGACATCTGCTTCAGAATCTTCGAGGTATCGCCAATCGCGTGAACAGCGAAACTTGCCATAATATCGCTTTTGACGGAGTCGGAGTTCAGATACAGCTCTGCCACTTGTCGAGGAAGGAAGAAAGTAGGCTTCCTCGATAAGAACTCTTCTAGTCCAGACGCTCGGAGGTACGTGAATACTTCCTCCATGTATTCGAGCTCGCAAGCATCGAACTCCATGACTGGTTCGCACCAGACACGGCCTTTGCTGAGGATCTCCTCTATCTTGTCAGGAACGGTTACAGAGATACCAGCCATCGTAACTGTTACAAGAAATTTATCAGTACCGATTCTTGGATAGAACAGTATATATATATATATATATATATATCGATTCTGAATAATAAAATAAGCTATCGTAACAGTTCTAATATGCATACCAGTGAGAAATCTAATGCTTTAGAAGGATATAATGCGAAATACGGATGAGATTCGTTCTAAAAGATGCTTCAGATTTCTCGGACTTGAAAGATTTGTATGCTAATGGCGGTTTCTAGGATATGATCGAATATATATCTAATGAGAAGACGAACAGTTATTTGATCAAAAGGCTGAGTTTAAAACTGCTTTTAGAAAGGACGGTCAAGATTAGACGTTATATAATAGGCAATGATCGCATAAGCCGCCTAAGTCAAAAGACAGCTTGTAAAATAACCTAAGTAGTAATCGTGAAAAGACATGCATTAAATGCGCGCAGAGTTCAGCAAACTTATGTATGGAATGTCGTGCAATAAATGAAATTCGTTAATAATAAAGACAAACCAAAAGATATTAAATATCATGCTGAATCTTTGACATAAATGCAAAGTTCTGAAATATAAGTTACTACTGAGTAGAGATACGCAAACCTGTCAGCTGAACATAGTAGTCAGCTGATACCTCGTGTAGATGGTTTCTGAATCTCTACGTACTGAATACATTCAGTACTGAGAGTGAACATTCCCCCTTACTGAAATGTCTCTCTCCTGAAACCTCTTACTGACTGGGGTCAGTAGGGTCCAACAGACCTAGCTCTACTGAAAGTTCTCTGAATCTGGATTCAGCTAGAGGCTTGGTCAGTATATCAGCCCGTTGCTTGTCAGTATGGATCTTTTCCATCCTGATATCCTTCTTTTCGACATGGTCACGAATGAAGTGATGTCTGATGTCCACGTGCTTGCATCTCGTGTGTAGTACAGGATTCTGAGTGATTGCAATGGCACTGGTACTATCGCAGAAGATTGGCACTTCATTCTGAATGACGTCATAGTCTCTCATTTGCCTCGTCTCGCCAAAGGATTTGGGCGCAACAACTTCCAAAGCCCATGTATTCAGCTTCGGTAGTCGACGTAGCTACCGAGTGCCGTTTCTTTGAAAACCATGAGATCGGCTTGCCGCCAAGGAACCGACATGTTCCCCGAAGTTGATTTTCGGTCAATTCTACATCCTACATAGTCGGCATCGAATAGCCGGTTAGTTCAATATTATCATCACCGGATACCATAAACCCATGTCGGTGTTCCTCGGAGATAGCAGAGAATCTTCTTGGCCGAGTCCATATGGCTCGCTTGGGATTCGCTCGAAATCGAGCACGCACACCTACAAAGATAAGTTATGTCAGGGCGGGTAGCTGTTAAATATAATAAAGAACCAATTATAGCACGGTATTCAGTTTGGTCTACTGATACTCCCTCTTTATCAAGATCTATCTTCATATTCGTGTTCATCGGGATCTTGATGGGTTTGCCGGATGTGCAGCCGAATCTTTTGATGAGGTCTCGAGTGTATTTGCCTTGGTTGATGAACGTTCCCTTTTCAGATTGCTTGACTTGAAAACCAAGGAAGTAGTTCATTTCTCCCATCATCGACATCTCGAACTTGTCCTTCATCATTCTTTCAAACTGCTGACACATAATGACATTCTTCGAACCGAAGATGATGTCATCCACATAGATCTGCACGAGTAATAGGTCGTCTTCCAGTCGAATGCTGAACAACGTGCGATCTACTGTGCCCTTCTGAAAACCTTTCTGAAGAAGAAACTCAGACAGGGTATCGTACCAAGCCCTGGGTGCTTGTTTTAACCCGTACAGAGCCTTTCTGAGTCTATATACTTGATGTCCCTGCTGAAAGCCGGGCGGTTGTTCCACATAGACTTCTTCTTTCAGCACGCCGTTCAGGAACGCAGACTTCACATCCATTTGATAAACTCTGAATCTTTGATGTGTTGCATAGGCTAGGAATAGTCTAATTGCCTCCAATCTTGCAATTGGAGCGAAAGTTTCATCGAAATCTATTCCTTCAGCTTGACAGTAGCCTTTAGCCACGAGCCTTGCTTTGTTCCTGACTATAACGTTATTTTCATCTCGCTTGTTTTTGAAGACCCATTTGGTTCCAATGACATGTTGATGCCGGGGTCTGTCTACAAGCTCTCATACTTCGTTTCTCGTGAACTGATTCAGCTCCTCCTGCATAGCTATGATCCAGTCAGCATCCTTTAATGCATCCTCAATGTTCTGAGGCTCTTCAGTAGACAAGAAGCAGGAAAATAATGTGCTTTCTCCTTGACAGAATCTGGATCTTGTCTTGACATTAGCTGAAGGATCTCCAATGATCAAATTAGGAGTGTGAGCATCCAGCCACGATCTACGATGTTTCAGCTCTTCATCTGAAATTTGTTCAACACAGATAGTAGGTGAGTTAGGCATTTCAGTTGTACTATTCTGAGATTGAAGAATTTCGTGGATAAGAGTATGATATACTGAGTCACCAGGTTCAGGGGCATTCAGCTCAGGAACATTACTAGATGTTCCCCCTGAGTTGTTATTCTCAGTAGTGGTCTTAGTTACCTCTACGGTTTCCTCATCGACCCGAGTTACCCGGGATTGATTCTGTTCGGGAGAATCAATCGCTCGCCTACTTGCTCTGTCGGTTGAGATTCGTAGATTTGTCTTCGGTTTCTTCGTCCGAATCATCATCCCAACATAGCCGGATCTTTTCGCATTTGTCCTTTAAGCTTAGATCCTCGTAGCCGTCTCACCGATGTCCTCGGATTCGAATTTGAGTTATTGCTCCCGTCTTCGTAGCAAACTCGTTAAACACAACATGAGGGCTTTCCTCCACGCAAAGAGTCCGATAGTTGAATACTCGAAAGCTTTGCTTGACCCGAGAGTATCCTAAGAATACTCCCCGATCCGACTTGCTATCAAAAGTCTTCGCTGATCTTTCCCATTATTGTGGATAAAGCATGAACAACCAAAGATATGGAAATAAGATAGAGAAGGCTTCTCGCCGTTCCATAGTTCATATGGTGTCCTCTTATGCTTTGCTTTGTCGGTAAAGATCGGTTCCGAGTGTAACATGCGGTATCGGTAGCTTCCGCCCGCAATTTGGTTGGGAGTCCCGAGTCTGCGAGTAGAGTCCTAGCCGCCTCTTTTAGAGTTCTCGTTCTTTCGTTCGAAGCAACTCCATTCTCGCCGAGGTGTGCGTGCGGATGAAGTCTCATGCTCTATTCCTTCGCTGCGTAAACTCCTCTACCATGGAATTAAGGAACTCGGTTCCTGCGTACCGAACGTATTTTTCCGATCTTGGTGTTCTTCTCGACACTGAGCTTTTTCAGAAGCGTTGGTAACTCTGTTTTGACGTCAGACTTGTTGGCAATGAATATGACCCATGTGTAGCGCGAGTAGTCATCTATGACCACTAATGCATATTTTCTGCCTCTGATCGTCACCGGGGAGACCGGACCGAACAAATCCATATGTAGTACCGAAGGATTCCATCGGTGGAAGGAGATGGAACAGTGGATTTTCTTTCTTTGTTTGCTTTCCCTTCAGACATGCTTCACACTGAGTGTCTTTGCTGAATACTTCATTCGGCAGTCCCCTTGCTAGAGTGTTTCTTGCTAGCTTGTTGAGCGTCTTAAAGTTGAGATGACTGAGCCTTCTATGCCATAGCCACCCCATTCTCGTTTTCATTCTTCGCCAAAGCAAACAAGCTTCAGGTTCAGTTGAGTTCCAGTCAGCCACGTATATGTTCTTTTTGCGCGAACCTGATAACACTGTTTTCCCTGTAGATTTATCAATAACATCACAGAAACCAGCGTAAAAAATCACTCTATTCGGGTTATCACAAAATTGACTAACGAGAGAAGATTATGCTTGAAGTCCTTCAACATAGGATACTCTTGGAACTTTGGCGCCTTATCTTTGAGAGTGTGTCGTATCCTCTCGTGTAGCCTTTGGCATTATCTCCAAACTCAATTCTGGGTCCATCTTCAGTAACATAATTCTTCAGTAGACTCCTTTGGTATGTCATATGTCTTGAGCATCCGCTGTCCACATACCATGGGTCTCTGCGCACCTGCAAAACAGAATTATATTCAGGTACCCTTTATTTTTGATTTTGGGTCCTTAGATGTTAGTTTTCATAACCCAAATCTGTCTAACAACCCCGGTGGTTTCGTACATCTTCTTTCCACTAGAGTCAACATATCCGACCACTAGGATCGGTCATAGGTGACTTCGAGGCTTCCGAGGTTCGGGAGTCCTAATCTTCCGAGCCGGTGGATCGCCGACCTTAGCCTTCGTGTGGCTTTCTTTTTCTTCCGACCTTTAGAGCCTCTTCGACTATAGGTTCATAATAATATGACCCATACCGAGCCGTGGATGTGTCGGCTTTGGAGGTCCATACCGATCCGCCAATTTTGATTTGCCTTTGGTTCCCCCTTGATCGAACCGGGGTTTCTTGGCACCGATCTTCTTGTCGAATGCTGATGTGTGGGATGAGGTGCTCTCATCTTCTCGTTTGTTCTTTGCTAGGGGGTTCAGGTATATTTGCGTTCATAGTCTCCCCTTGAACAAACCTATCGGCAAGTCGTACTTCCGAGTGTATCAGGGCGGATGAGGAAGCTCCCCGGCCGAATCCAAGTCCTTCCTTGCGGTGCTTTGGCTTATTGCTTGCTAGCATAGCCTCTAATTTCTTCTCAGCACCCTTGTACCTCTCAGTCATCAGGTTCCTCCAGATATCATCACTTTTCTTCAGTGTGTTGAGCTCGATCTGAAGTCCTGACATTTCTTGCTTCAGTAGACTCACTTCGAGATCTTTCCGAGTCAAGTCATTGGTCAAAACTGAAATCCGATCCTCTTGATGCCGAGACTTGGCCATCGAGAGTTTATCTCCTCCCCCGAGTCTCAACACAAGTCCTTCGGCCTCGTAGCAACCCGACTCTCCCGAGAAAGTCTCCGATTCTCTACTTTCGTGGTATCCAACTCCCGAAGAGTCTTGCTGAGCCGTGCACTCATCCGAATTTTTTCGTCGAGCAGCTTCTTCGTATGCGGTCGCGACGTCCAAATTCTCATCTCGCACTCGAAATAGTGTCGTGTGTGCAAAGTGAAGAGGAGTTAAGTGGTTCATGAGAATTTACCTCATCCTCTTCGCCTGCCATCATGCACTTTTCAGTTGATTCATCTGCTTCATGCTCTAAGGCCATGAAGGCTGCTTCATCCGTCGATGAATCCATAAAGGAGTCGACTTCTTCTGAGTCGTCTGAGATTTCGCCTGCAATATAAGCTTGTCTTTTCTGGGCGAATTTCTCTCTCCTTGCCTTACGTGCTGCGCGTTCAGCACTACCGAGCTCAGGACAATCATACTGATAATGTCCCAGCTTTTTACAATTATAGCAAGTGATGACTTTTTCTTCTTTGCTTTCGCTATTCTTTGACGGTTCTGAGTCATCCTTCTTTCTGTATTCAGAAGATTGTGAGTCAGGAGTGTGTTTCGACATATAATTTGACTTACCTTTCGTTTCCCGATAGGCTTTAGTCACTTTTCTGCGTCGCTCCTTCTCCTTCTGATACTTTACAACGAGCAGCGCATACTTTTGAGCGAGACTTCCTTCTTGTAGATCATTGAGTGAAGGCTCAGTCTTACTCGTTATTTTGCTCGTCGCTGGAGATGCTGTGCTGACTGATGCTTTGAAAGCATGGTCGATTTTTGTGTCGGCCTTCGCTCTGCTTTCTTTGAGGTCTGTCGAACTCAAACTCCTCTCGCTCGTAATTACGAAAAGATATGGTCGGGAGACACAAGCATCTAAGTCGAGAATGTCGCAATAGAGTGGCAAAAGGTGTCCAAGTGTCCGTCCGACGGTGCCCTCGAATCTTCGATTCATCTCTCGGTTCTTGAATATCTTTCCCAGCCCATTGATAGAGTTCATCAGATTGGTAAATCTGACGTTCAGATCTTCGATTTTATCACCGGGCATGAGAGCAAGCTTTCCAGCTTTTGGAGTTCCAGCGCTAGTTTATTCGCTTTAATCTTCTGAGTCCCTCGACTCAGTAGCGCTAGAGCGTCCCAGAGTTCTTTTGCAGCTTCGCATTCCCGAACCCCGCCAAGATAAGAATCACTAAGGGTGGTCGGTATAGCGTTTCTAGCAACACGGTCTAAGTTGTGAAGCTTCTTCTCCTCGGGAGTGAAGAGACTTCGTCTTTGGGAATCTTCTTCCCTGGCCACCATTCCTCCTCCTTGAGCTTGGTCTCCGAGTTACGACACTATCGATCATGGGAACGATAGGTCCATCTTCAAGCACTTCAGTCATACTGTCATGGAGGGATGTCAGATGTGCTTCCATTCTGACTCGCCATACTCCATAATTCTCCACCGAGAACATGGGTACCATCCTTATACCTGACATATGAGCCATGAAGAATATAGATATGAATGTAGAGTGATATGCAGTGAAAACGTTTTCCTCCGGATCCATTCGAATAGACCAGTCTCAAAGTGACAAGAGTCTTAAAGAACTCCTGCTCTGATACCAATTGTTGGTCCCGAGTGTACGGTCAGGTGTAGAGGGGGGGGGTGAATACACCTGATTCGATTTCTCAACTTCGAACACGAACAGTCCTATTCAGGATGGTGTCTGACTAAAACAGTTCAGCAGACCAGACAACTGTTCTGAATCGAGTTAAAGGCTAAGAGTACTGACTCAGTTGAGATCTGCTAACTGACTAGGTCAGAATTCAGTATCTACGGTAAGATTTCAGTGCGCGGAATAGTGTAGGCCCAAATCAGTTTTTGTGAGAAAACGTTTTAAGTCTCAGTTCAGTAGATTAAAAGTTCGAGATAGCTTTGAGACGAGTTGATTGATTTTAAATATGATGTTCAGTATGAATAGTAAAATCAATGCAACAGTTAAGAAAGCAGTAAGAGACACAGGATTTTTAAAGTGGTTCGGATATCGCTCAAATCCTACGTCCACTGTCCCGAATGATCAGGAGGCTATTTATTATCCTGAGTTAGTCTCAGTCAGCTTGCACACTGGGCGAAGCCGCGTCTTGGTTTTTATACTGATCCAAGTCTCAGTTTACAACACTATCAAACTTAAAGTGTTTGACAAACTTCTCCAACAGTGAAGGAGTCCTTACACAATAAGGATTGGGTTCAAATGTGAACTCCTTCGTCTAAGCTATGGATAAGAACAGTTGAGCTTAGGGTTAGAGGGATAGGGAATATGAGAGTAGCTTCAAGATCGACGAACAGCTGAAGGTAAGCTTTGAGTTCGTGTAACGTCGATTTGGATACTAGAGGCTTTATATGTCTGTTTAGCTTGATTCCCTATGAGCTAGAATGTAGTCTTTCGCCGGAGATTGTTCTTCAAGTTCTTGTTAAGACTTTGTTCTTTGGAATTCGCTCGTTTTTCGCGCTCTCTCGTGTTCTAGGTGAGCTTCAAATCTTGAATGATCCCTCTATTTATAGAGCAGAGATTGAAATAGATCCGTTGGAGACGATCTTCTTCTCTCTCTCTCTTTTTGGTAGCAAACGGCTCTTTTGGTGTAGGTAACAGTGTACTTTCCCACCTTCTTAGGTAAAAGGTTAACTGCAGCTTTAGCAGGTGAGAAGACACGTGTATGCTTGTCATTCGTCGAGGTGGATGGAGTGGTTGAGACAAAGACAAACTTCGAGACAGCATCGAAGCCGACTTCTCTCTTCCTCGTACATACGACAATGCCGATTGTCTTTCAAAAGATTCTCGACAGTCCCGAAGACTATCTCGCCGTTGCTTGAGTCCGACCTTATATTCGTAGATAGATGGCCGAGGTAAGTCTATCGAAGATCGGCTACGAGTCCAAGTGAACTACTCTCGCCGGAGTTCGGTTCAACCGACTCTCTCGCATATCTTGCTCCCGGTAAGTCCAAGATCATTGAGTCTTCTCGCACCGGTGCCGGTGGCGGATAAGCTACCGAGCGCCTTGACCAGAGCAGCGAGTGTCTACCGAGTCCGAAAGCTCGTAGACAAAACAGAATACAAGGGAATGGTTCATCATTCAGATAGGGTTTTGGGATCTTCAAATCTTCAGACAAGTACAGAGCACAAGGCTACTGAGCTTAAGATCAGTGTCTAAGACCGAATCATTTCCCACTGAGTGAAACAGTGCTGAGGATGGAATCATCACCCAACAAACATTGACTTAGTAAAAGTGTCTGAGGTATTTTACTTGAGGAAGTCAACTCAGTAGTCTTGGAGTTAGAACGAAGCCTCACCTACTAGACATACCTCAACCAATGATAAGCTTTCAGCACTCTACCCGCTTTGATATAAAGCTGCAGCTAAGCTCTGGACTCTAAAAAAGAGACGAATCTCTATAATGCAATTCAAATCGAAAAGAAGACCGTTTACCCGTCGTTTAGCTAAAGTGTCTAGATCATCATCCAACAGATCTTTTCACCAGCCACGACAATAACTAGACGAGTTCTTCATTTCGTTGAAAACAACGGGAACAGAAGCAAACAAGCTCACATTTACTCTAGCAAACTCAAAGAAATCTCAGCAGAGAACATAGAAGGATTTGATTTGATAATTGTTGGGTGATGATTTATTGTAAGATTTGAAGATCCCAAAATCCCTAGCGAGTGATGAACCAGCATAATGTAATAGCTTATTAAGCTCAGCTTGTTAGGAGCTCAGTAGGCTAGATTAAGTTCAGTAGCTGTTGTAAACTCAGTAGATTAATTCTTCTCAGCAGTTGCTAGATTCAATGTCTAAAGACTCAGTAGCATTCAGTCGAATCTACTGAATGGGTGTTTTGAATCGATACAGAAGCATCGACCTACATACTGAAGATCTCAGAGAATCTTATTAGAAGACTACTCAGTAAGTGTCTGAGGTATCAGATAGAGGAAGTCAACTGAGCATCAGTCTTGGAGTTTAAACAAGCCTCGCCTACTAATCAACATCGACCAATGAAGAGTTGTCAGCATTGTACTTGCACTGACATAAAGTTGCGCTCAAGATAAAAAATAGAGAATCTCTACAGTAACGTTCAAAACGAGGTGGTCATCTAGGTCCCCTCCAACGGATCTATCAATGAGTCAAGACTATAAATGTAGATCGATCTTCAAGCCTTGAAGACACCGGGAACACAAAGCATTTAAGTCATACAAGCCTAGCACACTCAAGGCATACACAGTGAAGAACTCTCAAACCGATAGAAATTTGATATTGTTCTTCTCTCTAGAGCTACTAGGATCCCATTCTCTATACTGTAAGCATTCCTTGTTATATAATAAGCTTAGATACCGAAGGAGTTCATCTTCGAACTATTCTTATTGTAAAAACTCCTTAATAGTAGGAAGAAAGCTCAAACCTTGTGTTTGAAACCATGTAATGTCACTAAGACGATAACTAGTGATATGTCTAGTGCACAGATCAACCGAGACTTTCTTAGTATAATCTATTCAAGACATTCTGGTAATTCAGGAAAGTGGATGTAGAATATTGCGTATCTGAGCCACTTAAAAAATGTGTGTCGTTTTACTGTTTTATTGGTTCATTATACATTAAACAACTTTGTAAAATCATAAGTTTGGATTTTCAGTAAAACTGTCTTAAACACACAAAAGCACAAACTGCAACACTTTTAAGTAACTGAAGTTTTTCACAAGAGACGACTAAAATTAGGCCTACGCAACTCCACCCAACTTCTTGTACTGAGTTGCTTGTCTACTGACTTCAATTAGTGAACATTGTTCAGTAACTTGAATCACTCTACCCACGTGATCAGAAAGTTTACTTGGCGAGCTAAATTATTCAACAAGCAAATTCAGTATAAAACTGACTTCAGTCAGTAAACAATACTCAGCATACTATATCACTTTGCCCACGTAATCTGAAAGTTTAACTGATGAGCTTTAGTAAGTGAACTCAGTAATAAACTGTCTTTTTTTTGCTTTTGAGTTGAAACTTGGACTCAAATTTATTTAACCCCCCTCCCCCCACCCCACCCCACCACCACACCCTTGAAGACTCGTTTCTGAACAAACATGTGTTTGACCATTTGGCAGAGTGCTTAAGTGTGTTGAAGGCTCACACAAGAGCTTAACCATCATGGTGATTTGGATTAAGGATACGGCTTGGATAGACGCAACGGTTCGGACCAACAGTTGGGCTTCGCTCCTCTTTGCGAATGGACACCATTGGCTCTAAATAGACCCTGATGTTAGACAAATTGAAACAATGAATTAGACTGGATTTCATAGATTTACTTCTAGAAACACGTCATATCATACCAGTATAGATTGTTCATATACTCACTCAAGTATCAAGTAGTTTGATTGAAAATATGATAATCTGAACTAGAACAAATAAATGTTGTCTTGCGGAAAAAGAGTATAGCTCTCTCTTGGTTTGCATTTCTTTGTTTCTGCTATTAAGTATTTTATATATTGGTTGTTCTGTAATCATAGACATCTGATTTTGTTATAATAACATTTCAGCACGCACCTGTGTTAAGAATTTTTGCATTTACACGCTTAAAATTCACTTTTGTGCGTTCCATCCACCAAAAGTTCAACACAAGGATATTTCAGAATATCTGCATTATATTCTTTGTTAATTTCTATTTTACTTTTTCAATAATCTCTCACCTTTATCAATCACTTTAATCACTTTGAAGTACGTGCATACACACAACCAAATTCCTAGACATTTGAAAGCATGTTTGACCTATTCAACTCTGAATTACCCTACATTTCCATATCGGACTTTGCGACATCTCATCTTTTTCATAAACACCCAATTCTCCCTTAAAATTTAAGAAAGCATCTATCCACCCCAACGCCAAAATATTACTATGAATGATTTCTCGTCAGAAAAATTGAATTTGTAAGCTCCAATTTATATCATTAATAAAATTTGATCAAACATAATCAAAATTCGTGGCAAAACATAACTACTACAGTCTACAGATCCCCTAAAAATTTTCCCCTAAAATTTACATAATACTGCAGCTATCAGTATTCTCATCACTGAACATATGAGCGTACTGTTCCGTTGCGGCCGGCGGCGGCGGGCCGTACACCATAGCGGGAGGCGGCGGTCTTGCGTAAGCTGCAGGATGGTAGGGGCCATGGCCATTCTCACGCTGCTGCTGACTCATCATCATCATCATCTGCGCCATTTGTTGTTGGCTGTACGGATTATTCCCCGGTCCGGCCCCCATGAACCGGCCGTCGTTCATTGCCGGAAAAGCCTCCTTTTTCCCCATCATTTCCATATTCCTGCCTCCGCCTCCTTTGTGATTTACTTTCATCTCGGTGAAACCCTTGTGCTGCTGCTGATGCTGCTGTTTGCCTCCATCCATATCTTTCTTCCCCTTTTTAAAATCTCCCAACTCAAATCCCCCCTTCTTACCACCATTATTATTCTTACAGTTATCCCCTTTCTTCGATTTCTTGTCGCAATCGCCCTTCTTCCGACCAGCCTTCTTCAACATGCTTTTCAGGAACACATCTATCCCGCCTTTACTTCCCTTGTGATGAGCATTCTTGGCCGCCACCGCCTTGCCGGCTGGTTTATGAGGCTCAAACTCATCGTCGAACAAGTCGTCGTCGTCTTCGTCCTCATCGTCAAAATCATCGTCTTCCTCGTCGTCTTCTTCGGGCAGGTTGAACCTGACCGACTTGTGGTCCTTGCCCGGGTGTTTCTCCTCTTTCTTGTGAGGAATCTGAACAAATCCATTCCCATTCTTGTGCTGGGGTTTCTCCATCAGCACTGGATGGCCCTTGGGTGGGCCCCATAGCTGGGCCTGCTTGCCCGCCTTCTCTAGCTTCTCAATCAAACTCGCCGGATCTGCATTTCCCGACACGGTAACCCTCCCCTGCTCCGAATCTATGTTCACCTTATACACTCCTGCATTTTTATCCTCAATTAATTAATTAACCCCCAAATATTTTTCACAATAAACACGAATTTAAACTTACCCTTAACCTTCTGCAGCTTCTTTTTCACCTTATGCATACACCCCTCACAGTGTATAGGCACTCTCAGAACACAAGTCTGCAGTTATCAACAGCACAAATTAATTTGGCTATTAAGCTGAGGAAACCGTAATCTTAAGGAGGAAAAGTACCTGAACCTTCAACATATCCTGTTTACTCATCGCGATAGCTGAAACAAAAGACAAGAACAAAATCGAAAGGATAAAGATGAAATCTTTTACTAAAAGAGAATCTTGTTTGAATTGAAGATGAATATCCGGAGAGAAACTACTATTGACCGACTAGCTTAGACTAAAAAGAATGCTTGCAAGCATAATAATTGGGGATATATATATACATATATATTTATATAGAGAGAGAGAGAGGGGCGGTTCTATGAATTTAAAACGAGGTTATTCTACGGTCCAAAGTAATAATACAACGGCAGGACGCAGGAGGAGCAGTGTACAGCTTGCTTTACCTTTTAAATAAATTAGGAAACAAAACACCACCACCCATAAAGCGCTCAGCATCCTCTGTCCCAGCATTCGGTGACCCACCAATCACGCCCCGCCACGCAAGCATTGATGGGTTACGAATTTTGGGCCAGAGGATGCGGATTGCCCATAAAGGTTTAGATTACGTATATCAAGTTTCCTCATGTATAATAAATACACGTTTAATGTCTTCTAATTTTAGTATCTATCGTCGTTCCGTACATAATTTGTAACAACGCCCTATTTAAATTGATTAAATAAAGTTTCCAAAAGTTGGAGAGATTCACAGTTACTATAATGAATTCTGTTAAAAAAAATTTGTGTTCAATCTGTAATAACAATTATGTTAAGTAATTTAGAATTAAATGGAACATGAGCTATTATTTAATTTGTGAAATAAATTTATATAAATTGAATATAAAAGAAAATTAGATAACTGATCTCATTCCAAAATTTATACTAAAAACAAGTAAGATTAGACACGTGGTGTTTATCAATAACCCAATAATTATTTACTCAAAAGATAAATTATGTAGTTTAGAAGTTAATTAAATAAAAGTTTATATTGATACGCTGTGGAAGATGTAAATGATATTTGAGGGGTGGAGACAAAATTCCAACTTTTACGGAAGTGGGGAGGAAGAAAGGGATTGGAGTTGGGATGGGAGGCAAGTGCAGCAGCTATCCCAATAAAGGACAAATACTATGTCGCTTAATCTATGTAAATAATTTAGTAATATACAGCAATTATCAATAATGTGTGCAGTGTGCATATTCAAATTAACCACCAAATCTATACGTACACATACATGTACGTACAAATCCTGGAAGCCACCCACCTAGACCTAGTGGAGCTGCTGCAACCAAGCAACAGTGAAAAATCAAATCATTTGGGAATTTGTTTGTTTAGGTGAAATGAATAAAAATAGGCAAAATTGACTCCTTAAATGCAAAAATAGGAATTCTATGCCAAATATGCATCATATGGATAATGTTTTTTTTTTCACCAATTTCAATAATCTAAAAGCATGTCTATAACTGTAATATGTTCCCTTCAAATAAATGCATAATTAAATTTAATTTTTTTTACACCCAATTGTAGATTATTAAGTATGGAGAAATGAATAATTCATTCTTAATTTTAAATTAGTTAAACTTTATAATCGTAATTATTTATTAATTAAGGTTTATATGTACTCCTAATTATTTTAGTACCCTTCGTGTTATATTTGTGCCCCAATTATTTAGTCAAGTCATTATAATCATTTTCCAATAATAAATTTATTTATGTAATATATCTATTTGTACATCAATCAACATCAATTTACAAAAAGTAAAGAAGAAAAAAAAACAAGAAATTTATAAAAAGGGTTAAATGCCTATTTCATACATATTTGGCAAAGTTTGCCTATTTTTGCATTTAAGGTTCCAAATTTGTCTATTTTTAATTTTTCCCCGTTGTTTAATAAAGAGAATCGTCCTTCCTTTCTTATGTACTTTCATGTGGCCAAAATATTTATACAAACTTAAATAAGTTTTAATTAGCAGATGTCACAAATAACTAATTACAAATATAAATTGCACCAGCTGTTATTTTCTGTGTAAATTGCAAAAATAATTATCCGGAAAAAAGTGCGCCTATTTTTTATTTTATGTATCTATCTCCTCATTTTTGCACAAATACTTAAGGTAAAGAGCCTGTCAACTGCGAAATGTTGTCGGACGTTGCAAGCGGGTCAAGGGCTAGGTCTGGGTCTTGAGTAGGTGTGAAGACTCTTGATTGAGTTTTGATTAGGTGATGATTGTAATTACCAATTTTTGCCAACTGCCAAGATTAGGTGTTGGTCCGGAGACGAGTGTCAAGTGTGTGTGTGTGTGGGGGGGGGGGAGATGAATACACCTGAATACAAGTTTTTCCTCAAACGCGAAGGTCAGCTGAATTGATAAGTGCGATTGATGAACAGTGCCAAATAAGAACCTTCTGATCGCGGGTCAGAGTGTCTCAACTACTGAGTCATTTCTACTGACTTCTGTCAGTATTGAGAGTTCAGTCGGAGAGTTTTACTGCGAATAAGTGTGGGGCCCGTAGGACTTCGTCTCTTTTGAAAATGTGTTTTCGGTGTCCAAACTTGTTTTCGCTGATGCACTTTTAAATACGTTTTATGCAAAGTATGAGTTTGTAAATCGGTTTGAGAACAATGCAATAAAACAGTAAATAACACAAGCAGTTTTTAACGTGGATCGGATACGCAAGATCCTACGTCCACGGTCCTGCAGAATAGGAGTTCTTGTTGATTAATCTGAGCAAGTCTCAGCAAGGAATCTGTACGCTGGACAAACCCTTCTAAGTTAAAGTCCTTAGCGACTTTACAAATCAAACCGAAGTTTGAAGGGGAGGGGATTTTCTCCAACAATGAAGGAGTTCTTACAATAAGAACAATTCACAGAAAGTGAACTCCTTCGAAGGTTCTAAGCTATAGATATAACAGTGGAGCATAGATAGAGAAGAGGGAACTTAAAGAAACTCTAAAGAGAAGAACTACGGATTTTCAACTAAGCAAGTTCTTCGTTGGATCGGCTTGAATGCGCTAGAGAGTTTGTATGCAATGAGCTTGTATTCCCTTTGATGTCTCGTGCGTTAAGCTTGGAAACTCTTCTCTATTTATAGTCGTGACCCAGGAATATATTTGTTGGAGAGGACGATGCCACGTGTCACAACCTTCCAAGAAAAATGACCATAAGTTTTCGAACTAGCGTCGCAGAGTGGTTGGCTTCTGTACATGAGAGCAGCTTTAAAGTCGGAGAGGGTAAGACTTTGGTTGCTTCTCATTGGCCGAGGTTGTGGTAGGTAAGACTTGTCAGACATCAGTCTTCATCTGAGTTGACTCTCACTTATCCTCGTATGAATAGACTCTGCTGACTTTCGAATTATAATAGTCGGACAGTTGTTTCCTTGTCGGATCTGTAAACGAGTTGCACGCGTTCAGTAGATCTAGACCGATCATACTGACTTCTTCATCTAAGTCTGCTGAAAAGAGTCTTCTACTGAGAATAGTCTGCTGGTGACTCTGAAGGTACTGAGCTCTTCTCACATTCAATAGATAAAAATCGTACTGAGTCTTCAACGGAGGTCTGTTGATGAGGATCTTCTACTGAGAACAATCAGCTGGAGGACCTGACGACACGAGCTCTACAAACTGATGACATGGGGTTCTGGAATATAACTTCTCTACTGAAGTTCAGACCAACAACACCACCCCTTATAGGACTTAGACAAAAGAATCAAGGAATGTAAGAACATGTCTAGCCTATTACATTATCAAGTTCGAAACACACATTGGGTACAGTACATGTTTTGGGATCTTCAATTCTATAGCAATGAAAATCATTACAATTTCCCCATTACCAAAATATTGCAAAAAGTCCTAAGCACATGAACTGCTGACGTCAGTTCTAAGTACCCCTTAGCAATGATCTAAACGACCACTGACTCATAACCCAACAATTTCTCCCTAATTGATGATGCCAAAATCACTAAGTACTAAACTACTAGCCCAAGAAGATTCAGTAACAACTGAACAATGATAGCAAGGTTAACAACTCATAAAAGATAGGCATATCAGAAGAAACAGGTTATGTGAGTGTGTGTCAGATCACTTCAGTGATCAGTAAGTGTTAAAGGAAAGATAACACAACCTTAAGATAATGAGTAGTTGTCTGTCTAACAGCAAAAACTGATATATTAAGATATATCAGAAGATTACATCAATCTAAGCTATTACTGTTGGTTTGGAGACGAAAAGTCAGGTGTAGAGGGGGGGGGGTGAATACACCTGAGCTCTGTTTCTTTTTCTCAGTGAAGGTCAGCTGAAGCTGATGTTTGCAACTGATGAACAGTGCCAAGTAAGCCTTCGATCACTGGGGTCAAAGTGAGTCGCCTTCGAGCTCTTCTACGGCGATGTCGGTATTACGAAACTCCGGTCGGAGACCGTAGTGCGGATAAGTGTTAGGCCCGGAGTCGTCTCTTTTTGAAAACGCGTTTTTGCAAGTTAAATCTTTTGGCTGTGCACTTTATAAAATACGTTTTATGCAAGCTTATGATTTTCAAGTCAGTTGAATGCTATGCAATAAAACAGTAAATGAACACAAGCGATTTAACGTGGTTCGGATACGTAAGATCCTACGTCCACGGTCCTGAACAAGGTAGGAGAACTTGTTGATTATTCTCGAGCAAGCCTCGGCGAGGGATACTGTCGTGCACCGGACGGTTCCCTCTAAGTTATAGTCCTTAGCGACTTTACAATCCAAACCTAAGTTTAGAAGGGAGGGAATATTCTCCAACTGAGAAGGAGTTCTTATAACAAGAACAATTCACTAAATGTGAACTCCTTCGGATCTAAGCTATGAATCTAGCAATGAGCTTAGTCTAGAGAAGAAAGGGATCAAAGTGCTCTAGAGAGATGAACTACAAGAAGTGTTCTATGAAAACTAGTTCGTCTCTGGATAAGCTTGAAGGTTCTAGAGCTTTGTGAGCTTGAATGATTTCCCTTGATTTCGCGTATATTCCTCTTTTTTGAAATCTTCAAATCCTTCTCTATTTATAGTTGTGAGTTGTGGCATATGTCCGTTGGAGACGACGATGCCACGTGTCACAAGCATCCAAAGAAAACGGCCACTATTCAACTTTGTTGCAGCAGGGCAGTTAATGCACTGTTCATGAGAGCAACTTTCTTGTGTAGAGTAGGTAAGCGTTGTCGGCTTCTCATTGGTCGAGGTTTGTAGTTGGTGAGTGTCGAGTTGACCGTTCAAACTACCTCGTATGTCTTCTCGCTGAACATTTGAAGGGACTTTAAGTCTTTGGGTCGCTTTACGTCGGATACGGATACTCGAAAGTCTGTCTTCTTCGGTCGAGTCGTCTGACCGATAAAGTGAGCTTCGATAGTCGGTTGGTCGATCGCGAAGGTATACTTGCTTGCACCGGTTCTTCTACCGATGACCATCGGCTTGTAGAGAATGCTTCTACCGAGGTCCGGTCGGCGATGCGGGATCTTTAACCGAGTTTGATATCACCGGCGACGAAGAATGCAAGCGATTACACCGATGACGTGGGGTTCGAAAAGTATCTTCGCGGAAGATCGGTTCAACAACTACCCCGTACGGGGACTTAGACAAAATAATAAGCATTACATCAAGTCTAACCTATACATCGGCTAATCCTATCGACACACTAATCTACTGATATCAGCTCGGTTTTGGGATCTTCAATTCCATAGTACTACTATGATTTCCCCCATTTTCTTTTAACCCTAGAACAACTGAGTATCAATCTACTGACTCATATCCAACAATTTCCCCCTAATTGATGATGCCAAAACCTCTATACTCTAACATCTATCAAGGATACTGTCCTACTGACAACAATTTCCCCCTTCAAACGTCTGAGGAAAAACTGATAATCATAAACGAACTTCAGCAGGCGAGAGAATGGCAAGATCAGAGAAACTGATGTGAGTGTGTGTCGATCACTTAGTGATCGGTTGTGTAAACACAAAGTAAAAGGCCGAAAGACAATGAGTAATTGTCTAGCAAGCGGAGGAACCGATATATATATCAAGAATTACGAGTTCCTAATGCTATTACAAAAGATGAGAAAGAGAAAATCACTGCTGCTGCTTCTTGAACTTCTGCGTCTTCTTCTTGAAGTCAGCGGATTTCTCGGCGGGAGGATCCAGGTAATAGTATTTGTACACTCTAGCTCGAATCTCCCGGATCTCCAAGTTATCATCGGCCTTTCGGGGAGCGAGGCTCGGGCGTAGGCGGCTTCCTCCACTTCTCTTTCTATGTCCTTAGTGCTCGGCGATCCACTAGCAAGTCTCGGCGGTGGAATACGTCGGAAAGTCGGGGCACGGAAGGTTATATTCTCGTGATTCCATGACTTGCTTCAGCCGTTCACCGAATTCAACATCAAATCTCATAATCAACTCCTCAAAGAGCTGATCGGTGAGCGATCCGAGTGGGTAAATGCGCCATACGTAGTAGCCTTTGATAAAAACTTCTTTCAATCTCTCCCAATGTTCATTCATATCAGCCGGCACCCACTTATCCACATGCTGAATCGGTTGTTGCTTGATGTGGGGCCCCCTGATGAACTTAGATCCTCTCGGGATCTGCCTTCTCGGATCATGCTGGTTTAAAGGATAATCTTCGCACTTTCTCCAGATCAGCCATCCTTTTCTTTTCTCGGAGCGCGGCTGCTCTCTTGTCTCCATGTCTGCTAGATAGTCCAGCGAGCACCGCCTCCCACATTGTTTGATCTTCTGCTATCTGCGCAGGCGTATGAGTCGTAGAGGGTTGACTCTGCGCAGTAGCTGGGGTATCAGTTGAAGAAGCCTTGGCGTATTCTTCTTGAGCTTTCTTCTTCTGCTCTTCAACTGTCCCGATTGCCTTCTTCTTACCTCTGCCTCTTACAGCCTTGCCCTTAGGCTTTTTGGTGGCCTCACTTGCTTCTTCTAATCTTCGCTCATGATCAAGTTTGTCCTGCAGCTGTTGGGCGACTCTGAGGTCGAAGGCCTCCTACTCCGCTTTTGATTTAAATTTTTGGACTGGGGATGAAGGAGGAGATTCAGTAGCAGTCTCCTTCCCCGGCCTCTGCGGCAGCTGTTGTGACTCTTCTTCTTCTTCTGCTGGCTCGTCTAAGAACTGAGCGATCTCTTGTATATGTGCAGCAGAAGAGGAGATGGGGGTGGCTTGTAATGGAAATTCAAGGAGAAGTACCTCGTCAGTATTGTCTTTTGCCTGAGCGGCTGAGACTTCTTCAGTTCGAGTAGAGGGTCCTTCCTCCTATGCCTTTTCCCTTTGAGTCTGTGAGGGTCCTTTAGCTGTGGAGGGTCCTTCCTCCTGTACCTTTCTGCTAAGAAGCGGTACATCAGCTGTCCCCATCACTCCTTCATCCAATCTCTCACTTCCTTCTCCCTTACTACCTTCCCCCTTACTACCTTCCCCCTTTTTGGCATCAGTAATAAGTCCAAGGGAGGTACGGAGTGCTTTCACTTCTTCACCACTTTGGCAATAGAAACTTTGACTTCATCAACGATCGTATCGAAGTCGACACCACACCGGTGTAGCCATGCCGCCTAATTCTTGTTCTTGCCCGAATTTCGATGGGCCGAGCGGCCGATTCTTTGCGAAGGTGCAGCAGAGCTGCATCATGGGATTCGTTCATCTCTTTCTGAATCGTCTTGAGAGCCTCAGCTTGTTGTTTAATGGATGCTTGGAGAGAGGTGGTAGCCAGCTTATTACGCTCATCCATCTGAGCTTGAATGCTTGGGAGGGCCAGAGTCAGCTCTTGTGAGAAAGATAGGCGCTGAGCTTCAAGAAGCTGCTGACTCGAGCTTGCAAATCAATCTTACGGGCGGCTAGAGCCTCGCTCGATCATCTTCTTCGGATCAGGCTGAGAAGGAGCCTCTTGTGGTTTGAAGACGTCGGCAGAAAGTTTGTTCAGGCATTCAGTCTGCGCCTTTGTATACTTCTCCCATTTAATGTGTACATCTTTGGCGAGAAGGCGATTTTTCTCTCCTTAGCGTCTGATCGCCTTGTTGACTGCCTTTGAGGACACGGAACCTATTGGTTGTATCTGATAGGAACTTGTTCCGAGCCTCTTTTCAGAGAACGTGAGAAGCTGCTCCCTTGAGTACTTAGGGGCATTAGGAGCCTCACCAGATGTAGCAGGTGGTGGTGATGGGCTCTTCTCACGGGGAGTTTGTCCCTCAGCAGAATCTCCCATTTCTGCATCCTTGGGTGCCTCGTCATTCTCCTGATCATCATCATCTCCCTTATCAGCAGGAGGAGAAGGGGGCGGGGGAGTGTTGCCTGGAGCTGATTCCCTCTGGCTTAGCAAGTAGAGCATAGCAGCTCGTAAATCTTCAAAACAACCCAGATCAGTGGGCTCGCCAAAGCCTATGGCATTCTGCAGCTCTTGCTCCTCGGCCAACAACTCAGTTCCTGACTGATTCTTTGAAAAGTCTATGAGAATGTCCCAGTGCAGGGAATCTCGGAGCATATGAGCGCGTGCCCTGATGGCAATCTCTATCAAGTCCGCGTGCCCAGCGATTTCGGGTATCAGCTCGTGAATTTCAGCTGTAACACGGGCACAAGTGGAATCAGTGGTGTTCCACTCAGCAGATGGCTCCTCAGTCGGCATTCTGCTGTCTGACTGGGTTTCCTCGGAGCTGATTATCTGAACCTTATCCTTCGTAGTAGCTTCTTCTATTCCAAGATTCGAATCCCGGATCCGCTCGGGGAGGAGGTGAAGCGGGAGTTGACGCTAGTATGGCCGGCGGCCGAGCAACAAGATGACCTCGGCAGGTCGAGTTTTGGCCAATCTCCTCTTCTTTGGCACTCGCATCGATGGAGGGCGTAGCCGACGCTGCTCTCTTAGGCTCAGGCGGCCCCTTGCCTATGGATTTCTCAGCTCCAGCCTTCGTCTGGAATTTGATAGATTTCTTGTCAAAGTACTTGGAGTCCTCAAAGGCTGAGTTCTCAAAAGCTGAGTTCCTCTGAACCATGCATTCAATCGAACGGTACATCTTTGTTCCGAATAGAAGTTTACCCACACCGGCTATCCTCCTCTCGCCGGTGGGTAATGTGGTGAACTTCCGAGCACGTGCCTTCATCCGAGTAGTATAATACTCGGCCCGAGTTCACTTCAACCCCATCGTCTATTGCCATCATCACCGAATCCTTGGTTTGGACAGTTGATCATATGATCCAGCTGAACTTGTCGAAATGTGCGATACCACATAAGCTAGACCTCTGTACTGAGGTAGCAACATATTCCTCGGTAGAGCTGTTTTGAACGCCACATCCTTGCGTCCACAGAATTTCTGCACATATGCGTTGATCTCCTTCTCCTTGTATCCAATCGGAGAAATGCCGGAGTTGGGAAGATCGAATGAAAGAGCTAGAGCATCTTGAATATCGAAGGTAAGAACAGCTGACTCCCACTCATCTTGATCGACTTCCTTCTGATAAGAGAAGGACGATTCCTCTCCTCCCGACGCTAGAGATTTCCAGTTGAAATAAACTTCAGCTACCTGTCGAGGGAGATAAGCACGGGGGTGCTTCGAAACCAGCATCTCCAACCCTGAACGCTCAAAAGCGTCAAACACGGGTTCAAGGAAAGAGATCTCCACTTGGCGGAAGGCCAAAGTAGGTTCAAACAGAATCCTGGAGGCCACAATCTCCTCAATGTTGTGCCGGTGTTTGAACGTTCGCCATTGAAATCCGCAAAACAACATATTAGCACTTGAAAATAGAGTAAGTTAGTAGTTGCTAGCAGATATCTGATACATTACCGTGTATAAGAGCTTTAAGAGATGCGAAAGAAAAGTTGTTTAAGAGATTTGGATAAGAAAACAAAGTTGCGAGATAAGCTCTTGAGAATATGAAAAATGGCGAAAAGTGAGGAGTTGATAGAAGATGAAAGATTTTGTATATTAAGTTTGATCTTCAGTTTGAATCGCACGGTTCAAATTTAATCTTTCAAAATCAAGGGGCGGCTAAGATTAAATGTTATAAAGGAATGATTACAATAGCCGCCAAAAATATAGATATACGTAATAAAGCTAATGGAGAAGACATGCATTAAATACGCGACAGAGAGCATTAATTACGCAGGCGAGGAGTCCTGCTGACCTTTCCTCAAACCTTAAACATAATAAATGGCAAGGAATAAATGCTCCTTAACAACTGAATGTAAGCGGCCCGATGCATTAAATGCGGCATGCTTCGAACAAATTAAGTAACGATACTACGCAAACCTCTTCGATCGAACTTATCACCGGTTACCATCATTTATCGGGAGGATGGTTGTGCTGATGACCATGTTCCCCCTTGCTGTGTACAGTGTGCATCTCCCAACTGAGTCACTGTACTAAGTTTTCTGACCTGTCGTGCTGATTCCATACTGATACCAATTGTTGCTAAGTATATCATTATCAGTAGTCGGCTTCTGCGACTTGTCTCGGTAGGATCTAGCGGACCTAGCTCAACCGATAGATCTCCCGAACCTTGTTCTCGGCTAGTGGTTTGGTCGGTATATACGCGCTTTTGCTTGTCGGTATGGATTTTCTCCATCCCGATGTCCTTCTTTTCGACATGGTCTCCGATGAAGTGGTGTCGGATATCCACGTGCTTGCATCTCGGTATGTAGAACCGGGTTCCGAGTTATAGCTATTGCCTTTGGTGGAGTCACGGTAGATGGGCACTTCATCCCGAGTTATACCATAATCTCTCGGTTGTTGTCGAAGCCAAAGGATGCGGGCACAAAGAACTTCCTGCAGCCCATGTACTCGGCCCGGTAGTGGACGTAGCTACCGAGTGCTGTGTCTTTGAAAACCACGATATCGGCCTTGAAGCCTAGGAACCGACATGTTCCGGAAGTTGATTTTCGATCTATCCCGCATCTCGCATAATTAGCATCGAGAATAACCTATCGGTATTAGATTATCATCGGCGAGGATACCATGACCCAAAGATCGGGTGTTCCTCTTAGATATCGCAGAATCTTCTTCGCCGAGTCTAGATGACTTCGCTTGGGATTCGCTCCGAAATCTTGCGCATACACCTACAAAGATAAGTTATGTCGGGTCGGCTAGCCGTTAAATAAAGTAAAGAACCAATAATAGCTCTATAATCGGTAGAGTTAACGAAGCTCCCTCTTTGTCTAAATCGATTTTAAAGTTCGTGTTCATGGGGATCTTGACCGGTTTCTTTGGAATCACGGCCGAATCTTTTGAGAAGATCTCGAGTGTATTTGGCTTGATTGATGAAGATTCCTTCACCGATTGTTTTACTTGAAATCCAAGGAAATAATTCATCTCTCCCATCATGGACATCTCGAATTTCTCCTTCATCATCTTCTCGAACTGCCGACATATGACTTCGTTTCTGCAGCCGAAAATGATGTCGTCCACGTAGATTTGCACCCGGTAGAATGTCATCTTCCGACTTTATGCTGAATAGGGTGCGATCTATCGTCCCCTTTTGAAAACCTTTACAAGTAGAAAGTCCGATAGGGTATCACACCAAGCTCACGGGTGCTTGTTTTAACCCATACGTAGCTTTCCTAAGTCTCGTACACTCGATGTCCCCGCTGAAAGCCGGGCGCTTGTTCCACGTAGACTTCTTCCTTCGATGCCGTTCGTAAAAGCCGACTTCACATCCATCCGATATACCTTAAATCCCCGATGTGTTGCATAAGCTAGGAAAAGACGAATGGCTTCCAATCGGGCGACCGGAGCAAATGTTTCATCAAAGTCAATTCCTCTCGCCCGATTTGTATCCTTTAGCAACTAGTCGAGCTTTATTTCGACAATGACGTTGTTTTCATCTCGCTTGTTCTTGAAGACCCACTTAGTTCCAATCATGTGCTGATGTCTAGGTCCGTCGACAAGCTCCCAAACTTCATTTCGACGAACCGGTTCAACTCTTCTTGCATAGCAATGACCCGGTCAAGATCTTTAAGTGCGTCCTCTATCGATCGAGGTTCTTACGTAGACGAAAAACAAGAGTAAAGTGAGCTTTCTCCTTGACTTAATCTTGATCTCGTCCTTATAGTTGCTGATGGATCTCCAATGATAAGATCCGAAGAATGAGCATCGAGCCACGAACGCCCGAGTCGGGCTTCTTCTTCCGATACTACTTCGCACGCGTCGGTAGGTGTATTAGGCATTTCGAGTAGTGCGTTTCCGTGACCGTAGTAATTCAAGAAGAAGGTTAGGATCTACCGAGTTTCCGTGTTCGGGGGCATTTAGCTCGGGAACATTGATCGTTCCCCCCGAGTTTATATTCTCGGTAGAGGTCTCGGTTACCACGGGGGCTTCCTCATCGACCGAAGTTACCTGTTGTTGATTCCGTTCGATAGAATCAACTAGGTTAGCTACATTGCTTGTTGGTCGAGTCCGAATTTCTTCATCTTCCGACTCATCATCCCAACAATGCTTTGGATCTTTTCGACTTTGTCATTTAGTCCGAGATCCTCGTAGCTTGCTTTGCCGACATCCTCGATGTTTGACTTTGTAACTTACCTGTTCTCGTTAACAAATTCATCAAAAACAACATGAGGGCTTTCCTCCACGCAAAGAGTTTGATAGTTAAAAACTCGAAGGCTTTATCGACTCGGGAGTATCCTAAGAATACTCCTTGATCGATTTGCTATCAAAGACCTTCAACCGATCTTTCCCATTGTTGTGGATAAAGCAAGGACAACCGAAAACATGAAAATGAGAAATAGAAGGAATTCTCCCTTTCCACAGTTCGTAAGGCGTCTTCATGTGTTGCTTGTGTCGGTAGTGAGCGATTCCCGAGTGTAACAGGGCGGTGTCGGTAGCATCGGTCCAAAACTTTGAGGGTAGTCCGAGAATCTGCGAGGAGCGTTCTTGCTTGCTTCTTTGAGTGTTATGTTCTTACGTTCAGGAAGTCCGTTCTGGCGAGGGGTGCGCAGCCGATGTCTCGTGCTGAATTCCCTCTCTTTATCGCAAAGTATGTCTTAACTACCGAGTTTAGAAATTCTCGTTCCTCTGTACGAGCGTATCTTCTTAATCTTGATGTTCTTTTCCACACCGAAGTTTCTTCGATAGATTAGGTAACTCGGTCCGAACATCGATTTGTTGGCGATGAAGATGACCCAAGTATATCTCGAGTAGTCGTCTGTGACGACGAGGGCATACTTCTTGCCTCTTATAGTCACTGGAGAGACTGGCCCGAATAAGTCCATGTGAAGCAACTGAAGGATTCCATCAGTGGAAGGTGATGGAATAGGTAGATTGCTCCTCTTTGTTTGCTTTCCCTTCAGGCACGCTTCACAATTTCTGTCTTTGATAAACGATTCGTTGGGCAGTCCTCTGACTTTAGAGTTCTTGACTAGCTTGTTCATGGTCTTGAAGTTCAGGTGGCTAGGTCTCTTGTGCCATAGCCAACCTGACTTGTCACCTGATTTGGTCTGTGCGAGCAAGCAAGCCTCAGGTTCTGCGGTTTTCCAATTTGCAACATAGATGTTCTTCTTCCGCGATCCTGACAACACCGTTTTCCCCTGTAGATTTGTCAACAATATCACGAAACCGGCGTCAAAGATTACTCTGTTAAGATTATCACGGAATTGATCGATCGAAAGGAGATTATGTTGAAGTCCTTCAACATAGGTTACTCTTAGGAACCGTGGCGGTCCCAATGTTCGGCGTTCCGTATCCCCTTGTGTAGCCTTTGGAGTTTTCACCGAATTCAGTGCGGGACCATCTTCTTGTACGTAGTTGGTCGGCGAGCTCTTCCCGGTAAGTCATGTGTCTCGAGCGGCCGCCGTCCACTATCCACGGGTCCTTATGCACTCCGCAAAACAGAGGCATTTTTAGGTACCCTTTGGTTCGATTGGGTCCTTATAGGTTCTTGGGTGATTTCGGAACCCGGATCTGTCTCGGGACCTTAGAAGTTCCAGACTTCTTCTTCCGAACCTTATCGGCTTTCTTCTCCACAGGACTTGGAGATACTGACTTTCTGCTGATAATTTTGGGTTCGGGCGCTTTCTTCTTCTGAGTCTTAGCGCTTCTCCTGACCTTGGGCTCATAGTAGTACGAGCCGTACTAAGCCGGGTGCTCATACAGTGGCTCCTTGAACTGTTCTGCCCATCTGACCTTCTTGGTTCCCCCTGAATTTGATCGCGGTGTCCCGGGGCCTGGAACCTTTGGTCGTACCGCTTGTTGCTACTCGGGCCGAGGTGTAATCATTTTCTCGTTTGTTTTTCGCCCGAGGTGTGGTGTCGGCAGCACTTGCACCTTTCCTCTGACGAACCTATCAGCCAGGGTTGCTTGAGCTTTTGGAGGTAGAAGCTTTGTGGGTATAGCCAAGGCCTTCTTTCACAGAAGTTGACCGTTGTGCTCTAAGCATGCTTTCAAGCTTCTCCTTCGCTCCCAGGTATTGTTCAGTCATCAAACCTCTCCGGACCTCGTCACTCCTTCCGAGTGAGTCATAGTCATTCTCGCACGTCCGTGAGCTTCGGTCCGAGCTTGGCTATTTCAGTCTCTTTCTCGAAATTGTCCTTGGTCGGACCGAGATCCGAGTCTCTTGAAGCCGAGACTTAGTCATAAGAGATTCAATCTCTTCCTTGAGTCTCGCAACTAGATCCACTGACTCGGTAGAGACCCGACAATCGAAGAAAGTCTCGATTCTCGGCCTTTACCTGTTCAAGTTCTCGGATGGTTCTCTTTGAACTCTCTGCCACCGAATCCGTTCCTCTAGCGATCGTCGTAGGCTTGTACCACATCTAGAGGATCATCTCGTGACCGAGCACGTGTCTTGTGTCTTTGTGTGAAGAAGAGGTAATAATGCGTTTAGAATTTACCTCGGCCTCTTCTCCGGCCATCGAGACGGTATTCGGCCGACTCATCGAGAAGCTGTCTTTGCGACCTCAACTGCGACGAACGCGGCTTCGTCTTCAGAAGAATACATGAATGTATCCTCCTCAATTGAGTTGTCGGATATCTCTCCGGCTATATAGGCCTACCGTCTCTCGGCAAATTTCTTTCTCCTCGGCTCGCCGTTCGCTCTTTGAGCAGTGAGAGTTCGGGACAATCATACCGATAGTGTCCCTCCTTCTTGCGGTTGTAGCGGTAGATGTTCTGCTTTGCTCTTACCAGCGAGTCTTTAGACGGACCGGCGAACTACTCGATTTCCTGCATTCGGTAGAAGGATTAGATTCTTCTTTCTTATGATAGTCTTTCTTACCCGAGGAAGAATCTCGGTTGTATTTCCTCGGCTTTCGACTCTCTCCTTTTCCCTCCGATATTTGAGAGCCATCGGTGCTAGGCGGTCGGGGCCCGAAGTCTCGAAGACTTTGCTACCGATGTGGCCACGGCTTTGCTTGAGGAAATAGGCTTGGCTCCGGTATTGCTGATTGTTGCCTTGAAGGCGTGGTCGAACCGTGTGTTAGCCGGAGCGCTTAAGCACTTTTGGGGTAGGCTATGCTCGAATTCCTCCGATTTTAATTACGAAAATATAACATCGGGAGTTAGAGCATTTAGATCGGAGCGACGTAAATAAGTAGCAAATGGAAGCCACTTCGTCGGGGCAACGCTCTCAAGATCTTGGTGTTCATCTCCTTGTTGGTGAACGACCTCCCCGGCCCCATTGATGACATTGACTTGATTGGTGAATCGACACTCGGCTCGTCAATGGTTTCATGAGGCTCCATTGCAAAGGCATCGAACTTCCGAAGCTCTAGCTCGAGCTTGTTTTCTTTGATCCGAGGGGTTCCATGACTCGGTACATGCCCAAGGCGTCCCATAGCTCTTTTTTGCCGTTTTGCAATCTTGTACCCTTCCGAGATGTGAGTCACCGAGCGTAGTCGGTATGGCATTACGTGCAACTCGGTCAAGGTTGTGCAACTTCTTTTCTTCGGGCGTGAAGGCGATTTGTCTTTGGGAACCTTAGCACCGGTTTGTGCTCCCACGCCTCCTCCAGCAGCAAATACTACGCTGTCGATCATGGGAATGATCGGTCCTGACTCTAGGACATCTGACATGCTGTCGTGGAGTGACGTTAGGTGTGCCTCCATACGTACGCGCCATACCGTGTAGTTCTCTATTGAGAACATCGGTACCATCCTAATACCGACATATCGAGACATTGTAAGAGTAAGAGTATAAGGATGCTGAAAAGATGCTTATGCGGTGAAAACGGTTTTCGGGATCGGTTCGAGAGGACCAAGATTTCAGAACCGGCGATCAGTTGAACACCGTGTGCTCTGATACCAATTGTTGGTCCGGAGATGAAAAGTCAGGTGTGGGGGGGGGGGTGAATACACCTGAGCTCTATTTCTTTTTCTCAGTGAAGGTTAGCTGAAGCTGATGTTTGCAACTGGTGAGTGTTAGAGTTGACCGTTCAAACTACCTCGTATGTCTTCTGCTGAACATTTGAAGGGACTTTAAGTGCTGGGTCGCTTTCTGTCGGATACAGTACTCGAAAGTCTGTCTTCTTCGGCTGAGTCGTCTGACTGATAAAGTGAGCTTCTGATAGTCAGTTGGTAGACTGCGAAGGTATACTGCTTGCACTGGTTCTTCTACTGATGACCATCAGCTTGTAGAGAATGCTTCTACTGAGGTCCAGTCAGCTGATGCAGGATCTTTAACTGAGTTTGATATCAGCTGCTGACGAAGAATGCAAGCGATTACACTGATGACGTGGGGTTCTGAAAAGTATCTTCAGCAGAAGATCAGTTCAACAACTACCCCGTATAGGACTTAGACAAAATAATAAGCATTATATCAAGTCTAACCTATACATCAGCTAATCCTATCGACACACTAATCTACTGATATCAGCTCGGTTTTGGGATCTTCAATTCTATAGTACTACTATGATTTCCCCCATTTTCTTTTAACCCTAGAACAGCTGAGTATCAATCTACTGACTCATATCCAACAATTACAAAAGGTATGAAGAAAAACAGAAGCTTCTAACGCCTGAACTTCTTGATCTTGGCCTTGAAGTCAGCAGATTTGGCAGCAGGAGCATCCAACCCGTAAGATTTGTAGATCCTTTCCCTCAGGGCCAGGATGGGAACGAGATCATCTGTCGTCAAGATATCGAGATTGTTGCGACGGACAACTGTCTCTACCTCCTCTTCAATCTCCTTCGTGCAGACGACGCATTGAACAATCCTCGAAGGATCCAGTGGGTGATAGGCAGAGGCTGTGAATGGCAGCTTCTCTTTGAATAGTAAGAGCTTTATCTGAGCTCTGAAGTTGGGGTCGTGATGATATAGATATTGATCAAATAGATCGACCACCGAAACTTCTGGAGGATAGCACTGCCATACATAGTATGCCTTGATGAAGTCGTCCTTCAGCTCTTCCCACTCCTCGTTTAAGTTCCACATAATCCACTTGTCGACGCGGCGATGCAGAGTTTTATTTAAGTGTGGCTTCTGAGCACCGCTCCTGAAGAATTTAGATGTCCTGGGAATCTGCTTTTGCTGCGATCTAGGATAGGCTCTCTGGATGCTTGTTCAGTCAGCTCAATGATCTTAGCTAGATCAGCCTGCCTTTTCTTCTCTCTCATCTCAGCAGCACGTCTGTCTCTGGTTCGGAGGTTGAGGCCTTTCTGCACTGCGTCCCACGTAGCTTTGTCCTCTGCTTCCTGCTCAGCTGTGAGTTTGGGAAGACTTCTCAGCCTTTGAGCGAGAGGCAGGTTGTCGGTGTCAGAGTCTTCAGTAGGCTCAGGAGCAGATTGTGCTTTCTTCTTCCGCTGAGCCATAATCAGTTTTGCTTTAGTCTTCGACGTCCTGGACATGGGGACTTTCTTCTTTCTCTTCAGCTTGGCTTCTTCCTCCATCCTCACTTCGTAATCAAGCTTGTCTTGCAGCTGTTGTGCCACCCGTTTGTCGTGCTCTTCCTGCTCTTCTCAATTTTTAAACTTAGGCGACGGAGAAGGAGGAGTGCTCTCAGTAGCAATCTCCTTTCCGGGCCTTTTGGTTGGCAGGGGCTTTCTTCTTCATCAGATCCTTCGATGAAATGGGCCACGTCATCGATATGCGCCTGGGCTGAGGATCCTTCACCCGATCCTCCAGCCTGCGATGTCTGCTGCTGTTGTTGAGGCTTAGAAGACCCTACTTCAGGAGCAATGGGCTGAGCCTCTATTTGGACTGAGGGAGGCGGGATAGAACTGGTTCCAACTTGAACTGAACCTTCCCCCTTAATCTATTCCCTCTCGGTTGACCCTATCAACACTTCCTTCGCTCTTCCTTCCCCCTTTTTGGCATCATCTGCCGAGGTTAGGAGAGCCTTGATTATTGTCACTTCCTGTTGCAGGGCATAGACAACTGACTTTATTTGTGTAGAGGTGGTGTTGAAATCCCCGAATGCATCACAGTAATACACCCAGTCATCCTCCTGATCCTTCCGGATTTGTCAGATTTGGGCATCTATCTGATTGCGCTGCTGTAGAAGCGATGCATCGAGGGAGTCGGTCATTTCCTTCTGAATGAGTTTCAGGGCTGTCGCCTGAATTTCAATAGTTGCGGAGACACTTGAGGTGGCAAGCCTGTTTCTCTCATCCATTGTAGTCTGGATACTGGCCAGGGTCGCAGTCAGTTGCTTTGAGAATTTTCTTCTGCTGAGCTTCCAGTAACTGCTGACATTGAGCGGCCATGTCCACCTTCTGAGCTGCCAGTGCAGTCTCGACGATCTCCTAAAAGTTAGGAGGAGGAGTTTGAGATCTTCTTGACTGCGCCAGTCAGTGAGTCAACCTTCTCTGTCTGAACTTTAGTGTATTGTGCCCACTTTAGGTGCACATCCTTAGCCAGGAGACGATTCTTGTCTCCTTGCTTCCTGATCGCTCGGTTGACTGACTTTGAGGACATGGTACCGATCGATTTGATTTGATAGGAGGAGGTACCGAGTCTCTACTCAGAGGCAGTGAGCTACTACTGTCTAGATGACGAAGCAACTGGGGTAGCACTTGATTCCGGAAGAGGAGGTGGTGAATCGAGTTGCTCGCTGGGAGTCTTTCCCTCAGCAGAGTCTTCCTTCTCTGCATCCTTGGGTATCTTGTCATCATCACCACCATCACGATGATCTGGCGGCAAAGGGCCTCTGGCAGGCGAGGGTGAGGACCTGAGCTCTAGAACATAGAGCATGGCGGAGCGCAAGTCCTTGAAGGAGGCAATGTCGGCGGGTTCTCCAAACCCAATCACCGACTGAATCTGCTGCTCCTCTGCAATAAAGAATCCATAGCATGCTGCTAAACAAGATCAGCAAGGATGTCCCAATTTAGGAACCTCAGCAGCATCTGGGTCCTTGCCCTAACAACAACGTCTATCAGATCCTGATGTTGAGATATCTCAGGGATCTGTTCAGCAACCTCTCCTATTGCTCGGAGACAGTTCAGTTGAATAGTTGACGATTGCTCAGAGGAAACCTCAGCTGCAGGCTCATCTCCTTCTTCCTGCTGAGTCTCCTCTGTACTTACACGCTGCACTTTATCTTTCAAAGTAGCACCTTCTATGCCTGTGTCAGCATCTTGTAAGTCTTCCACCTGAGGGGGCGGTGGGAGACAGCCTTGGAAGCTCCTGACTTGGATAGCTTCTTCTTCTTGGGTTGTTCGGCGCGTGGAGTTAGATCAGTAGACGAACTCTTCAGCTCGGCTCCACGCCCGATAGATTTCTCTACAGCTGATTTGGTCTTGAATTTAATCAGCTTCTTATCAAAATACTTCATGTCTGTGAAGGATGCATGGCTCTTCACTGACTCCTCGATCAGTATGGACACCTTCGTCCCATACAGCAGCTTGCCCACACTAATCAGTCTTCTCTCTCCTGATTCCGTGGCAACAAACTTTTGAGCTTGAGCTTTCAGCTCGGACATGAGAAATTGTGCCCAGTTCACCTGGACTCCATCCATTATCGCCATCATGATCTGGAGTCTGGGCATGGACAGTTGATCAAAGGAAACGACAACGCTCGCGAGAATATGGATCACGATATACGCCAGGCCTCTATACTCCAGTAGAAGCTGGTTCTTTGGAAGAGCGGATTTGAAGGAGACGTCATCTCGTCCGCAGAAATAACGGATGTAGTCGTTGAGCTCTGCCTCCTTATATCCGATGGGAGAGATTACATTACCTGGAAGCTCGAAGATGGACTTCAGATCTTCAAGAACGCTGAGGTCCGCATGACTTTCCTCCCACTTCTGAGGGGAAACCTCCCTCATATATCCAATAACTGTAACCTCTGCGTTTGTGTCCTCAACGGAACGCAGGTTGTAGAAGAACACTACCACCTGTCTAGGCAGGTACGCCTTGGGGTGCTTCGTCAGAAGCAACTTCAGCCCCGAGGTCTCCAGAGCGGAGAAGATGGGCTCCATGTACGGCAGCTCCGCAAAATGGAATGCCATCGTAGGTTCAAACTGAACCCTGGACTGTTTGATCTCCTCTATGTTGTACGGGGTCGATACAGGCGCTACTATAAATAGAAATCTCCAAGAAACGTGTTAGCACTCGAAAATAGAGTAGGTCAGATATAGATTTCAGAGAAATGAAAATTACCGGAATTGAAAGAGCTTGAGAGAAAGATGCAGTCAAAGTATGCAGCAGTTCAAAATTTGATCAAAAGCTCTTAGGGTGGTAATGGCGTAAAGTGTGTTTAGAGAGAAAAAGGTACAGATTTTATAAGATTTGAATATCAAGGGTTTAAGATCTGACGATCAGGATAAAATCTCGCTTTTTCTGGACGGTTTAGATTTGATTTTATAAATGGAATGATTACTTAGCCACCTCTAAACTAGACCCACGTAAGGTTTTCACGGTTAGAGTAAGGTGAGAAGACATGCATTAAATGCGTTGCAGGCAGTTCAAAGGATAAAGCATTTTAAATGAAAACAGTTTCTGCTGAGTTTATCCCTAAGAATTTATGGCGGGAAATAAATGCAAATCATGTCACTAAGTGCAAGCTACTGAATTAATAAATGCACGCATGCTTCTAAAAGAAATATAGAATATAATACGCAAACCTCTTTAGCTGAACTTTACGATCAGCTGTTTACCGAATCAACTCAGGAGAATTTTTGTGATACTGAAGTTATCACGTTCCCTCTTACTATATACTGTATGATTCACCCTACTGAATCAAGTACTAAATTTGACTTTCTGACTTGTCTTACTGAATTTTCTTACTGATTCGAGTCAGTAGGATCCCGTAGACCTAGCTCGACTGAGAGTTCTCTAAATCAGTTCTCAGCCAGCGGTTTGGTCTGTATGTCTGCCCTTTGCTTGTCAGTATGGATTTTCTCCATCTTGATATCATTCTTTTCGACATGGTCTCGGATGAAGTGGTGTCGAATGTCCACGTGCTAGCATCTCGTAGGAAGAACTGGATTTTGAGTTATTACAATTGCACTGGTGGAGTCGCAGTAGATGGGCACTTCATCTTGAGTAATACCATAATCTCGCAGTTGTTGTCGAAGCCAAAGGATTTGGGCACAACAATTTCCGGCAGCCATATACTCAGCTTCAGTAGTGGACGTTGCCACTGGATGTTGTTTCTTTGAAAACCATGATATCAGCTTACTGCCTAGGAACTGATACGTTCTAGAAGTTGACTTTCGATCTATCCTGAATCCTACATAATCAGCATCAGAATAACCAGTTAGAACAAGATTATCATCAGCAGGATACCATAACCCAGCGTCAGGTGTTCCCTTCAAGTATCGCAGAATCTTCTTTGCTGAGTCTAGATGACTTCGCTTGGGATTCGCTTGAAATCGTGCACATACACCTACAACATAAGTTATGTCCGGTCTGCTTGCTGTTAAGTATAATAAAGAACCAATAAAAGCTCTATAATCAGTAGTGTTAACAGAAGCTCCCTCTTTGTTTAGATTGATTTTAAAATTCGTGTTCATGGGGATCTTGACAGGCTTGCTTGTCGCAGCCAAATCTTTTCAGGATATCTCGAGTGTACTTGGCTTGGTTCATGAATATTTCTTCAGGTGATTGCTTCACTTGAAAACCGAGGAAGTAGTTCATCTCCCCCATCATTGACATCTCGAACTTATCCTTCATCATTTTCTCGAATTGTTGACATATAGTCACATTTCTACACCTGAAAATGATGTCGTCCATGTAGATCTGCACTAGTAGAATGTTATCGCCTAACTTAATGCTGAACAGAGTGCGATCTACTGTCCCCTTCTGAAAACCTTTTTGAAGAAGAAAGTCTGATAGGGTATCGTACCAAGCCCTGGGTGCTTGTTTAAACCCATACAGAGCTTTCCAAAGTCTATAGACTTGATGTCCCTGCTGAGAGTCGGGCAGTTGTTCCACGTAGACTTCTTCCTTCAGTACGCCGTTCAGAAACGCTGACTTAACATCCATCTGATATACTTTGAATCTTTGATGTATTGCATAGGCTAGGAATATATGTGGCGACTGGAGCGAACGTTTCGTCAAAGTCTATTCCCTCTGCTTGACAATAACCCTTGGGAACAAGTCGACCTTTTTTTTTACTATGACGTTGTTTTCATCTAGCTTGTTCTTGAAGACCCACTTAGTACCGATTACATGTTGGTGTCTAGGTCTGTCAACAAGCTCCCAAACTTCGTTTTGGACAAACTGGTTCAGCTCCTCTTGCATGGGAATGATCCAGTCAGCATCGTTGAGCGCGTCCTCTATTGATTGAGGTTCTTCAGTAGACAAGAAGCAGGAGTAGAGAGCGCTTTCTCCTTGACTTAGTCTGGATCTTGTCCTTACTACTGCTGATGGATCTCCAATGATTAGATCAGAAGAGTGAGCGTCTAGCTATGAACGTCTGAGTTTGGCTTCTTCTTCTAAGATTACTTCTGCACAGTCAACAGGGGTGTTAGGCATTTCAGTAGTGCTATTCTGTGACTGAAGCAATTTAGTAAGAAGGTTAGGATCTACTGAGTTTCCAAGTCCAGGGGCATTTAGCTCAGGAACATCAATCGTTCCCCCTAAGTTTATATTCTCAGTAGAGGTCTCAGTTACCACTATGGCTTCCTCATCGACCATTGTTACCTGATGTTGATTCTGTTCAGTAGAATCAACCAGGTCAGCTAGAGTGGTTGCGGGATGAGTCTGGATTTCTTCTTCATCTGACTCATCATCCCAACAATGCTGGATCTTCTCAGCTTTGTCATTCAGTGTGAGATCCTATAGCTTGCTGCTGACATCTTCAGGATTTGTCTCCTTAGGTTCTGAGTGTAAAAGGCGGTGTCACTAGCATCAGCCCAGAACTTTGAGGGTAGTCCAGAGTCTGCTAAGAGCATTCTTGGTGCTTCTTTTAATGTTCTGTTCTTCCGTTCAGCAAGACCGTTCTGTTGAGGAGTGCGAGCTGCTGAGGTCTCGTGCTCAATCCCCTCTGTATCGCACTACTCTTTTATGACTGAGTTCAGATCGGTCCCTCTGTCTGAGAAAATTCTCTGAATCTTGATGTCGTTTTCCACACTGAGTTTCTTCAGCAGTATCGACAACTCAATCTTGACATCAAATTTGTTGGCTATGAAGATGACCCACGTATATCTTGAATAATCATTAATAACGACGAGGGCATACTTCTTGCCTCTTATGGTCACTGGAGAGACTGGCCCAAACAAGTCTATGTGGAGCAATTGAAGGATTTCATTAGTGGTAGGTGACGAAATTGGTGGATTGCTTTTCTTTGTCTGCTTTCCCTTGAAACACGCTTCACAGTTTTTGTCTTTGGTGAAGGCTTCATTGGGCAGTCCTCTGACTCTTGAGTCCTTAGCTAGCTTGTCATTGCCTTGAAGTTCAGGTGATTGAGCCTCTTATGCCACAACCATCATGATTTATCACTTGATTTTATCTGGGCAAGCAAGCAAGCCTCAGGTTCAGTGGTGTTCCAGTTAGCAACGTAGATGTTCTTCTTCCGAGAACCTGATAACACTGTTTTCCCTGTAGATTTATCAATAACATCACAGAAACCAGCGTCAAAGGTAACTCTATTCAGATTATCACAGAATTGACTGACAGAAAGGAGATTATGTTGAAGTCCTTCAACATATGTTACTCTTGGAACTGAAGCAGTCCCAATGTTCAGTGTTCCATTTCCCCTTGTATAGCCTTTCGAGTTGTCACCAAACTCAATTCTGGGACCATCTTCTTGTACGTAATTGGTCAGCAGGCTCTTTTGGTAAGTCATATGTCTCGAGCAGCCGCTGTCCATGATCCAAGGGTCTTTATGCACCAGTGAAGCAGAAAAAATTTTAGGTACCCTTTGGTTCAGTTTGGGTCCTTAAGCGTTAGTCGATGGTTTTGCGACCCAAATCTGTCTGGCGACCTTAGGAGTCTCAGACACCTTTTTCTGAACCTTATCAGTCTTCTTCTCCACTGAACTTGGAGATACTGACTTTCTGGCAGCTTTGGGTTCAGGAGCTTTCTTCTTCTGAGGTTTTGTGCTCTTCCTGACCCTGAGCTCATAATAGTACGAACCAAATTGTGTTAGATGCTCATACAGTGGCTCGCCATACTGCTCTGCCCATCTGACCTTCTTAGTTCCCCCTGAATTTGTTCGTGGTGTTCTGGGGCTAGAACTTTTGGTCAGTTTCTTGCTGCTCGGCTGAGGTGCGATGATCTTCTGTTTGTTTTTTGCCTGAGTTGTAGGTTTAGTGATTTGAACTTTTCCTCTGACGAACCTATCAGCCAGCATTTCTGAGCCTTTTCAGGTAGAGGTTGAAGCTTCGTGAGTATAGCCGAGTCCTTCCTTCATGACGACTGGCCTTTGAGCTTTAAGCATGCTTTCCAACTTCTCCTTGGCTCCCAGATATTGTTCAGTCATCAGTCCTCGCCAAACTTTAACACTTTTCCTAAATGATTCATAATCCTTTTCAACTTCTGTGAGCTTCTGACTGAGTCTGGCTATCTCAGTATCTTTCTCAGAATTGTCCTTAGTCAGAATTGTATCTGAGTTTCTTGAAGCTGAGACTTAGTCATAAGAGATTCAATCTCTTCCTTCAGTCTTGCAACGAGATTCTCTGAATCAGGGGAGACCTGACAATCAGAGGAAAGTCTCTGATTTTCAGCCTTTACCTGTTCCAGTTCCTGAATAGTTCTACTAAACTCTCTGCTCAACTGAATCTGCTCCTCTAGTAGGTCGTCGTATGCTTGTATCATGTCTAGAGGTTCACCTGTAGCTGAGCACGTGTCGTGTGTGGTCTGTGAAGAGGAGGTTATAATAAGTTTAGAATTTACCTTAGCCTCTTCTCCGGCCATCAAGCAATGTTCAGTTGATGTTTCAGGAGTTGTTTCTCCGACCTCAACAGCAATAAATGCGGCTTCATCTTCAGAAGATTACATGAAAGTATCTTCCTCTATTGAGTCGTCGGATAGCTCTCCGGCAATGTAGGCCTGCCTTCTTCGGGCAAATTTTTCTCTTCTTGTCTACCGTTCTGCTCGCTGGGCAGCTGAGAGCTCAGGACATTCATACTGGAAATGTCCTTCCTTTTTGCAGTTGTAGCACACAGTCACTCTGCCACCTTTTCTAGTTGAGCTTTTGGATGGACTAGCAGTAGGTTCTCTGTTCCTGCAATCAGGAGAAGGTTTAGATTCTTCCCTTTTATGATTATCTTTAGTGCACTCAGTTAAGCTTTTTACTGAAACTCTGTTGTATGATTTTTTAAATGGTTTTTTAGAATGAACAGTAAATCAATGCAACATTAAAAGACACAACGACTTTTAAAGTGGTTTGGATATCCAAAATCCTACGTCCACTATCCTGAACAGATCAGGAGGCTATTTTATTATACTGAGTTAGTCTCAGTTGGTTTGTACACTGGAAAAACACGGCCTTGAAGATTATACTAGGCAAGTCTCAGTTTACAAAGATCGAACAAAAATGTTTGAACGATTCTCCAACAGTGAAGGAGTTCTTTACAATAAGAAGAGTTCAAGAGATGAAATCCTTCGGTTCTAAGCTATAGATATTTTCGGTTGAGCTTAGGTTATAGGGAAAGGACTTCTAGAGTGAAGACCAATGAGGAATAATCTCTTTGGGTTCGTGTTCTTTCACTTGGATGCTAGAGGCTTTAATTCTATGAGGCTTGGTTCCTAGAGCAGTGTGAGTCTGACCAGGGGTTCAGTAGTATACTCCTGCTGAGTCCAACTCTGCTGAAGGTCGACTCTGAGTTCAGTAAATTGCTCCTGCTGAGTTTAGTTCTACTGACTCTTTCAGTATGCTGCTCTTGTTGAGTCCAACACTACTGAATCTGAACACCTCTCAATATGCTGCTTCTGCTGAGTCCAGCACTAATGAGTCTTCACACCATAGTACTGAGGCGGATAGTCTATTGAGGTTCATCAGACGGAACTTCTGAGCCTGGACCATGCTGAAGGCCATTCTACTGAGTCTGAAACTCTCAGAGACCAAGGCATTACTGAATACAAAGGAATGGTTCACCAATCAAATTAGGGTTTTGGGATTAGCTAAATCTTCTAAACAATCTACTGTTGAATCATCTCCCAACAATTTCCCCCTATTTGATGATGTCAAAACCTAGCACTAACAGCTAATACTAAAAAGGTACAAAACTCCTTACAAATATTACAAGAAGAATCAGTGGAGTTGTACATCTAGTTTCTACTCTACTGAGGACTGTTAGGAGTTTACAAAATATCTCAAATAAAGAAAATTCTCCAACACAAATTCCTCCTAGACAATAAGCAAACCTAGCAAAAACAGACAAACACAGATAAATAGTGAGTGTGTAAGTCAGTAATCACGTGATTCTGAGTGTTAAAAGTAAACAAATTAGGCCATGGAGACAATAAGAGATTGTCGGCCAATCAACAAAGATGTATATATTTATATATATATATGAGAAGAGTTCAGTACAAATACATCTATTGCTAAACTATGAAAAAATCAAAATAGACAAGACCTAACAAGACTATCTCCTGAAGCGCTGAATCATTACCTTAAAGTGTTTCGATTTTTCTTCAGGCAGAGGGAGTCCATACATCTTGAAGGTGTCTCTCCTGAGCTTCTGAATCTTCTGATTGCCTACAGAATCGTTAGGATGAAGATCCAAAGCTAAGACTACTCTTCTGACTTCTCCTTCAATCACACCAGTGTAGAGAGATCTGTCAAGCTTCTGAGGTGGTGGCAGTGGTCTAAAAGCCGGAGTCTGAACATCAACTTTATCTTCAATGGCTTTCTAGACCAAATTGTACATCTCTGGATCACACTTGAAAAGCCACTCAGTAAAAACATTGTCCTTATGCCAGACATAGAAGCACTTGATGAATTCAGCCTTAAGAGTATCCCAATGCTGAGTCTTCTCCAGGGCATCCATTTGTCGACCCGAGGCCTCTTATGCATCTTCTGATCATTGGGTTTGCGGCCTCTTCTGTACTTATATGGAATTTCCCTGTCCTTCGGCGGAGGAGGTCTTGGCTTCAGCCTTTCTGGTTCTCTGGCTTCTTCAGCAGCTTTCTCTTTTGCTAGAGCCTCTTGCCGTCTATATTCTTCCAACTGATAGTATTCTGCTCTTTTATCCAATGCAATTATGCTGAAGTTTATCATCTCATCTATCGTCGGCTCGGCTCTTTTCTTCTGACCTTGCTGCTGCTAAGATTCAGTAGCTGTCTTCTCAGCTTCCTTCTCCTTCTCTTTGTCAGCTTCATCACTGAGAATGAGTTTTCTGACAGTAGGTCTCTTTGATGGTTTCCTAGCAGGAACCTTAGTCTTGTCCTTTGTTTGAGCCTTCTTTGGCTTGTTTGTTGCCTCAGCCTCAGCCAGCTCTCTTGCCAGTTTCTCGTCAGCTTCTATCTGAGCTTGTTCGGCTGGGCTGATGTATCGTTTCAGGGATTTCTTTAGTGGAGTAGGAACCTTTAGTGGTTTCTTTCCCTTTCCCGATACAAGTGGAGGCAGAGGAGGCTCTTCCTCATCTTCTGTTCCTGCCTCTTTGGGTCCTGAGCCACTTGGACAAGTCTCAACGCCTACATCTCCTGCCCTTGAGACACCCTGGGACAATTCCCCCTTAGTAGGAATTGGGTCAGTGGGAGCAGATCTGGCTTGAGTCCCCTGTACTGACTTCTTCCCTTTAACTATCCTTTCCCCCTTTTTGGCATCATCCAATACGCCAGGGGTGGGAAGTGAGACAACCTTGGAGTTCAGTGTTGAATAAGTGTTAGATAGCCTATCCAAGGTTTTCTGCAGACCTTCGAATTTCTCATGCTGGTCATTCCTCTCAGTTATGAGACTATATTTGCAGTGAGAGGAATCAACAAGGTCTTGTATTATTTTCAGCTTTGCATCAAACTTCTCCTTACACTCCTTCTGAAAGGATGAGATCCTGAGCTCATGAGCCTGAGTGAGTGCAGAGAGTCTGGTCATGTGATCTGACTGGGCTACCTTGAATGATTCCAGAAGTGAAGTCTGGGCAGCAGTGATGGATGCTTGCTGAACTTCAAACTCAGCTCTCTGTGCGGTAAGGGAGTCCTTGAGAATAGCAGAGAAATTAGGGAGGGGCGTATTCTGAACTGTAGTCTTCACTGCCCTGGTTTCCTCGCACTGAGCTATCGTAGCCTTCTTCCATATCTTATGGACATTCCTCGCCAAGAGGCGGTTCTGTGTCCCTTGCGTCCTGAGCGCTTTGGCTACTGACTTGGATTTTCGGTGTTTGGCAATGTGAGCTACCTCATATAAAGACCGCAACAACAACTGTCCCGGGTCTGAGTCGTGGGAGGTTCCTTCTGCCGCCGAACCAGGAGGGAGGGAGCTGACAGGTAGATCAGCTGATGGTTGAGCTCCCTCCTCCTGTTGAGTACCCTTAGCAGGCTTGGCTTCTCAAGGCCTGTATCACTAGCTGGGTCCTGATCATCCGGACCAGAACCCTCAGAAGGGACGGTTGCTGAGGGATTCATGTCCTTAAGTAGTGCCAACATAGACGCCCTTAGGTCCTTGAGTGAGCACACATCAGCAAGCTCGAAGTAGCCTATCTGCTGATGTATTTCAAGCTCCTCGGAATTCAGGAGCTTGCATGACTTGAATCTGATAAGGCGTTCAAGAGTGATCCAATCCTGGAACCTGAACAACATCTGAAGTCTGGCCTTTGAAGGCTATGTTCACCAAGTTAGAGTGACTTGTGATTTTCGGAATGAATTCTGAGATCTCTGGGGTTGCTCTATCCTGAAGCGTATCAACCTCATACCCAAGAGTCTCTACTTCATTGCTTGTCTCCATCTCATCTATGTCTATTGGAGACTCTGTCTTCTCAGCAGAGGGAAGACTGCTGATCGGGGGTACATCCAGTGGAGACCTGGATGTTAGAGTTGTAATTTCAGGAGTAGTCCCCTGTTCTGCTGAAGCCTCTTTGTCAGCTGAGGAGGCTGCCTTCTCTTCAGATGCAACCTTTCCTACTCAGACGGTTTTCTCAGCAGAATCCGAGTCATCCCTCAATCTGAACGGGGCTACTACTACTGCCGTCTCAAAAGCTTTCTTCTGCTTCTTTTCAGGGGTAGCACCCTTCTTTACTGGAGTAGGGGTCTTCCTCTTTCCCTTACCCTCCTCAGCAGCATCAGCGCCTATCTGTTGCAGCACACTAGCGCGGCTGTGGAACCTTATCTTCTTAGGATTGAAGTACCCCTTGTCAGCATACGTGACATTATCATCGCCACAGAAGTATTCTATCAGTACTGACAACTTCATCCCATAAAGAAGCTTCCCTTTGGCGCTCAGACACCAAGTAGATTTGTCGAACTTTGCTGACTGCGTCTAAAACTCTTTCAGAAAGAATCCAGTCTAATTGATCTTGGCCTGATCATAGATGGACATCATCATTTGAAGCTTTAGCCTGGATACTTGATCAAATAAGCTGGCTTGGCTCATCAAAATCTGCGTAACTACATACGCAATGCCCTATACTGTGAGAGCATGCAGTTTTTCGAAATACAGCTCGGAAGGTGGTCGGCTCCCTGCATAATATTTCAAGATACTCATCAAGAAGATCATCCTTATATCCTGCAAGGCTCATTCCACTGTTAAGCAGCTGAAAACTCCTCTGTAGGGCTTGCCTTACAAACATCTGTTTGACTTCAGCATCGGCTTTTGAGGGGTCAACAACACGATGAACTGTGAAAGCTCCGAGCAAATCCCCGTCTACCTCCTCCAAGTTGAGGTAGAACTCAGATATCTGTCGCGGAAGGAAATATGTTGGCTTCCAGCCCAGATGCTCTGAGGGCGTCAAAAACTTCGTCCAGCATCTCCAGACCACTGGAGTCGAATTCCATAATGGGTTCGCACCATACCCGATCCTTCTCTGGGATCTCTACCATGTTAACCGGTACAATCACGCTGACACCACTGGTAGTTGTCATGACTTAATTTGTAAAATCACGTATTAGTACTTGATAATAGGATAAGTCAGTATGCGTACTAATGAACGTAAAATTTACCGTAGAAATCTCTGAAAATATGCAAATACTGAAGGAAAGAGGTTGAAAGCTTAGGATTTTCAGGGAATTTAAGGTATATGCAGAGCAAAAATGGCGGTTTAAGGATAGATACGTCGATATATATGATTTGAAGATGGAACGTTTGAAGATCGACGATTCAGGTATAATCCCGCTTTAATTGGTGGACGGTCAGGATTTAATATTATAACAAGTAATGAGTTAACATGCCGCCTAAGTCAAGTCCAGTTGTTAATAGCCTATAGGAGTAAGTTGATATGACATGCATTTAATGCAAAACAGAGTTCAGCAAACATAGCATAGAATGTCGTGTATTTAATGAAACTGTTTATAATAAATGACATTTTCTAAGGCATTGAATACGATGGTGAATAGATATCATAACAACATTAATTACTGGGTTGACTACTGAAAGAGATACGCAAACCTATCAGCTGAACATTGTAGTCAACTGATACCACGTGTAGTTGGTTTCTGAATCTTTACGTACTGAACGAGTCCAGTACTGAGAGTGGGCATTCCCCCTTGCTGAATGCTTCTCTCCTGAATCCACTTACTGACTTGAGTCAGTAGGGTCCAACAGACCTAGCTCTACTGAAAGTTCTCTGAATCTGGCTTCAGCTAGAGGTTTGGTCAATATGTCGGCCCTTTGATGGCCAATATGGATCTTCTCCATCCTGATATCCTTCTTTTCGACATGGTCACGAATGAAGTGGTGTCTGATGTCCACATGCTTGCATCTAGTATGAAGAACAGGGTTATGATTGATTGCAATGGCACTGGAGCTATCGCAAAAGATCGACACTTCACTCTGAATGGCGTCATAGTCACGTAGTTGTTGTCTCAGCCAAAGGATTTGGGCGCAACAACTTCCGACAGCCATGTATTCAGCTTCAGTAGTTGACATCGCTACTGAATGCTGTTTCTTGGAGAACCATGAAATAAGCTTACTGCCGAGGAACTGACAAGTTCTTGAAGTTGATTTTCGGTCAATCCTACAACCTGCATAGTCAGCATCAGAATAACCAGTTAGTTCAATATTATCATCTACTGGATACCATCAGGTGTTCCTCTGAGATAGCGGAGAATCTTATTTGCTGAGTCATATGGCTCTGCTTAGGATTCGCCTGAAATCGAGCGCAGACACCTACATCATAAGTTATGTCAGGTCTAGAAGCAGTTAGATATAATAGAGAACCAATAACTGCACGAAATTCAGTATGGTCTACTGACACTCCCTCTTTGTCAAGATCTATTTTCATGTTCGTGTTCATCGGGATCTTGATTGGTTTGCCGGATGTGCAAACCAAACTTTTTGATGAGGTCTCGAGTGTATTTGCCTTGATTGATAAACATTCCATTTTTAGATTGTTTGACTTGAAATCTAAGGAAATAATTCATCTCTCCCATCATTAACATCTCGAATTTGTCCTCCAACCTTTTCTCGAACTCCTGACACATGATGACATTCTTTGAACCGAATATAATGTCATCTACGTAGATCTGCACAAGTAAGATATCATCGCCTAGACGAATGCTAAATATTGTGCCCTTCTGAAAACCTTTCTGAAGAAGAAACTCAGACAGGGTGTCGTACCAAGCCCTCGGTGCTTGTTTTAACCCGTAGAGAGCCTTTATGAGTATATACACTTAATGTCCCCACTGAAAGCTGGGAGGCTGTTCTACATATACTTCTTCTTTCAGTACACCGTTTAGGAACGCTGACTTCACATCCATTTGATATACTCTGAAGCGTTGATGTGTTGCGCAGGCAAGGAATAGTCTGATTGCCTCCAATCTTGCAACTGGAGCGAATGTTTCGTTGAAATATATCCCTTCGGCTTGACAGTAGCCTTTTGCCATGAGTCTAGCTTTGTTCCTTACTATGACGTTGTTTTCGTCGCGCTTGTTCTTGAAGACCCATTTAGTTCCGATCACGTGTTGATGTCGGGGTCTGTCAACAAGCTCCCATACGTCATTTCTAGTGAATTGATTCAGCTCCTCTTGTATAGCAGTGATCCAGTCAACATCTTTCAGCGCGTCCTCAATTGACTGAGGTTCTTCAATAGACAAGAAGCAAGAATATAAAGCGCTTTCTCCCTGACAGAATCTGGATCTTGTCTCAACACTTGCTGATGGATCTCCAATAATAAGATCTGAAGAGTGAGCATCCAGCCACGATCGATGATGTCTTGTCTCTTCATCTGAAATTTGTTCAACACAGATAGTAGGAGAGTTAGGTATTTCAGTTGTACTATTCTGAGATTGAAGCAATTCAGTGACAAGAGTTGGGTCTACTGAGTCACCATGTTCAGGGGCATTAAGCTCATGAACGTTATTTGTTCCCTCTGAGTTGTTATTCTCAATAGAGGTCTCAGTTACCATATTGGTTTCTTCATCGACCTGAGTTACCTGGGATTGATTTTGTTCTATAGAATCAATCTGTTCAGCTACGTTCGTTGTTGGCTGTGATTCAGTAGTCTTGACTTCATTATCCTCTTCTGAATCATCATCCCAACAAAGCTGGATCTTTTCAACATTATGTTTTAAGCTTAGATCTCGTAGTTGCTTACTAATGTCCTCAGATTCTGAATTTGAGTTTGAGCTCCTGTTCTTAGTAGCAAACTCATTAAAGACAACATAGGGACTTTCTTCCATGCACAGGGTCCGGTAGTTAAAAACCCTGAAGGCTTTGCTGACCCGGGAGTATCCTAGGAAAACTCCCTGGTCTGACTTGCTATCAAAAATCTTTAACCGGTCCTTTCCATTATTGTGGATAAAGCACGAGCACCCAAAAATATGGAAAAGAGATATGAGAGGCTTCCTGCCGTTCCATAGTTCATATGGTGTCTTCTGATGTTGCTTTGTCAGTAGAGATCTGTTCTGAGTGTAACATGTAGTATTAGTAGTTTCTGCCCAGAATTTTGATGGGAGTCCTGAATCTTCGAGCAGGGTTCTTACTGCTTCTTTGAGTGTTCTGTTTTTCCTCTCAGTAATCCCATTTTGTTGAGGCGTGTGTGCAGCAGACGTCTCATGCTCTATTCCTTCTGTTTTGAATACAGGAACTCTGTTCCTCTATCTGAACGAATCTTTCTGATTTCGATGTTCTTCTCGACACTAAGCCTTTTCAGAAGCCTTGTCAGACTTATTGGCAATAAATATGACCCATGCGTAGCGCGAATAGTCATCAATGACCACTAATGTCGCCTCTAATCCTCATAGGAGAGACTAGACCGAACAAATCCATGTGCAAGAGCTGAAGGATTCCATCCGTGGAAGGTGATGGAACTGGTAGATTTTGTTTCATTGTTCACTTTCCCTTCAGGCATGCCTCGCACTGAGTGTCCTTGCTGAACACTTCATTCGGCAGTCCTCTCACTAGAGCGTTTCTAGCAAGGTTGTTGAGCGTCTTGAAGTTGAGATGGCTGAGTCTTCTGTGCCAGAGCCACCACGTTCTGTACTGATTCTTTGCCAGCAAGCATGCTTCAAGTTCTGCTGAATTTCAGTCAGCAATGTATATCTTCTTTTTGCGCGAACCTGACAACACTATTTTCACTATTGATTTATCAATGACATCACAGAAACCAGTGTTAAAAATCACTATATTCGAGTTATCACAAAATTGACTAACAGAGAGAAGATTATGTTGAAGTCCTTCAACATATGATACTCTTGGAACTGTGGTGGTTCCAATGTTGAGTGTTCAGTAGCCTCTGGTATAGCCTTTTGCGTTATCTCCAAACTCGATTCGGGGTCCTTCTTTTATGATATAATCCTTCAGTAGACTCCTCTGGTACGTCATGTGTCTTGAGCATCCGATGTCCATGTCTTGAGCATCCGCTGTCCATTTAGCATTGGTCCATGTGCACCTGCAAAACATAATTATATTCAGGTACCCTTTATTTTTAATTTTGGGTCCTTAAGCGTTAGTTTGAAAACCCAAATCTGTCGAACGACCCTGGTGGTCTCAGACAATTTCTTTTCACTTTTGTCAACATATTTCACTGCTGGGCTGGGTGAAGTTGACTTCTGAGGCTTTATCTGTTCAGGAGTCCTGATCTTCTGAGTTGGTGGACTGCTAACCTTAGCCTTCTGAATGGCATTTTTCTTCTTCTGACCTTTGGAATCCTTTCTGACAATAGGATCATAGTAATATGACCCATACTGAGCTGGATGTGTCAGCTGTGGTGGTCCATACTGATCAACCAACTTTACTCTGTTGGTTCCCCCTTGGTTGTGCTAGGGTGATTTTGAGCTGAACTTTGGGTCAGACTTCTGATAGATAGGATGAGGTGCTTTCATCTTCTGTTTGTTCTTTGCTAGGGGGTTCATTGATTCTGCATTGATCGTCTCCCCTTGAACAAATCTACCAGTTAGCCAATTTTTTGAGCGTGTGGAAGCAAATATGGAGGCTTCGTGTCTGAACCCGAGTCCCTCCTTGCAGTGCTTAGGCTTGTTGTTGGCTAGCATTGCCTCAAGCTTTTTCTCAGCTCCCATGTAACGCTCTGTCATCAGGTTTCTCCAGACATCATCACTCCTTTTCAGTATTTCGTGCTCGGTCTGAAGTCCTGAGAACTTCTGCTTCAACAGACTCAGTTCAGTGTCTTTCTGAGTTAAGTCTTTGGTCAGTACTGAGATCAGATCTTCTTGTTGCTGAGAGTTGGCCATTAGAGAGTTAATCTCCTCCCTGAGTCTCATAACAAATCCTTCTGACTCAGTAGCAACCTGACTCTCCTGAGAAAGTCTCTGATTTTCCACTTTCAGGGCATCCAACTCCTGAAGAGTCTTGCTGAGCTGCAGACTCATCTGAATCTGCTCGTTGAGTAGTTCTTCGTAAGTGATCGCGACGTCTAGGTTCTCATCTGCACCTGAAATAGTATCTTGTGTTCAGTGTGAAGAAGAGTTAAATAGTTCATGAGAATTTACCTCATCCTCTTCTCCTGCCATCAGACACTTTTCAGTATCTTCTTCAAGCTCTTCAGCCATGAAGGTGGCTTCATCATCTGATGAATCCATGAAGGAGTCAACTTCTTCTGAGTCGTCTGAGAGTTCACCAACAATATAGGCTTAAAGATTATACTGAACAAGTCTCAGTTGAAGTCTTAAAGAACTCATGCTCTGATACCAATTGTTGGTACCGAGTCAAACGTTCAGGTGTCGGGGGGGAGTGAATACACCTGAAAACTTTTTCTCAAACTTGAACGCGAACAGTCCGATTATGGAGATTGGCTGCTGAATGAATTCAGTAGACCAGGCAAACTGTTCTGGATGGCGTGGATAGAGTGACTGACTATACTGAGGCCTGCTAGCTGACTGATGTCAGAATTCAGTACCACTCAGTAAGAGTTGAGTAGCGTGTGGAATAGTGTAGGCCTGATTCAGTTGAGTTTGAAAACATTATTAATGAAAACTATTTCAGTAGATTAGTGCACTCAATTAAGCTTTTTACTGAAACTCCGTTGTATGATTTTGTAAATGGTTTTTCAGAATGAATAGTAAATCAATGCAACAGTAAAAGACACAACGACTTTTGAAGTGGTTCGGATATCCAAAATCCTACATCCACTGTCCTGAACAGATCAAGAGGCTATTTTATTATATTGAGTTAGTCTCAATTGGTTTGTACACTGGACAAACACGGCCTTGAAGATTATACTGAGCAAGTCTCAGTTTACAAAGATCAAACAAAAATGTTTGAACGATTCTCCAACAGTGAAGGAGTTCTTTACAGTAAGAACAGTTCAAGAGATGAACTCATTCGGTTCTAAGCTTTAGATATTTTCAGTTGAGCTTAGGTTAGAGTGAAAGGGAACACGAAAGGGCTTCTAGAGTGAAGAACAATGAGGAATAATCTCTCTGGGTTCGTGTTCTTTCACTTGGATGCTAGAGGCTTTAATTCTATGAGGCTTGGTTCCCTAGACCAGTATGAGTGCCCTTCACGTTGGGTTGTTTTCTCTGAAGTTCTTTGCAGAAAGTTGTGTTCTTTTTCGTTTAATGCTCGTATTTTTCCGTTTCTTCTTCGATTTGATTTTCCCTCTATTTATAGAGGTGAGCTATAGATAGATCCGTTGGAGACGAATTGTCCACGTGTCACTCTCTTTGGTTATCTAACGGCTCTTTTGAAATCGTGCAGAGTTCACTCTCTTTTTCAGGAAAGTGGTTGACTTGCGGCTTTTGACCCGTACTCTGACAGCTGACTGCTTGTCATTGGTCGAGGTGTAAAAAGTTGTTGAGACATTCAAACTTCAAGGCAGATACAGAAGCCGATTTCTCTAATGTGTACGACCTCGGACAACTCTACTGACTTAACTTTGAAGACCACTGATAGTTAAGGGAACTGTTAGGCCATTGCTGAGTCTGGCCAGGGGTTCAGTAGTATACTCCTGCTGAGTCCAACTATACTGAAGGTCGACTCTGAGTTCAGTAAACTGCCCCTACTGAGTTCAGTTCTACTGACTCATTCAGTATGCTGCTCCTACTGAGTCCAGCACTACTGAATCTGAACACCTCTCAATATCTGCGTCTGCTGAGTCCAGCACTACTGAGTCTTCACACCATGGTACTGAGGCAGATAGTCTACTGAGGTTCAACAGACATTACTTATGAGCCTGGACCATGCTGAAGGCAAGTCCACTAAGTTCGAAACTCTCAGAGACCAAGGCGTTACTGAATACAAAGGAATGGTTCACAAATCAAATTTGGGTTTTGGATCAGCCAAATCGTCTAAATAATCTTCTGCTGAATCATCTCCTAACAAATGTTTATTTCATTTCTCACTTAGAATTTCTTCTTAAGTCAAATATAACTAATATTATTAAGTATAATCAAGAATAAGAAAGATTATAAATTATACTTATAAAACAATCAATCATATTTATATAGCTTTCATTAAATGAAAAACAGGATTTATATTTATCAATTAAAAGAAGTTATAAAATTCTAAGAGAATACAATAATTAAGTAAATAAAAAATTAAAAAATAATAAAAGTTATTGGGCTGTTTTCTAAACGTGCGAGACACAAACGAGATTAATGACTATATATACTCGTGTGTGTGTGTGTTATATTCTTATTTCTTGTCTTAATTCGTCTCGAATTCAAGAAAACACTTGAAAATGATTGGTGTCAGTCAACTTTTTCAAAAAGTGAGGATAGTATAAGTAAAATTTGGCATTTTATGTAGAAGATATAAAGTTGGGCAATTTTGATTTTTTATATAGGAAAAGGCTAATTGGATTTTTTAGTCCCCAAACTATGCTTGTTTGGCCAATTTGGTCCCTTATATTTTTTTTAGTTAATTGGTCCCCAAACTATAGAATTTTGGATGAATTGGTCCTTCTGTTAATTTTTTGGTAAGTCAACTGTTAGTCAACGATTTTTAAAGGGTATTTTCGGTATAATATTATTGAGGACCAAAACGTCCAAATACTAAAAAATTGAGGACCAATTTGGCCAATTTTTTTTTTACTGAATTTTTTTTAATTTTACAAAAATCGAAAAGTATTTTAGTCGTTTTGATTTTTTTAAGGACCAACTACGCCAATTTTAAATAAGTTGAAGACCAATCCCTATATTTTGGGATCATAATCGTCAAATTTTATAGCTCTGTTATCAATATTTTCCAATATATTATTATGATAAAGAGAGATAAAAACGTATAATATTTGATAATCAATGAATAAAACTATAGTAGATTTCCATTCAAAACACGTTTTCATTCCAATATGATTTATTCATTAATTTTTCGTATATTTTATGTTTTAATCCCCTGTTTTCATAGTAATATTCGGAAAAAAATTAGTTACGGAGTAATATATTTTATGTTTTAATCCATCGTTTTCATAGTAATATGATCCCCAAATATATTATAATTAACGGGAATGGTCCTCAACCTATTTAAAATTGGCATAATTGCTCCTTAAAAAAAAGCAAAATTATTAAAATATTTTTCGATTTTTGAAAAACTTCAAAAAATTAAAGAAAAAAATTTGTCAAATTGGTCCTCAATCTTTCAATATTTGGACGTTTTGGTCCTCAATAATATTTGTTGGTCCCGAGTGTACGATCAGGTGTAGAGGGGGGGGGTGAATACACCTGATTCCGATTTTCTCAACTTCGAACACGAACAGTCCTGTTCAGGAAAGTGCCGTACTGAAATAATTCAGCAGACCAAATAGCCGTTTCCGAATCGTGTGTGGCAAAGAGTCTGACTCTACTGAGATCTGCTAGCTGACTGAGTCAGAATTCAGTATCAAAACAGGTAGAGTTCAGCGGTGCGGAAAAGTGTAGGCCCAAATCAGTTGAGTGGAAAAACCGTTTTAGCAAGTCTCAGTTCAGCAAGTAGACAGTTCAATATGCTAAGACAGTTGAATGACTTTAAGAAGATTTTCAGTATGAACAGTAAAATCAATACAACAGTAATCAGAAAGCAATAACAAGACACAGATTTTTAAAGTGGTTCGGATATCACACAATCCTACGTCCACTGTCCCGAAAAGTTCAGGAGGCTATTTATTAACTGAGTTAGTCTCAGTCAGCTTGTACACAGGACAAAGCCGTGGCTTGGGGATTATACTGAGCAAGTCCCAGTTTACAAAGGCATCAAACTAAAGTGTTTGACAAACTTCTCCAACTATGAAGGAGTCCTTTTACAATAAGGATTGGGTTCAAATATGAACTACTTCGTCTAAGCTATAAGTATATTCTGTTGAGCTTAGGGTTAGAGGGATAGGGAATGAGAGTGTGGCTTCTAGATCGACGAACAGCTGAAATAAGCTTTAGGTTCGTGTATCGTCGATTTGGATGCTAGAGGCTCTTCTAACAGTTTAGCTTGGTTCCCTATGAGCTGAGAATGTAGTCTTTCGCCGGAGATAGATCTTCAAATTCTTGCGGAAGACTTAGGGTTTTCTGGTTCTAGCTCGTTTGAATGCTTGTGTTTGATTTCGTCGTTAAGCTTATGCGCATTCGCTCTTTCTCTTGAAATGTCCCTCTATTTATAGAGCAGAGATTGGAAAAGATCCGTCGGAGACGATCTTCCTTTCTCTCTCTCTTTTGGTAGCAAACGGCTCTTTTGAAGTAGGTAACAGTGTACTTTCCCACCTCTTTAGGTAAAGGGTTGATTGCAGCTTTAGCAGGTGAGAAGACACGTGTGTTCTTGTCATTCGTCAAGGTGGATAGAGCGGTTGAGACAGCACAGACTTCAAGGCAAACTGAAGCTGACTTCTCTCTTCCTCGTATATGACAATGCTGATTGTCTTTCAAAAGTATTTGACGGTTCGATGGCCGCCGATCTTGAGTCTGATTCCGTATTCAGTAGGTAGATAGCTGAGGAAAGTCTACTGAAGATCAGCTCTGAGATCAGTGAACTGCTCCTGCTGAGTCCAGTTCCACTGACTCTTTCAGTATACTGCTCCTGCTGAGTCCAGTATCACTGAGTCTTCTACTTCTGGTGTTAAGGCAGATAATCTACTGAGCGCCTTGATTAGAGCAGAGTGTCTACTGAGTCTGAAACCTCAGAGACAAATAACGATTACAACGGAATGGTTCACCAATCAGATAGGGTTTTGGGATCTTCAAATCTTCTCAACAATCAGAGCACTAGGCTGCTGAGCATGGTTTAGTATAGAAGATAGAATCATTTCCCACTAAGTAAGACTATGTTGAGGATAGAATCATCACCCAACAATTTCCCCCTATTTGATGATGCCAAAACCTATCATCTATGCTAACACTAAACAACAGAAACAGAGCCCCTTACAATATTAAAGGTAAGATCAGTGGAGTTGTTTCAACAGTTCTAGACTACTGATAAAACAGGGAAAAACACAATTTCCCCCATTACATAGAAACTAGACTAGCAGAATCTAACAAAGTAATAAAATGACAGGAAAGTAAATAGTGAGTGTGTGAGTCAGTAATCACTTCAGTGATTCTGAGTGTTAAAGCATAATACAAACACGGATGTATAGACAACAAGTGGTTGTCAGAGCCAAAATCAGATTTGTATATATGAGTTATTCAGATCAGTACAATTACAATTTTTGCTAAGCTAGGAAGATCAGAACTAAGCCTAGGAGCCCTTAAACTGCTTGATCCTGTCCATGAATCCTTGAGATTGCGTCTCTGGTAGTGGCACTCCATACATCCGGTATGTGTTCTTCCTCAGCTTCAAGTATGCAAGCAAAGTCTGCCGGCTCATCTTCGTCCGGTTCTCTCTTTGATGCAAAGATACTTCACTTCAGCTTCTATTACCCCAAAGTGGATTGAGTCATCATTTCTTCTAGGTGGAGGTATGATTCTGGGCTCCGGAACACTGACCTCTATACCTTCAGATACGGCTTTATGCAAGTATATGTATAGATTAGGTTCACTTATCATCATCCATTCTGTGTAGGCATCAGCCTTAGTCATGTTGGGCCAGAACCTCCAGAAATAATTGCGCTTGATGAACTCTATCTTTGCCGATTCCCATCTCTGACTAACTTGAGCAGGTATCCAATTATCTGTCTTTGGCCATCCGTGTGATTTCAGGATCAGCGGCTTCCCGAACCTTCGTATCGATAAGGAATATCAGCTTTTGAAGGTACTCTCAGCCTGGCCTCTTCCTCAGTCCTTTTCCTCAGTGCTTCAAGGTCTGCCTCCCAGATTATGTCTTTGGCAGCCTGAACTTGTCTAGCCTCTTCGCCTCTGTATAAGTATCTGTTCATTTGGTCAAATATGGCCTCAATCTCATCATCTTGGGCTTCAGTGGCTTTCTGAGGAATGTCTTCAGATTCAGCAGGGGTACTTGATTTTTCTTTTGATGTACCCTGCTTCTCAGTGCTTTGCTGCTTTTGCTCCTTCTCTTTCTCCCTATCTTCTTCATCCTCGATAATCAGTTTCCTTGGAGGTAATCTAGCAGGTTTTCTTCCTCCTCGAGCTGAAGATTTTGTCTTTCCTTTGACAGGCTTAGATTTTGGTTTATTAGCGGCTTCGTTTTAAAAGCAATCTCCCTTACCCGACTTCTCATCACCGCAATTTGAGCCTCCTCCTCGGTGAAATGTATCTCTTCGTTTTCTTGGCTGGAGGGGTTGGGAGAATCAGCACTTTCTTGCCTTTTCCCTGAACAGGTGGAGGGAGAGGAGCCTCTTCCTCTTCTGACTCTTCCTGCTCAGCATACTCTGTAACTTCCTTGATAATATCAGTCGGAGTCTGGGTTTCATGAGTAGCCTGGGTTCTTGAGCCACTTGGGCCAGTCTCAGCTGTGCTCGCAGCCCAAGACACCCCCGGGCCTTACCCTCTCGTCGAGTCCGAGTCTGAGTCCTGCTTATCTCAGTCACGGACTTGGTCTTTTTCTCAGACCTCAGTGAAGCTGTCCCCTTAAGGAATTCAGCAGTTTTGGTAGGGGTTGGCTTCTCAGTACTCTTCTCTTTTCCTTCAGTACTCTTCTCTTTTCCTTCCCCCTTTTTGGCATCATCAATTACAGTAGGGGTAGGGATGAGTACCTTCTTGTCTAGGCGTTTGTAGACGGCGGACGGTTCGTCCCGATGCGTCATGGATCTTTGTCGGCGCCAAGTGCAGCTCATTCCTCTCATTAGTCGGTTCCTCCGAGTATTGCTTATGGGAGAGGTCACCGCTTTGCCTTGAATTCTGTCGGCTTCTCGTAAATCTTATCCTCCACGACCCGGTTGAATGTTGTCAATACGGATTTCCGTGGCTCGGGCTTGTTCGATGAAGGACTCGGTATGAGTGCACATTGAAGCCCGGAATGCTTCGAGAAGTTTGGCTTGTCCTTCCCGAATGATTCCGAGCTGATCATCAAACGCCTGGCCGCTTAGCCAAAGCTTCGGATACAATTGCAGAGACAACAGGGGCGGCTGATTGTGATACTGATGTTTTCAGCCCCTGTAGCTCAGTGGTTGTGGCTAGCGCAGTCTGTTTCCACACCTTGTGGATTGCCTTCGCAAGAGCTCGATTCTTGATTCCCTGAGCGGTGAGAGCTTTCGCTACGGATCGAGATCTCTTGGCAGTTGGGTTGGGCGCTGCTTCGTAAGTCGACTCCAGCAAGAGCTGAGCGGGCTCTGCTGAGGACGAAGCACCAGCCGTGGACTTCGCAGGTCCAAGGATACGGAGTGGAGGTTGAGCTTGTTCTGTAGCATGTGTATCCTTGTCCTGGGTATTTCCCTCATCAGGCTTTCCAGGCCCTGAATCACTGGGTGGATCTTGACCATCGTGGTCTGATCTATCCGAGGGTCTTTGGGCCGGTTGCTAAGCCGCTCTGTCATGTATCATTGCCAGCATAGCAGCCCTCAGGTTCTCCATGGTGCTGAGGTCAGCAGGCTCAGAGTAGCCTATTTGCTCCCTCAACTTCAATTTTTCTTCATGAAGCTACTGGCAGGAGTAGCGGAGTACTAGACGTTGTAGATGGGGCCACTCCTGAAATCGCAGCAACATGTGGAGCCTTGCTGATTTTGCAATGAGCAGCAAATCAGAGTAGTCAGCAAGCTCTGGAATCTGTTGAAGAATCTCTCGGGATGCTCTGGATACGATCACTGAAGCTTCCATCCCAATTGTCTCTTCTTCAGATGCTGTCTCAGACTCCAAGTCTATGGGAGACGTCTGAGTCTCAGCAGGAGGCACACTGCTGAGTGGTGGAACTGAGAGGGGGCTATCAAGACGCTGAATGTCTTCGCTATGTGCTTCTGTAGCATCCCCTTGTTCCACTTCTACGGGTTCCTCAGTGGAGACGGCCTTCTCCACTGATTGAGTCTTCTCAGATGATTCTGACTCTTCTATCAGGCGCTGAGACTGAATAGGTTGCGGAGTAGCCTGATCAGCAGGAACTTCAGGAGAGACCTCAGGTTCAGTAGGCACGTCCGGAATGGCTTTCCTCAGTTTCTTAGCTGGTGCCTTTGGAGTTTTTGCAGGAGGTGTTCTCTTCTTCGATGGTGTAGCCTGCTGAGGCTTAGTCTGCTGAGTTACGGCTGAGGGACCTGACCCGATCTGCTGAAGAGCAGCAGTCTAGTTGTGGAATCTGACCTTCTTCACATTAAAATACTCCTTGTCACTGTAGGTTATAGGTTCAGATCCGCAGACATCCTCTATCATTATGGACAGCTTCAGTCCATAAAGGAGCTTGCCCTTTGCACTCAGCGTGCAAGAGGCCTTGTCGAATTTGGCCGCCTGCGCCATGAATTCACAGATAAAGAACTCCGTCCAATTGATCTGAGCTCTATCATATATGGCCATCATGAGCTGGATCTTGAGCCTCGATACTTGATCGAATGAGCCTGCTTGGCTGGTCAGTAGCTGCGTCACAATATAAGCCAAAGCTCCGTGCGAGGCGGCATGTTGTTTTTAGGAAAAGCAGCTCTGAAGGTCGTGGGCTTTCCACAGAATATTGTCAAGTAGTCATCTACAAGATCATCATTGTACCCCACAGTACTGGCTCCTTCAGAAGGCAGATCAAAACTTCTCTTTAGCGCCTCCTTGATTGATATTTGCTTCAGTATCGGAAAAGCATTCTTGATCTCATGAACGGTGAATCTTCCGATTATGTCCCCGCCTGCTGAGTCAGAGTTAAGATAAACTTCGGCCACCTGCCTCGGGAGGAAGTATGTCGGCTTCCTTGAAAGAAAACTTTCAAGCCGTGACTCTCTGAGAGCTGAGAAGATCCCGTCCATATAATTGAGATCACAGGCGTCAAACTCCATGGTTGGCTCGAACCAAACACGGTCCTTCTCCAGGATTTCTTTCATGTTAGCTGGAGCAGACACCGAAATATTTATACTCGCCATTGTACCTGTTACACTAGCATTTATCAGTATCAATTTAAATAAAACAGTTTGTTTAGCGATTCTGAAAAAGAAAATTAATTCATGTAGCAGTTGTAATAAGCATACCGAAAGAGAGATTGAGATTCTGAAAGGATATGCAAGAGGGGATTTGCAAGAAATGATCTCAGAATTTTCGGATGCAGAGGATTTTAAGTGCGGTAATGGCGATTTCTAAGATATGATCGAAAATATATATCTAACGTGAAGGTGAACGGTTTTCGATCAAAGGCTGAGTTTAAACTTGCTTTATGAGGTGGACGGTCAAGATTAAAAGATATACTAAGTAATGATCACATATGCCGCCTAAGTCAAAGCCAGTTGTAAATATGCCTAAGTAGTAACTATAAGATGACATGCATTAATTGCGTGCAGAGTTCAGCAAACTTATGTATGGAATGTCGTGTAATAAATATAAGCCGTTAATAATAAATGACAAACTTAGGATATTTAATAGCATGCTGAATCTTCATCATAAATGCATTACTGTTTTATTCGTTACTACTGAGTAGAGATACGCAAACCTGTCAGCTGAACATAGTAGTCAGCTGATACCTCGTGTAGATGGTTTTCTGTCTCTACGTACTGATTTTACTCAGTATTGAGAGTGATCATTCCCCCTTACTGAATGATCTTCTCTTGAAACCTTCTTACTGACTGGGGTCAGTAGGATCCAACAGACCTAGCTTTACTGAAAGTTCTTTGAATCTGGATTCAGCTAGAGGCTTGGTCAGAATATTAGCCCTTTGTTTGTCAGTATGGATCTTTTCCATCCTGATATCCTTCTTTTCGACATGGTCACGAATGAAGTGATGCCTAATGTCCACGTGCTTGCATCTCGTGTGTAGTACAGGGTTCTGAGTGATTGCAATCGCACTGGTACTGTCACAGAATATCGGCACTTCATTCTGAATGACGTCATAGTCTCTTAGCTGTTGTCTCAGCCAAAGGATTTGGGCGCAACAACTTCCGGCAGTCATGTATTCGGCTTCGGTAGTTGACGTGGCTACCGAGTGCCGCTTCTTTGAAAACCATGAGATCGGCTTTACGCTCTAGGAACCGACAAGTTCTCCGAAGTTGATTTTCGGTCAATTCTACATCTCGCATAGTCGGCATCGAAATAGCCGATTAGTTCAATATTATCATCATTGGATACCATAAACCTATGTCGGGTGTGCCTCCGAGGTAGCGGAGAATCTTCTTTGCTTTGAGTCCATGTAGCTCGCTTAGGATTCGCTCGAAATCGAGCGCAGACACCTACGAGCATAAGTTATGTCGGGACGAGTAGCCGTTAGATATAATAAGGAACCAATTATTGCACGAAATTCAGTTTGGTCTCATCGATACTCCCTCTTTATCAAGATCGATTTTCATATTCGTGTTCATCGGGATCTTGATAGGTTTGCCGGATGTGCAACCGAATCTTTTGATGAGGTCTCGAGTGTATTTGCCTTGGTTAATGAACGTTCCCTTTTCGATCGTTTGACTTGAAAGCCGAGGAAATAGTTCATTTCACCCATCATTGACATCTCGAACTTGTCCTTCATCATTTTCTCAAACTGGCCGACACATGACGACGTTCTTTGATCCGAAGATAATGTCGTCTACATAGATCTGCACGAGTAATAAGTCATCTTCCGGTCGAATGCTTGAACGGCGTGCGATCTATTGTGCCTTTACGAAAACCTTTACGAAGAAGAAACTCGACGGGTATCGTACCAAGCCCCGGGTGCTTGTTTTAACCCATATAGAGCCTTTCCGAGTGCAGTAAACCCGATGTCCCTGGCGAAAGCCGGGCGGTTGTTCTACATAGACTTCTTCTTTCGATGCGCCGTTCGGGAACGCAGACTTCACATCCATTTGATAGACTCGAATCTTTGATGTGTTGCGTAGGCTAGGAATAGTCCCGATTGCCTCTAATCTTGCAACCGGAGCGAATGTCTCATCGAAATCTATTCCCTCGGCTTGACGGTAGCCTTTCGCCACGAGCCTTGCTTTGTTCCTTACTATAACGTTGTTTTCATCTCGCTTGTTCTTGAAGACCCATTTTGTTCCAATGACGTGTTGATGTCGGGTGCGTCAACAAGCTCCCAAACTTCGTTTCTCGTGAACCGATTCAGCTCCTCTGCGCATAGCTATGATCCGGTCGGCATCTTTAAGTGCATCCTCAATCATCCGGGCCTCTTCGGTAGACAAGAAGCAGGAATATAATGCGCTTTCTCCTTGACGAATCTGGATCTTGTCTTGACTTTTCTTTGAAGGACCTCCAATGATTAGATCGGGAGTGTGAGCATCTAGCCACGATCTACGATGTTTCAGCTCTTCATCCGAAATTTGATCAACACGTATAGTAGGTGAGTTAGGCATTTCAGTTGTACTATTCTGAGATTGATGCAATTCAGTAATGAGAGTGTGATCTACTGAGTTTCCAGGTTCAGGGGCATTCAGCTTAGGAACATTAATAGATGTTCCCCCTGAGTTGTTACTCTCAGTAGTGGTCTCAGTTACCTCTAAGGTTTCTTCATCGACTCGAGTTACACCGGGATTGACTCTGTTCGGGAGAGTCAATCTGTTCAGCCTACTTGCTCTGTCGGTTGAGATTCGATGGACTTGTCTTCGGTTTCTTCGTCCGAATCATCATCCCAACATAGCCGGGATCTTTTCAGGTTTGTCTTTTAGGTTTAGATCCTGTAGCTGCGTACTGATGTCCTCAGATTCGGACTTAGAGTTATTGCTCCTGTCTTCAGTAGTAAACTCATTAAAAACAACATGAGGGCTTTCTTCCACACAAAGGGTCCGATAGTTGAATACTCTGAAAGCTTTGCTGACCCGAGAGTATCCTAAGAAAACTCCCTGATCTGACTTGCTATCAAAAGTCTTCAGCTGATCTTTTCCGATTATTGTGAATAAAGCACGAACAACTAAAGATATGGAAATAAGATAAAGAAGGCTTCCTGCCGTTCCATAGTTCATATGGTGTTCTCTTATGCTGCTTTGTCAGTAGAGATCGGTTTTGAGTATAACATGCAGTGTCAGTTGCTTCTGCCCAGAATTTGGTTGGGAGTCCTGAGTCAGCGAGTAGAGTTCTAGCTGCTTCTTTGAGAGTCGTGTTCTTTCGTTCAGCAACTACATTCTGCTGAGGTGTGCGGGCAGCCGATGTCTCATGCTCTATTCCTTCTGCTTTGCAGAACTCCTCTACCATGGAATTAAGGAACTCAGTTCCTCTGTCAGAACGAATTTTTCTAATTCCGGTGTTCTTCTCGACACTGAGCCTTTTCAGAAGCATTGGTAACTCTGTTTTGACGTCAGACTTGTTGGCAATGAATATGACCCATGTGTAGCGCGAGTAGTCATCGATGACCAATAAAGCGTACTTCTTGCCTCTGATCGTCACTGGAGAGACTGGACCGAACAAATCCATACGTAGCAGTTGAAGGATTCCATCAGTGGAAGGAGATGGAACAGGTGGATTTTGATTCCTTGTTTGCTTTCCCTTCAGACATGCTTCACACTGAGTGTCTTTGCTGAATACTTCATTCGGCAGTCCCCTTGCTAGAGTGTTTCTTGCTAGCTTGTTGAGCGTCTTAAAGTTGAGGTGGCTGAGTCTCCTATGCCAAAGCCATCCTGTACGGTTGTCATTTTTCGCCAACAGACAAGCTTCAGGTTCTGCTGAGTTCCAGTCAACTACATATATATTCTTTTTACGTGAACCTGATAACACTGTTTTCCCTGTGGATTTATCAATGACATCACAGAAACCAGTGTCAAAAATCACTCTATTCGAGTTATCACAGAATTGACTAACAGAGAGAAGATTATGCTGAAGTCCTTTAACATATAATACTCTAGGAACGCGTGGCGGTTCAATGCTTGAGTGCTCCATATCCTCTTGTATAGCCTTTTGCATTGTCTCCAAACTCGATTCTGGGGTCCTTCTTCGACTATATAATTCTTGCATGGATTCCTTTGGTACGTCATATGTCTTGAGCATCCACTGTCCACATACCAAGGATCTTTGTGCACCTGCAAAACATAATTATATTCAGGTACCCTTTATTTTGTTTTTGGGTCCTTAGATGTTAGTTTTAGTAACCCAAATCTCTCTAACAACCCTGGTGGTTTCAGACAGTTTCTTTCCACTTGAGTCAATATACTTGACCACTGGACTGGTCAAAGCTGACTTCTTAGGTGCTTCGTGGTTCGGTAGTCCGGATCTTCCGAGCCGGTGGATCGCCGACCTTTGCCTTTTGTGCGATTTTCTTCTTTTTCTGACTCTTGGAACCTCTTCTGACTATAGGATCATAGTAATATGACCCATACTGAGCTGGATGTGTCAACTGAGGTGGTCCATACTGATCAGCCCACTGAACTCTGCTAGTTCCCCCTTGACTGAACTGGGGTGTTTGAGTACTGATCTTCTGGTCAGAATACTGATTCATAGGATGAGGTGCTTTCATCTTTTATTTGTTCTTTGCTGAGGGGTTCAGAACATTTGCATTAATTGTTTCTCCTCGAACAAACCTATCAGTTAGACGCACTTCTGAGTGTACGGGGGTAGATGAGGAAGCTTCCTGGTTGAAGCCAAGTCCTTCCTTACAGTGCTTGGGCTTGTTGCTTGCAAGCATAGCCTCCAGCTTCTTTTCAGCGCCCATGTAACGCTCAGTCATCAGGCTCTTCCAGACAACATCACTCTTTTTCAGTATGTCGTGCTTGGTCTGAAGTCCTGACAGTTCTTGCTTCAGTAGACTCAGTTCAGTATCTTTCTGAGTCAAGTCATTGGTCAAAACTGAAATCCGGTCTTCTTGATGCTGAGACTTGGCCATCAGAGAGTTCATCTCTTCCCTGAGTCTCAACACAAGTCCTTCGGCTTCAGTAGCGGCCTGACTCTCCTGAGAAAGTCTCTGATTCTCCACTTTCAGGGTATCCAATTCCTGAAGAGTCTTACTGAGCTGCAGACTCATTTGAATTTGTTCATCTAATAATTCTTCATAGGCGGTCGTGATGTCCAAATTCCCATCTCGCACTTTGAAACAAGATATCGTGTGTGCAGTGTGAAGAGGAATTAAGTGGTTCATGAGAGTTTACCTCATCCTCTTCTCCTGCCATTAGGCACTTTTTAGTTGTTTCTTCAGCTTCAAGCTCTAAGGCCATAAAAGCTGCTTCATCATCCGATGAATCCATGAAGGAGTCGACTTCTTCTGAGTCGTCTGAGATTTCGCCGGCTATGTAGGATTGTCTTTTCTGGGCGAATTTCTCTCTCCTTGCCTTACGTGCTACGCGTTCAGCACTACTGAGCTCAGGACAATCATATTGATAGTGTCATGGCTTTTTGCAGTTGTAGCAAGTGATTACTCTTTCTTCTTTGCTTTCACTATCCTTTGATGGTGCTGAGTCATCCTTCTTTCTGCATTCAGAAGATTGTGAGTCAGGAGTGCGTTTTGGCGTATAATCTGACTTACCTTTTGTGTCTCGGTATGCTTTAGTCAGTTTTCTGCGCCTCTCCTTCTCCTTCTGATACTTCACAGCGAGCAACGCGTACTTTTGACCGAAACTTCCTTCTGGTAGATCATTGAGTGAAGGTTCAGTCTTACTCGTTGTCTTGCTCGTCGCTGGAGATGCTGCGCTGACTGATGCTTTGAAGGCATGGTCAATTTTATTGTCAGATTCAGCTCTTTGCTTTCGTTGAGGTCTGTCGAACTCAAATTCTTCTGCCTGAAGTTCTGAAAAGATATGGTCAGGAGAGACAATATCTAAATCAGAATGTCGCAATAAAGTGGCAAAAGGTGTCCAGTGTCCGTCCGGCAGTGCCCTCAGTATCTTGAGATTCATTTCTCGGTTGCTGAATGTCTTTCCCAGCCCGTTGATGGAGTTCATCAGATTCGTAAATCTAACATTCAGATCTTCTATTTTGTCACCAGGCATGAGAGACAAGCTTTCCAGCTTTTGGAGTTCCAGCGCCAGTTTGTTAGCTTTTATCTTCTGAGTTCCACGACTCAGTAGCGCTAGAGCGTCCCAGAGTTCCTTTGCAGTTTTGCATTCCTGAACCCTGCCAAGATAAGAATCACTAAGAGTGGTCAGTATGGCATTTCTGGCGACTCGGTCTAAGTTGTGAAGCTTCTTCTCTTCAGGAGTGAAGAGACTTCTGTCTTTAGGGATCTTCTTCCCAGTCACCATTCCTCCTCCTTCAGCTTGGGCCTGAGTCACGACACTATCGATCATGGGAACAATAGGTCCATCTTCAAGCACTTCAGTCATACTATCATGGAGGGATGTCAGATGTGCTTCCATTCTGACTCGCCATACCCCATAATTCTCTACCGAGAACATGGGTACCATTCTTATACCTGACATATCAGCCATAAGGAATAATGATATGAATATAGAGTGATATGCAGTGAAAAGGATTTTCCGGGATCCGTTCAAGTAGACCAGTTTCAAGATAACAAGAGTCTTAAAGAACTCCTGCTCTGATACCAATTGTTGGTCCCGAGTGTACGGTCAGGTGTAGAGGGGGGGGGTGAATACACCTGATTCCGATTTTCTCAACTTCGAACACGAACAGTCCTGTTCAGGAAAGTGCCGTACTGAAATAATTCAGGCAGACCAAAAGCTGTTCTGAATCGTGTGTGGCAAAGAGTCTGACTCTACTGAGATCTGCTAGGCGGACCGAGTCGAGTCGGTATCAAAATAAGTAGAGTTCAGCGGTGCGGAAAAGTGTAGGCCCAAATCAGTTGAGTGGAAAAATCGTTTTAGCAAGTCTCAGTTCAGCAAGTAGACAGTTCAATATGCTGAGACAGTTGAATGACTTTAAGAAGATTTTCGGTATGAACAGGTAAAAATCAATGCAACGAGAATCGAAAGCAATAACAAGACACGATTTTTAAAGTGGTTCGGATATCACACAATCCTACGTCCATTGTCCCGAAAAGTTCGGGAGGCTATTTATTATACTTGAGTTAGTCTCGGTCGGCTTGTACACGGGGACAAAGCGGTGGCTTGGGGATTATACTTGAGCAAGTCCCGGTTTACAAAGGCATCAAACTGAAGTGTTTGACAAACTTCTCCAACTATGAAGGAGTCCTTTTACAATAAGGATTGGGTTCAAATATGAACTCCTTCGTCTAAGCTATAAGTATATTCTGTTGAGCTTAGGGTTAGAGGGATAGAGAATGAGAGTGTGGCTTCTAGATCGACGAACAGCTGAAATAAGCTTTAGGTTCGTGTATCGTCGATTTGGATACTAGAGGCTCTTCTAACAGTTAGGTTGGTTCCCTATGAGCTGAGAATGTAGTCTTTCGCCGGAGATAGATCTTCAAATTCTTGCGGAAGACTTAGGGTTTTCTGGTTCTAGCTCGTTTGAATGCTTGTGTTTGATTTCGTCGTTAAGCTTATGCGCATTCGCTCTTTCTCTTGAAATGTCCCTCTATTTATAGAGCAGAGATTGCAAAGATCCGTTGGAGACGATCTTCCTTTCTCTCTCTCTTTTGGTAGCAAACGGCTCTTTTGAAGTAGGTAACAGTGTACTTTCCCACCTTTTTAGGTAAAGGGTTGACTGCAGCTTTAGCAGGTGAGAAGACACGTGTGTTCTTGTCATTCGTCGAGGTGGATAGAGCGGTTGAGACAACATAGACTTCAAGGCAAACTGAAGCTGACTTCTCTCTTCCTCGTATATGACAATGCTGATTGTCTTTCAAAAGTATTTGACAGTTCTGACTGTCTGCCGATGGTGAGTCTGATTCCGTATTCAGTAGGTAGATAGCTGAGGAAAGTCTCGAAGATCGGCTACGAGTTCGATGGCTTGCTCTGCTGAGTCCAGTTCCATCGACTCTTTCGATATCTTGCTCGTCTTGAGTCCAAAGATCACTGAGTCTTCTACTTCTAATGTTAAGGCAGATAATCTACTGAGCGCCTTGATCAGAGCAGAGTGTCTACTGAGTCTGAAACCTCAGAGACAAATAACGATTACAACGGAATGGTTCACCAATCAGATAGGGTTTTGGGATCTTCAAATCTTCTCAACAATCAGAGCACTAGGCTGCTGAGCATGGTTCAGTATAGAAGATAGAATCATTTCCCACTAAGTAAGAATATGCTGAGGATAGAATCATCACCCAACAATATTATACCGAAAATATCCTTTAAAATCGTTGACTAACAGTTGACTAACAAAAAAAATTAACAGAAGGACCAATTCTTTTAAAATTCTATAGTTTGGGGACCAATTAACTAAAATAAATAAATAAGGGACCAAATTGGCCAAATACGCATAGTTTGGGGACTAAAAAATCCAATTTGCGTATAGGAAAATGGGTATAACAGCATAATACCTAAAAGTTATTATGTCCCATTTCATACACATTTGGGTGTTTCGTTCCCTCTAGAAAATTCCTGATATTTGACCTTTTTTATTAAAATATTTTATTACATGTAAGCCACGTATAACAAGGTTAATAATGTGTGAAGTTGAATATTGAACGGTATATTAAAATGGAATATAACATAGGTTAATATATATTTGAAGTGGAATATTAAACTGTATATTAAAATGGAATTTTTTTTATGATGAGGAACCTATAACTGTTATTTTTGATGCGTAAATGATAAATTTCATTCTTATATAATAGCCTGCAAACCATATAAGAATGTTAAACTACCCTTAATATGAGGGGTGACAGAGTCACCCTTAAAATGGGATAATGAAATGTGTGAGCCCCTCAACCCAACTACTAGTCATATTATTGAGATTCAATTCAAAGAAATTTAAAACTATACGACTCCAAGTGTATGTTTTTCAAAAGCCTAATCATTACAGGTATCCTTTATATGAATTCGGATCTTCTATCCCATTTTTGGTGTTTCACTCGATGATCCACCATTCATGCGGTGCCACGCGTGCATTAATGGACCATGTTACCAGTAAAATATTATTTATTTAATGATAATATGATCTACCAATATACGCATGGCACCGCGTGATTGGTGAGCCACCGAATAAGACATCAAAAATTGGAATAGAAAATCCTAACCCTTTATATTGCAGAGGATATGGATCTGTCAATTGATTTGCATAAAGTAAAGAGATAGAGAGATAGATACACATCTGAGAGTGTCTTTCTTTGACATTATTGTACAGTTGCCAAGTTGCTGTCTTGTCAGAAAACGCACCACCACTCTCATCCTCCTCCTCCTTCCCACCCTCATTTTCTAGGCAATACTCTCACTGTTCTATTTTATTAATTCATTTTCTTTTTGACACAAAAATTAAGAAAATTATTTATTGTGTGTAAAATGGATAAACTAAGGAAATTAATTCATTTTCTTTTTGATACGAAAATTAAGAAAATTAAGAAAATTATTTATTGTGAGGTCCACTTGAATATATTAGAATATTATTTTAAGTTAAAAAAGGAAAGTAGACTAATGGAGTGGAACGACTCAAAAAGAAAAGGTGGACTAATGGAGTAAAATAGAGGGAATACTATTTCTCTTCACGATTTTTCTTGCTAAAAATTTGCCAGTTGGGATTTGAAGTACATGCTTATTTTCTAACACAATTTCGTAGGCGAGTTTTAATTAAAATGTCCAATGAAATTAGATGTATTTAGCAGGTAAGTTATTGTTACCGTGACAAGAAAAAACAATTAATATTTCGCTCTCTTTTTTACAAAATTACAAATTATATATTTTTAATTCTAAATTCTGGATCGTCTATCTTAATCATTCATTTATTCTGTAATATTATTTCATTGTAAAGAAAATTATAAGCTAAAATTGAATTTATAGTTTAGTATTTATGATATGAAAAAAATGAAGAAAGGGACGATAGTACTTTTGCACTAGAGAATTTAATTGTAAATAGGCAATTCAAACAGTGTGAATGAGACATAAAAAAGCTACCCGCATCAGTCATCAATAATAATTATTATGATTAAGATACATTTCTATTAAAGCATAGAAAATTTAATGTGGACCTAATTGTGACCCAAATTAAATGTAGTTGATTATACCAGCATGTGACACTACTTAGCTGTAAAAATTAATTGCCACATGTGATGTGCCATTGTACACACGTATTAATTTGAACTTAGGTCGTACTATAATCATTTGATTTTGTCAATTCCAATTTGATAGTGATGCCCACACAGAATAAATGAAATTTTAGTATTAGAGATAATTATATGTCAATGATTTTATTAGTACGCATTCCATTCATTGGTGTCTCAAAGGGATTCTAGCTCAAAAACACTGCACTAAAATATACTCCCTCTGTCCCACTAATCTTGCAATATTGGGATTTCGATACGGATTTTAAAATAGTGGGTGTAAAAATATTAATTAGTGTTGTAAAGTAAAATATTAAGGGGTTCACTTCTTTAAATGATGTAGTCAACTCATTTTCTTTCTATATTAGGTAATATTGCAAGACTGGTGGGACACCTCGAAAATGAAATGTTGCAAGATTGGTGGCATGGAGGGAGTAGTATTTAACTTTATAATCTTAAATTATTAATACGAATTCTAAGTATGTGTTTGGTTGAGTAGAGAAAATGAGAGGAAATAAATAGGTGAGAAAAAATTACGTATGAGAATATATCGATTTGTGTAAGAGAAAAAGAAAAGAAAGAGAAGAAAAAGAGGTATTTTCTCCCCCCTTCATTCTTTGGTTGTACAGAATGTGAGAAGAGCAAAATGATGTTTGTTGGGTATGAGATTCAGTATGATAGGTTTTGAAGATTCAAAAATCCTAGTTGAATGATGAGCCTTATATAATGTAATAGCTTAGTTGAGTTCAACATGTTAGTAACTCAGTAGGCTAGCTAAAGTTCAGTAGCTAATAGGTTCAGTAGAATATCAAGTGTCAGTAGAAAGAACTTAGAATCAAGGAACTCAGTTGGGAATGTTAGAACCCAATGAATCTGCAAAGGAATTCGAGTCTCATACTGAATATCTCTGAAGAATGTCAGTAGAAGACGATTTAGAAAAAGGTCCGAGGAATCAGATGAAGTCAACTCAGCATGCTCTTGGAGGAATATTCTTCAACATGTATGATATTTCAGGTATAAGGACAGTACCCATATTTTTAGTTGAAAACTACGCGGTATGGCGTGTAAGGATGAAGGCGCACTTAACGTCGCTGCATGACTGACGTCCTGGAGAAGGGACCTATTGTTCGATGGTCAACAATGTCGAACTTGCAACTGTGGCAGCAACAGATGCTAGAACCGGCGAGAAGGTTCCCAAGGACAAGAGCCTCTTTACACCAGAAGAAAGAAAGCTGCACAACCTTGACTCAGTCACACGTAATTCGATACTGATAGCGCTAAGTGGCTCTTATCTCGAGAGGGTGCACGACTGCAAAACTACAAAGGAGCTCTGGGATGCTCTCACAGTGCTAAGTCAAGGAATTCCACAGATCAAAGAAAACAAACTAGAGTTGGAGCTGCAAAAGCTCGAAGCATTTGCAACGATTCTCGGAGAGTCAATTAATGATTTCAGCGTTAGATTCACAAATCAGATCAACATCATCAATGGGCTGAGAAAAACATTCAACAACAAGGAGACCAATACCAAAATTCTAAGGGCTCTTTTGCTACTTGTTTGTGAAGAATTGACTTAAGCTTTGTTACTCCTGATTATATATTTTCAGAACTAAATGCAGATGAGTTTGAGTTCAATCTTCTGCATACTCTCAGTGCTGATACTGAAATGTCAATTGATCATGCATATTAGGCAACACTCAGCACACTTGGACCAAGTCCCTCAGTCAGAAGTCAATCAGCTGGAAGCTCAATGACGATCCCAACCGCTGATAACTTAGCTGAGAAATATGCTCTCCTTGCAGTTAAATACCAAAAGGAAGAAGGACAAGCTCAGAAAGATGAAAAGAGCTTCAAAAAGCTATCAAGGTAAGAGAGAAAATAGTCATCCGAAAGGTGAATCTAATTCTCTACCTGATCGCAGGAACACTGAGACTGCCTCCAGTAGAAATAATGAGACACCAAGGAAAGAAGTCAGGAGCTCAACGTGTTACAACTACAAAAAAAAATGGACATTATCAATATGAATGTCCAAAGCTCACGGCTGCTGAAAGAGCTGAAAGGAAAGCTAGAAGAGATAAATTCATCAGAAAAAGGCAAACCTATATAGCCGGAGAACTATCCAATTGCACGAGCGATGGAGAGCTATTCATGGAATCATCTGATGATGAAGCTACATTCATGGCAATCGAAACCGAAGATATTGAACTGTGTCTTATGGTTGAAGAAGAGGCTGAGGTAAATTCTAATCCTAATATATGAGCCTCTTCACCACGCACACACGACACAAGCTCTGTTGCAGGTGAACCTCTAGATGTGGTTCTAGCATATGAAGATCTGTTGGAAGAACAAATTCAGATGAGCACTCAGTTCAATAGAACACTCTGGAGCTGGAACTCCTGAGAGCTGAAAATCAGAGACTTTCAACGAGAAGTCATGACTCTACTAAGTCTGAAGGACTTGTCTTGAGATAAAAAGGAAGAGATTAATTCTCTGATAATTTAGTATCAACAACAAGAATCACATATCTCATTTCTGAACAAGGACAACTCTGAGAAAGAGACTGAAATTGTCAGTCTAAAGGACAAGCTCGCACAGTCCAGAGCTGGGTACGAAGCTCTGAGAAAAAGCGATGATGTTTGGAGAACCTTAATGACTGATCAATACATAGGAGCTAAAGCAAAGCTTGAGAAGTTGCTGAGATCACAAAGACCATGCTCCACAAAGGAAGGACTTGGTTACACCTATGAAGCAACTACTTCTGGACAAAAAAGCTCAGATCATCTGGCTGAAAGATTTATCCAAGGGGGAACCCAATATGCTGAATCTTCAACCCCTAAGAAAAAGAACAAACAAAAGATGACAGCACCTCAGCTCAGCTACCAGAAGATGACCCGAGGTTCAAGCCCAAAAACACTCAGATCCAACTCTTGGGAAACCAAGAAGGTTAGATGGGAAGAACAGTATGGCTACCCACAACGAACACATCCAGCTCAGTATGGATCATATTATTATGAGCCTAGCATCAAAAGCCCTAAGGTTCAGAAGAAGAAGAAACCTGAGCCTCAGAAAACAAAGAAGTCTGCATCTCCCGGTTCAGCAAAGAAATCAGCTGACAACAAGGGCAAAAAGATATTTGAAGCCACCAAGGTTATCAGACATATTTGGGTCCCAAAGTCCAATAACCTCTGAGGACCCAACCTGAACCCAAAGGGAACCTGAATTTATTTTTATCTTGCAGGTGCTAAAGGACCATTGGATCATGGGCAGCGGATGCTCAAGACACATGATGCATCAAAAGAATCTGCTGACCAACTACGTTCAGCAAGAAGGAGCCAGAATTAAATTTGACGACAACTCAGAAGGATGCACAAGGGGGTACGGAACACTAAAGATAGGAACTATCAGAGTTCCCAGAGTATCATATGTTGAAGGACTTCAACATAATCTCCTTTCAGTCAGTCAATTATGTAGTAACGCCAATAAAGTGACTTTTGACGCAGTTTTTTGTGATGTTCTTGACAAATCTACAGGAAAATCAGGCTCGCGGAGAAGAAATATCTATTATACTAATTGGAATACCGTTGAACCTAAAGCATGCTTGCTAGCACATACAAAGTCAAATGATAGAACAACATGGCTGTGGCATAGAAGATTAAGTCATCTGAACTTCAAAACAATGAGCAAGCTAACAAGAAATGCTAAAGTCCGATGACTGCCCAATGAAGTATTCAAAAGACATAAGAATTGTGAAGCATGTATGAAGGGAAAGCAAACCAGATCAAGAAATCCGCCAATTCTGTTAAGTCATCTGAACTTCAAAACAATGAACAAGCTAGCAAGAGATGCTAAAGTCCGAGAACTGCCCAATGAAGTATTCAAAAGACATTAGAATTGCAAAGCATGTATGAAGGGAAAGCAAACCAGATCAAGCAATCCGCCAATACCGTCACCGTCTACTGATGGGATCCTTCAGCTGCTCCACATAGACTTATTCGGGCCAGTCTCCACAGTGACGATCAGAGGCAAGAAATATGCTCTTTTAGGTATTTATGACTATTCAAGATATACTTTGGTGATTTTCATCGCCAATAAGTCTGGCGTCTAAACTGAACTGCTAAAACTACTGAAACGACTAAGAGTCGAGAACGACATCAAGATTCAAAGAATATGCTCAGATTGAGGAACAGAGTTTCTAAACTCGATGGTGAAAGACTACTGTGAAGCTGAAGGGATTCAGCACGAAACCTCAATATCACGCACGCCTCAGCAGAACGAGCTTGCTGAAAGGAAGAACAAAACACTCAAAGAAACAGCAAGAACGTTACTCGCAGACTCAGGTCTGCCATCAAAGATTTGGGCTGAAGCTACTGACACAGCATGTTATACTGAGAATCGGTCTTTATTGAATTAGATGTACATGAAGACACCATATGAACTATGGAAAGGGAGAACACCATTTATTTTGCATTTCCATATCTTTTGTTGGTCGTGCTTTATCCAAAATAATGGAAATGATCAGTTAAAGGTCTTCGATAACAAGGTAGACCAAGGGGTATTCTTAGGATACTCTAGGGTCAGCAAAGCTTTCAGGGTCTTTAAGTACCGGATACTTTGCATGGAGGAAAACCCTCATGTTGTAATTAATGAATTTACTTTCGAGAACAGGAAACAAAGCTCTCAGCAAGATGCTGAAGAGTTCAGCAGCAAGCTACAGGATCTAAGCTTAAAAGATAATATAGAAAAGATCCAGCATTGTTGGGATGATAATTCAGATCATGAAATTCAGAACCACCCAACAAGCAATGTAGCTGAACCGATTGATTCTTCTGAATAGAATCAGTCCCAGGTAACTCAAGTCGATAAAGAAACCCCAATGGTGACTAAGACCTCCACTGAGAATAACAACTCAGCGGGAACTATTATTTCTCCTGGGCTGAATGCCCTGAACCTAGTGACTCAGTAGTTCAAATATCTAGTACATGGAGAATCATCATAATCATAATTATACAAACCAAATCAGTAGGGTTCAAGATTCTACTACCCCCCCCAAACCCCTATCTACGAGCTAGTCCCTAGCACGAAAATAGAGTGAAATAAAGAAAAATGGGTAAATGAATCTTCCTTGATGTTTAGGTGATGTTCGATCGATCTACAAATGCGAAGCTTGATCTGGCAGGCTCAGATCCAGAGTTAATCCCCACCATATCAGCTCCCCTGCTGCTCTGATATAGCTTATTATGCATTAGAAATCAATCGGTAAAGCATATATGTCAATTTTCCTCCTCGTTTTTTTTATGAAAGCAATAAATCTAACTAAGAAAACTAGAAAAACTCACAAACGTGGGTTGCCTCCCACGAAGCGCTGTTGGTTAGAGTCTTTGGCTCGACTTTGCTGAATCAGATTAGAAACTTGGCGACTTTGGACGCCCGACTACAGCCTTGTCCAACGCCTCCTTTGATGATGCTCCACAGACATCCTTCACCTTGAAATGTTTTTTGTTCGTGGATTCAACAACTTCACCACGCCATGCGACAAAACGTCCACCACATGAAATGGTCCGGAGAATGTAGAACTTGGTTATCCTGGAAAAACTCTAGAACCATCGTCATATCAAAGAACTTTAAGACCAGGATAGAGTGTTTTACCCAGCATGCTCTTCCCACAAGCAGCTTTAGTGTGTTTGACATAGATGGTTTTCTTCGGGAACATGTATTTTTGATCTTCAACACATTCATCAAAGTTCAGAACACCAACATCAGTTGACTCCTCATCGAATAATGTGTGTATTCCTAATCTATCTGTACCATCAGAATCCTTCACTACATCAAATTCAGGCTGCACAAAGTTAACTTCAGCAGTTGAGGCATTAGTTCCCAATGTGGTTGGAGCTAGTGCTTTGAATTGTGTAACCTCCCCTAAGACTTCAATCCTCACAGTTCGTGATGGTACATCAACACAAGTCCTAGTGGTTGCCATAAATGGCCTCCCTATGAGGATAAGCTGGTCACTTAGCCCTCGAGAAGTATCATCTGCATCAAGAACAATAAAGTCAACAGGAACAATAAACTTGTCTACCTTTACCAACAAATCTTCTACAATCCCCATTGGGGTCTTCACCGAGTTATCAGCAAATTGAAGCCTCATAGGTGTAGGCTTCAAATTGTTAACTCCCAACGTTTTGCAGATAGAGTAGGGCATGAGGTTGATACCAGCTCCAAGATCTAGCATTGCTCGTGTAACTCTATCAGTCCCCATGGAGATTGAGATCAGAAAACTACCTGGGTCCTTCATCTTACGTGGTAAATGAGGTAAACCAACCAATGAACATACAGATTGTGGTGTCAATGCACGTGTCACCTCCTCATAGTTCCTCTTGTTTGTGCTAAGCTCTTTGAAGAACTTCGCATGACTTGGCACATTCCTGATAAGGTCTAAAAGGGGAAGATTGATGTTAACCTTAGAAAGTATATTGAAAAGGGTAGGGAATTGCTTATCTTGCTTGCTTCCTTTCAGACGCCCGGGAAATGGTGGGGGAGGCTTGTATGGGTTACTCGCCTTGTGTAAAGCGGGTTTTTCTACAAGATTCTTCTCTTTCCCTTTATCTTGTTCAGTCAAGGCTTCCTCATCCTCTTTGACTACGCCATCCTGCTTGATGTTTTCCTCAAGGGGTGAGTCTTCAGGAATGTAATATGGCTTTTCAATCTCCTTGCTATTCCTCAATATGTGGATAGCCTTTGCTTGCTGTGTTTGTCCAGGTAGTTCCCCTTGTTGCATTTTAAGCAAAGCAACTTCCCGTGCTAGCTGGCCAAGTTGAGTCCCCAAATTTTTGGAAGTTGCTTCCACGTTCTTGACAGAAGTGGTGAGTGTCTCCATTTGCTCCCTAGAACTCTTCATAAAGGAGTTTAAGGTGTCTTGCAAGATGGCAATAGAATTCTGTTTAGCTTCCTCAATCTTTGGCTGAGGCGAGAAGATGATGTGCATCCAAAGTGCTGTTGCTGATTGGTATTCTGTCCTCCATAATTCTGGTAACTCTTATAGTTGGGATTGTACCCTTGCTGCTTATGGACAAAATTTTGTTGAGGCCTCTGTATTGCTTTCGCTCCTCCCATTCCAGATGTTCTATGCCTTGTCCCCAATTAGCTTGTTCCTCTTCAAATTGGCTATGGATGATGTTAAACTGGCATTAGACAGTTTAGTGTTGTGGATCATCACAAATGGTACATACCTCGCCAATCTTTGGGGCTTGTACTTGTCTCTACTTGAGCTCCTTGATTTCTTGTCTAAGCAGTTGAAGCTCCTTAATAGTATCATTCGCGTACGCAGCCCGCACATCCTGCGTTCCATGTTGTCTCACACTCTGACTTCTTTGTACAGAATGAGCCTTCAACGTCTCAAAAAGCTCATGCAATGCACTTGGGGTCAGTGCAAGAATGCCTCCGGGAGCCATGTTGTCAACCATAATCTGACACGACAAGAGCAATCCATTGTAGAAGAACTCATTCAGCATCGCGACCTGGTAATTATGATGTGGGCATTGGATGAGGAGTCCTTTGAATCTATCCCAAGCTTCATGGTATGTCTAATTGTCAAACTGGGAGAAAGTAGCAATCTGCTGCCTCAACTCGTGGCTCTTGCTATGGGAGTAGTATCGCTCTGTGAATGCTTTGAACACGTCCTCCATTGTCCGCAAAGAATTAGCAGGCAGTGTGTTCAACCAATTCTTGGATTTATCCTTCAGAGTGTAGGGAAAGAATCGTCTTCCCAATTGATCAGTAGTGAGCCCGCTGAGAGGAAGAGTCCCCAGTGTAGCATAGAACTCCCTCATATGAGCAAGAGGATCTTTAGTTGCTAGCCCATAGAAAGATGGTAGCATATGGTAGTAGATAGGCTTCAGATCATAATTCCTTGCGGTCTGTTCTAGGACGATGCAGGTGGTATTGGCTCCAAGTAGCGGCCCTGTGTAGTCTCCCTTCAACCTCTCTGGCTTAGGATTGTTCTCAATCGCTCCATTACAATTTTTTCTTCCTGTTCTTTCCACGTAACTCGAGTCCCCACTCTGTGTATGTTATCGATAAAAGGCACAAGTTCTGGATTTTGCGACCTTCTACCGTGCATAAACCTATAGAAAACTCAAAGAGTAAGACTCGACACAATAAAGAAAAGAAGAAATAGTAACCAACGTAAAAAATAAAATCTAAACAAATAAACAGCTAGTAAAAAGAATAATCAAAACGATTGAGTCCCCGGCAACGGCGCCAAAAACTTGATGAACAAATTATAATTCTCGCAAGTGCATGAATCTGTATAGTACCTAATCTAGCAACTCCCGAGGTCGATCTCACAAGGACTCAGCTGGGTTCTAATTATCCTAATTATTTCACTATCTACTTGGTCCTAAACTGGGTTTGGTTTATTCTAAACTACTGAATTAAAATAGCAAGAAAGTAAAAGCAAAGTGAAGTGGCTTAATGGGTCTGGTTTTAAGATTGATGAATGTTGGTCCGGAGACGAGAGTAAGGTGTAGAGGGGGGGGGGGTGAATACACCTGAGTACTGTTTCTTTTTCTCAAACGCGAAGGACAGCTGTGCTGTTGGTTGCTACTGATGAACAATGTCAAATAGTAACCTTCTGATCGCGGGTCAGAGTGTGCCAACTACTGAGTCTCTTCTACTGACTTTTGTCAGTACTTGATTCTCAGACGAAGACTTGGTGCGGATAAGTGTGTAGGGCCCGGAGATTTCGTCTCAGTTGAAAACGTGATTTTCACAAGTTAAATAATTTTGGCTCATGCACTTTTAGAATACGTTTTATGCAATATATGAGTTTGTAAGATATTTGTATGCAATGCAATAAAACAGTAAACGACACAAGCAATTTTTAACGTGGTTCGGATACGCAAGATCCTACGTCCATGGTCCTGCTGAACAGGAGGTCTTATTGATTTATCTGAGCAAGCCTCAGCAAGGTATCTGTGCACTGGACAGACCCTTCTAAGTTATAGTCCTTAGCGACTTTACAAATCAAACATAAGTTTGAAGGGGAGGGGATTTTCTCCAACTATGAAGGAGTTCTTACAATAAGAACAATCACTAAATGTGAACTCCTTCAAGATTCTAAGCTATAGATATAAACGATTGAACTTAGATAGAGAAGAGGGATCTAAAGAAGGAAACTCTAGAGAGAAGAACTAAAGATATTCTGCTAGGCAAGTTCTTCGCTGGATCTTCTTGAATGCACTAGAGTATTTCGAAAGCTTGAGCGTATTGTCCCTTTGATATCCCATGCGTGGAGCTCGGAAGTGCTTCTCTATTTATAGTTGTGACCTAGGCATTTGCCCGTTGGAGAGGACGATGCCACGTGTCACAATCATCCAAGGAAAACGGTCATATGTTCGAATTGTTACAACAGAGTTGTTGGTTATTGTGCATGAGAGCAGCTTTAGTTGGTCAGAGCAGGTAAAGCTTAGACGGCTTCTCATTGGTCGAGGTTTGTGGTAGGTGAGATCTGTTAGACATCGGTCTTCATCAGAGTTGACTCTCACTCATCCTCGTATGATCTTCTGCTGACTTTCGAATGATGTTAAAAGCTGTGTCGTTTCCTATCGGATACAGTAGACCTGATATGGTCTCTGTCTTCTTCGTCTGAGTCGGCTGATAGTAACTGTTCTACTGAGTGTAGTCAGCTGATGACTCTGAAGGTACTGAGCTTTGTATAAAGAGTTTTTCTACTGATGTCGGTCAGCTGATAATATGTCTTCTACTGAGTGAAGGTCAGCTGATGACTTGAGAACATAAGCTCTTACATTGATGACGTGGGGTTCTGGAAAGTAAGCTTCCTACTGAACATCAGTCCAACATTTACCCCGTACAGGACTTAGGCACAGAAGATAATGAAAAATAAAATATGTCTAGCCTATTACATCATCTAGTCATATTGACACTACACTACGGATATAAGCTGGGTTTTGGGATCTTCAGTTCCATATCATGAAAACTAAGATTTCCCCCAATACTGTTTTCCCAAATATTACTAAGTATCCTCTACTGACTCATAACCCAACAATTTCCCCCTAATTGATGATGTCAAAACCTTTATAAATTTTAAGAATATTAAGTCCCAAACTACTGACATAATAAAGACTTTAGTCGGAACTGAGCGAATAACTCAAGGTAGTCAGCAGCTGAAAGATAGGCACATCAGAAAAACTGTTATGTGTGAGTGTGTGTCAGATCACTTCAGTGATCAGTTGTGATAAAGATAAAGCAAACAAAAGCCGTAAGACAGTGAGTGATTGTCTGGCTAGAAGAAAGAACTGATATATATGAGAAATGGATTACACAGCCCTAACTTCTATACAAGAGATAAAGAACTACTGCTATCGCCTGAACTTCTTGGTCTTGCTTTTGAAATCAGCAGACTTGGCAGCAGGAGGTTCCAAACCGTAGGATTTGTAGATTCTGGCACGGAGGGTCTAGATATCCTCAAGATCGTCGGGCAACTGAGGACTAAGATTATAATGGCGTACCGCTGAGTCGACCACATCTTCAATCTCCTTGGTGCAGAGTACACCACAAGAGGTCATGGGGGGGGGGACAATTTTCTGTAATCAGGAGCAACGAGAGGCAGCTTCTCCTTTGCTAGGATCAGTTGAACTTGGGCTCTGAGTTTGGCGTTGGATTGATGAAGGAATTCATCGAAGAGTTGATCAGCCGGAACCGCAGTCGGATAGCATTGCCAAACGTAGTATCCTTTGAAGAACTCTATCTTCAGTTCCTCCCATTCCTCGTTCAGGTTTCAATGTATCCATTTGTCTGCATGGCGGTGAGGAGTCTTCTTCTGATAAGTAGCTCTTGGTGCGCCTCGCCTGTAGTACTTGGAAGACCTGGGCACCAGTTTTCTCCAGTCGAGAACTGGTTCATTGGCCATTTTGTCAGTCAGCTCTACGATCTTGGCCAAATCTTCCAGTCTCTTTTTCTCTCTGAGGGTCGCAGCTCTAGTGTCTCCTCTCCGGAGATTCAGTCCCTACTGCGTCGCCTCCCAGGTGGCTCTGTCCTCTGCCTCCTGCTCAGGAGTAAGTTTAGGAAGATCTTTCATTCTCTGAGCAAGGAGCTGAAGGTCAGTATCAGAAGCAGCCTGCTCGTCCTGAGCCTTTTTCTTCTTCTGCTCTTCCAAGAGCTTTCTAGCTTGGCTCTTGGACGCTCTGACAGTAGGTTGTTTCTTCTTTTTGGCCTTCTGAGCCTGTGCTTCAAGCTGTCGCTCATGATCGAGCTCGTCCTGGAGCTTTTGAACGACTTGCTTGTCATATGCCTCCTGCTCCGCTTTTGTTTTGAATTTGGGCGTCGGGGAAGGCGGAGGAGTTGATTCAGTACTCAGGCGACAGCTGGTTCTTCGGAAACGCTGCCTTGAATACATAGTTAGACAAGCCGCTGAATCGGCAGAGATACTGATCGATCTCTGATTCCTTGTAACCAGTGACGAGGATCCTTCATCGACTGATCGATCTCCGATTCCTTCTCAATTCCGATTTCGGTGAGTGAGAAATAGCTTCTCGAAGTTTGTTGCACAAAGTGGTGGAGATAATATATCTTTGAATTTGAAAGGAATTCTCCATTGATGGCCATGATTGTCTCCATTGATGGTCATGATTGTCTCTATTGATGGTCATGATTGTGTAATCGCCATTATGGTGATTGAATGGCATTTAATCCTCCAAGGTGGTGTAGTCCCTATAAATAGGAGTGGTAGAAATCATTTCATACACACCACAAGCATTATTCATCTCATCTTCTAGCATTAGTTCTAAGTTCAAAGCTTGGTCCTCGCCATTCGTCTAGTTCGCCGGAGCTTCTTATATTGCGGTGCTGCCTATAACAAGACGAAAGTCGTTTCATCTTTGGGGAGATCACGCCTAAACCGAGAGCACTACCGGGGCGTTTATCTCTTGCGGATAGAGAGCTTTTCTCGACTCAGCTTTATATTTGGTTCTTGTTTACTTCTTGTTTAAAGTTGTAATATTTCCATTTCCATTTCACGGGTTTTTGTGTTTCAGCAGATTACACTATCTTATTTTCTAACAATCGCAAGAGATAAATCGACCTTGTTGCCGGGAACAAAAACCGAAACTTAAACCTACCTTAGTTTGGAAATGGCGTCTTCATCCCCTACATCATCCTCCACCGGAGTCCCTTTTCCCGTGGTCACTTCCGTCGGCATCTCCGCTGCAGGATTTGGTGGACCACCTCCAATTTCGTTCGTGACTTCTTCAACATCAAGTGCCACATTGCCATCATCCAACATGGCCGCCATCTCCACCTTGGCCGCCATGTCATCCGCTACTAATGACTAGATTGTGAACAATCTACGTGATGTAACTCATGAATTTATGTCCTCTTCGGTGACACCGTTTATCCCTTTTAGGACGTTGAACTACCTTGGAGGGGTGGGGGGCTCGACCCCAACTTTACCGGCGTCGTTCCACTCTTCGAGAGCATTGCCCGCTGCCGAGAAGCCACCACAATTTGGTGGGGCCGACTTCAAACGTTGGCAACAAAAGATGTTGTTTTATTTAACAACACTAGGATTTGGAAACATCCTCAAGGAAGATGGTCCCGCACCTCCAAGTGTAAATGAGGAGAACATGCAAGTCTCCATTGCCTACGAAAATTGGCGCGCTTCCGACTATTTGTGTAAAAACTTTTTGTTAAGTGGTATAGTGGATAGCTTGTATAGTGTATATGCAAACATAAAGACCACAAAAGAAATATGGGAGGCACTAGACAAGAGATATTGTACTAATGATGCAGGTACAAAGAAATTTATTGTAGCCCGATTTTTGGACTACAAGATGGTGGATTCCCGACCCATCATAGACCAAGTGTAAGAATTCCAACTAATTGTGCACGAAGTTCATGCTGAAGGGATGTTATTGCCCGACGCATTTACCATGGCAGCCATGATCGAGAAGCTCCCTCCAAGTTGGAAGGACTTCAAAAGCTACCTCAAGCACAAGCGAAAGGAGATGTCGCTTGAAGACTTGACTGTAAAGCTTCGCATTGAGGCTGATGTCCGAGTTCAAGACGTAAAGTCCAAAGCCCCGATGGACCCAAGGGTCCAACTTGTTGGAGAAAGGTGGTGACTCTAACAAGCGAGGGCGTCCCAACGGCAAAGACCATGCAAAGGTAAAGGTCAAACTAGAAGGTTTGACGGAGATTGCTACAATTGTGGCAAAGCGGGTCACATGTCCAAGGACTGTCGAAAGCCCAAGAAGAAGAAGGCGAGACAAGCCAACTTGTGGGAAAAGGACCTCACTTTAGAGGACCTAGCGGCTGTGATCACGAAAGAGGCGAATATTGTCGAGAACCCCGGCCTCTAGTTCGTCGACACTACTACAACCGCACATGTGTGTGGTGATAGAAGCCGCTTCAAGAAATACCGTCCCTGTCAAGGGAGGAAGCTGAACATGGGGAACCAAGCGTCTTCTGACGTAGTTGGAGTTGGAACCGTCGTGCTGAGGATGACTTCCGGCAAAAAATTGATTTTGAATGAAGTGCTTCATGTTCCGGATATCCGGAAGAACCTTATGTCGGGTTCCGTACTAGTCAAACGGGGTTTTAGACTAGTGTTTGAAGCTGATAAGTTTATCTTATCTAAGTTTGGTGTATTTCTTGGTAAGGGGTATCTTACCGATGGGCTTTTTAAGCTCAACGTAGCGACACTTCGCCAAGTGCCCAAGAATGAAGGAAATAGTAATAATGCTTCTGCTTCTTCTTACTTGACCGAGTGCTCCGATTTATGGCATTGTAGATTAGGACATGTTAATCTAAATGCGATAAAACATCTAGCTAATCTCGATTTACTAAGGGTAAATGAGTTTAATGAAAATAAAAGATGTGAAGTATGCGTAGAAGCAAAAATGGTTAAACTGTCATTTCATTCAGTAGAAAGGAGCACTAAGCCTCTTGAACTTATTCACACATATTTGTGTGATTTGAAGTTTGTGCAAACAAGAGGTGGTAAAAAGTATTTCATCACGTTTATTGCGATTGCACACGTTATTGTTGTCTTTATCTTCTAAGAAGTAAAAATGAGTCAATTGAAGCTTTTAAAAGTTTCAAAGTGGAAGCCGAAAATCAAATAGATTGTCGGATTAAAAATGTTCGAAGTGATAGAGGGGGAGAATATGTAGCTCCATTTGAAGAGTTGTGTAAATCAAGTGGTATTATTCATCAAACCACTGCCCACTATTAGCCACAATCTAAAGGCGTTGCTGAAAGGAAAAATCGAACACTTAAGGAGATGATGAATGCATTGTTAATTAGTTCGGGGCTACTCCAGAACATGTGGGGGAAGCTGTTTTAACAGCTAACTACTTACTGAACAAGATTCCCCTTAAAGGTAAGGATATAACTCCTTACGAGATGTGGAAAGGAAGGAAACCTTCCTATAAATACCTTAAAGTGTGACGGTGTTTGACTAAGGTAGAAGTGCCTCTACCTAAGCAAGTTACAATCGGACCTAAGACCGTCGATTGTATCTTTATCGGATATGCTTTGAATAGTAGTGCCTATAGATTTATTATTCATAAGTCGGAAGTTCCCGATATGAATGTGGGAACAACTATTGAATCAAGGAAAGCTATTTTCTTTGAGAATGTTTATCCATGTAAGGATAAGGTTGAATCTAGCTCTAATGCTAGAACGAGAGATGAAGCTACTAGTTCTAAGCTAGGAGGGGTTGAACTAGTTTCACGAAAATGACCTAGTTCTGACCTAGAAGCTCTTGAACTGAGACGTAGCACGAGAGCAAGAATTGCTAAGGACTTTGGTCCGGACTATGTGGTGTTCCTCTTAGATGAGGAACCAAGGTCTGTTAATGAAGCTCTTACGAGACCTGATGGACCATTTTGGAAAGAAGCTGTCCAAAGTGAGATTGATTCCATTATGCAAAATCATACGTGGGTGTTAGCAGATTTGCCAGAAGGTTGTAAGCCCTTAGGATGTAAATGGATCCTAAAAAGAAAATATAAGGCTGATGGTTCAATTGATAAATATAAGGCCCGTTTAGTTGTAAAGGGTTTTAAGCAAAGGGAAGGGTACGATTTTTTCGATACCTATTCGCTCGTCACTGAAATAACTTCAGTCCAGGTGTCTTTGCTTTCGATTCTTTGCTTTGCACAATCTTGAAATTCACCAAATGGATGTGAAGACTGCTTTTCTAAATGGAGATTTAGAAGAGGAAATTTATATGGAACTACCTGAAGGTTTTGTGGTACCTTGTCAAGAAAGAAAGGTATGCAAGTTGGTTAAGTCCCTATATGGATTAAAACAAGCCTTTTTACAGTGGCATTTGAAGTTTGACGAAGTTATGATGTCAAACGGATTCAAGATAAATGAATGTGACAAATGTGTTTACATAAAGGATACGAATAACGATTTTGTTATTGTATGTCTTTATGTTGATGATATGCTAATTATGGGACGTAACAGTCAAGTGATTAATGAAACCAAGCGCATGTTGAAAATAAATTTCGACATGAAGGACATGGGAGTGGCTGATGTTATTCTTGGAATAAAAATCCAAAGAACTCCCGAGGGAATTATTCTATCACAGTTTCATTATATTGAGAAAGTGCTTAAGAAGTTCAATACCTATGATGGTTTGCCGGTAAAGACTCCTCTAGAAGTTAATGTTCACTTGAGCAAGAATAGGGGTGATCCGGCTGCTCAAGAGGATAATGCTAGAGTCATTGGTTGTCTTATGTACATCACGAATTGTACGAGGCCCGATCTAGCATGTCCGGTGAACAAACTGAGTCGCTATACGAGTAATCCGAGTAGAGAGCATTGGAAATCTCTTGTAAGAGTTCTGAGGTATTTGAAATACACTCTTAACTTTGGGTTGCACTACTCGAGACATCCCCCAGTACTTGAAGGGTACTGTGATGCGAATTGGATATCCGACACAAAAGACTCATTGTGTACTAGTGGTTATGTGTTCACTATAGGGGGAGGAGCTATGTCGTGGAGATCCACGAAACATACGTGCATAGCCCAATCCACCATGGAATCTGAATTTATTACTTTAGATAAGGCCGGTGAGGAGGCCGAATGGCTACGTAATTTTCTTGAAGATATTCCATGTTGGATAAACCCGTACCACCTGTGATGATTCACTGTGATATCCAAGCGGCTATTGGTAGGGCCAAGAGTGGGTTGTATAATGGTAAGTCGAGACATATTCGTCGTCGACATAATACTGTTGGGTTATGAGTCAGTAGATGGTAGTCAGCTGTTTGTGGTTAAAATAATATTGGGGGAAATCATAGTAGTACTATGGAATTGAAGATCCCAAAACCCAGCTGATATCAGTAGTGTAGTGTCTCGATAGGATTAGATGATGTATGGGTTTTCGTGATAGTTTATCTTTTTGTCTAAGTCCTGTACGGGGTAAACTGTTGGACTGATCTTCTGACGAAGTTACTTTCCAGAACCACACGTCATCAGTGTAATCGCTTGCATTCTTCTGTCTTCAGCTGAATCTGTCCTCAGTAGAAGATTCTTCATCAGCCGGTAGACATCAGCAGAAGAACTTAATGCAAATCTCAGTACCTTCGAAGTCATCAGCTGACCTACCAAAGCCTTATCAGCTTGTCAGTCGACTCAGCCGAAGAAGATAGAGACTGTCCTAAGTCTACTGTGTCCGATAGAAAATGACCCAATCACTCAAGTCATTTTGAAGTTCAGCAGAAGATCATACGAGGTTGTGGAATAGTCAACTCTGAACACTGACACTTCTCACCTACCACAAACCTCGACCAATGAGAAGCCGACAACGTTTTACCTGTTATGACCAACTAAAGCTGCTCTCATGTACAGTGTCAACTGCCCAACTGCAACAATTCAAAAAATATGGCCGTTTTCTTTGGAAGCTTATGACACGTGGCATCGTCTTCTCCAACGGACATATGCCTGCTCACAACTATAAATAGAGAAGAAAACCGAGCTCCACGCACGGGATAAACAAGGGAAAAACGCTTAAACTCAAGAACACTCTAGCAAACTTGAAAGATCATCCAGCGAAGAACTTGCCTTCATAGAATGTTTCTAGTTCTTCTCTCTAGAGTTATTTAGATCCCTTTCTTCTCTAGCTAAGCTCATTGCCAAATTTATAGCTTAGAAATTTCGAAGGAGTTCACTTTCTGTGAATTGTTCTTATTGTAAGAACTCCTTCTTAGTTGGAGATCATCCCCTCCCTTTTGAACTTAGGTTTGAATTGTAAAGTCGCTAAGGACTATAAGTTAGAAGGGTCTGTCCAGTGCACAAATTCCTTGCTGAGACTTACTCAGATAAATCAACAAGTTCTCCTGCCTTGTCAGGACCGTGGACGTAGGATCTTGCGTATCCGAACCACGTTAAATTGCTTGTGTTATTTACTATTTTATTGCACTGCATACAACTGATTAAAAATCATATCTTTGCATAAAACGTATTTTAAAAAGCGCACCAGCCAAAAGACTTTAACTTGCGAAAATACGTTATCAACTGAGACGAATCTCCGGGCCCTACACACTTATCCGCACAACATCTTCGACTGAGTTTCAAATACTGACAAAAGTCAGTAGGAGAGCTCAGTAGCTGACACACTCTGACCCGTGATCGAAGGTTACTATCTGGCACTGTTCATCAGTCGCAACTAACAGCTCAGCTGTCCTTCACGTTCTGAGAAAAGAAATTGTGATCAGGTGTATTCACCCCCCCCCCTCTACACCTGACTATCGTCTCCGGACCAACAATTGGTATCAGAGCACACGGTGTTCTACTGATCACCTGTTCTGTACTACTGGTCTTCTCGAACAGATCCTGAAAATGATTTCACTGCACAAGCATCTCTTCTATCATCCTTATACTCGTTCAATATGTTTGATATGTCAGGTATTCGGATGGTGCCGATGTTCTCTATAGAGAACTATACGGTTTAGTGTGTGAGAATGGAGGCACACCTTACATCGCTGCATGACAGCATGACGGACGTCCTTGAAACAGGACCCATCGTTCCCATGATTGACAGCATTTAGTTTGCCGCTGTGGGAGGTGTAGGAGCACAGACTGGTGCAAAGATCCCCAAAGAAAAATTTGCCTTCACGCCGGAAGAGAAAAAGCTGCACAACCTCGACCGAGTTGCGCGAAATGCAATACTGACAACGCTCAGTGACTCTCACCTCGGGAAGGTGCAGGACTGCAAAACAACAAAAGAACTTTGGGATGCCCTGGCTGTACTGAGCCAAGGAACCCCACAGATTAAGGAAAATAAGCTCGAGTTAGAGCTACAGAAGTTCAATGCCTTTGCAATGGAGCCCAGTGAAACCATTGATGAGCTAAGCGTCAGATTTACAAATCAAGTCAATGTTATCAACGGGCTGGGGAGGATGTTCACCAACAAAGAGATGAACACCAAGATCTTGAGAGCGCTACCTCGACAGAAGTGGCTTCCATTTGCTACTTATTTACGACGCTCTGATCTTAATGCTCTAACTCCTGATGTTATCTTTTCATAATTAAAAATAGAGGAATTTGAGCACAGCTTACCCCAAAGACTTTCCAGTGCTCCAGCTGACACTCAGATCGACCATGCTTTCAAAGCAACAGTCAGCAAGACTGGACCCAAACCTATTTCCTCCAGCAAGGCAGTGGCCACGATAGAAGCAAAGTCCTCTGAGACTTGAGGCACAGACCAACTCGCACTGATGGCTCTCAAATATCAGAGAGAAAAGGAAAGAGTCAGAAAGCTGAGGAAATACAAAAGAGATTCTCCCTCAGGTAAGAAAGACTATCAGAAAAGGGAAGAATCTAAACCTTCTACTGATTGCAGGAACTCAGAACCTGCTGCAAGTCCATCGAAGGACTCAGCTGGAAAAAGTTGCGGATCATCCTGCTCGCTATAACCGCAAGAAGGAGGGACATTATCGCATAACCGTCCCGAACTCTCGTTGCTCAACGAGCAGAACGGCAGGCCAGACGAGAAAAATTTGCCCAAAGAAGGTAGGCCTACATAGTCGGAGAGATATCCGACAACTCAATCGAGGAGGATACATTTATGTATTCCTCTGAGGACGAAGCTGCATTCGTCGCAGTTGAGATCGGAGAGACGGTTCCCGAAGATACGACCGAATACTTCTCTAATGGCCTGAGAAGAGGCCGAGGTAAATTCTAAACTTAACATATCCTCTTCTTCACACAAGACACACGACACACATGCTCGGTCACGATGAGCCTCTAGATGTGGTACAAGCCTATGACGATCTACTAGAGGAGCGGATTCACCGAGCAGAGTTCAAGCAGAACCATTCGGAAGCTGGAACAAGTAAAGGCTGAGAATCAGAGACTTTCTTCTGATTGTCAGGTCTCTACTGACTCAGAGAATCTGGTTGTGAGACTCAAGCAGGAGATCGAATCTCTTATGACTAAGTCTCAGCTTCAAGAGACTCAGATTTCAGTTCTGACCAAGGACAATTCTGAGAAAGAAACTGAAATAGCCCGACTCAGTCAGAAGCTCAAAGATGTAGAAAAAGATTATGACTCACTCAGAAGAAGTGACGAGGTCTGGCGAGGACTGATGACTGAACTGTACCTGGGAGCTAAGGAGAAGCTGGAAAGTATGCTTAGAGCACAAAGGCCAACAGTCATGAAAGAAGGACTTGGCTATACTCACGAGGCTTCCACTTCAAAAAGCTCGAAATGCTTGGCTGATAGGTTCGTTAGAGGAAAGGTGCAAGCTGCTGACACCACACCTCAGACGAAGAATAAACAGAAAATAGTTGCACCTCGGCCCGAGCAAAGAAGAAGCAATGACCAAAGGTTCCAGCCCCGTGACACCATGATCAAACTCAGGGGGAACCAAGAAGGTCAGGTGGGCAGAACAGTACAATGAGCCACTGTATGAGCACCCGGCTCAGTATGGCTCGTACTACTATGAGCCCAAGGTCAGGAGAAGCGCAAAGACTCAGAAGAAGAAAGCTCCTGAGCCCAAAATCATCAGAAAGTCAGTATCTCCAGGTCCTGTGGAGAAGAAAACTGACAAGGTTCAGAAGAAGAAGTCTCAGACTTCTAAGGTCCCTAGGCAGATCTGGGTTCCGAAATCACCCAATAACATGTAAGGACCCAACTGAACCAAAGGGTACCTAAAAATGCTTCTGTTTTGCAGGTGCATAAGGACCCTTGGATAGTGGACAACGGCTTCTCAAGACACATGACATACCAGAAGAGCCTGCTGACCAACTACGTACAAGAAGATGGTCCCAGAATTGAGTTTGGTGACAACTCAAGAGGCTACACAAGGGGACATGGAACGCTGAACATTGGGACTGCTTCGTTCCAAGAGTAACATATGCTGAAGGACTTTAACATAATCTCCTTTCAGTCAGTCAATTCTGTGACAATGTAAACAGAGTTATCTTTGACGCTGGTTTCTGTGATGTTGTTGATAAATCTACAGGGAAAACAGTGTTATCAGGTTCGCGGAAAAAGAATATCTACGTTGCAAACTGGAAAACCGCAGAACCTGAGGCTTGCTTACTCGCTCAGATGAAATCAAGTGACAAGTCAGGATGGCTGTAGCACAAGAGACTCAGCCACCTGAACTTCAAGACTATGAACAAGCTCGCCAAGAACTCCAAAGTCAGAGGACTGCCCAACGAATCGTTTATCAAAGACAGAAATTGTGAAGCATGCTTGAAGGCAAAACAGACAAAGAGTAGCAATCCACATATTCCTTCACCTTCCACTGATGGAATCCTTCAGCTGCTGCACATGGACTTACTCGGTCCAGTTTCTCCAGTAACTATACGAGGCAAGAAGTATGCCCTCGTCATTATTGACGACTACTCGAGATATACATGGGTCATCTTCATCGCCAACAAATCTGATGTCATGACTGAGTTGCCTAAACTGCTGAAAAAGCTCAGTGTGGAAAAGGACATCAAGATACAAAGAATTCGCTCAGAAAGAGGAACGGAATTTCTCAACTCAGTAGTTAAGGAGTACTGCGAAAAAGAGGGAATTCAGCACGAGACATCAGCAGCTCGCACCCCTCAGCAGAACGGACTTGCTGAACGTAAGAACAGAACACTCAAAGAAGCAGCAAGAACGCTCCTAGCAGACTCTGGACTACCCTCAAAGTTTTGGGCTGATGCTACTGACACCGCCTGCTATACTTAGAATCGCTCTTTACTTACACAGCAACACATGAAGACACCATAGGAATTATGGAAAGGGAGAATTCCTTCTATCTCTCATTTTCATATTTTTGGCTGTCCTTGCTTTATCCACAATAATGGGAAAGATCAGTTGAAGGTCTTTGATAGCAAATATGATCAAGAAGTATTCTTAGGATACACTCGAGTCAGTAAAGCCTTCAGAGTCTTTAACTATCGGACTCTTTGCGTGGAGGAAAGCCCTCATGTTGTTTTTGATGAGTTTGTTACTGAGAACAGGAAAAGTACAGAGACAAATACTGAAGATGTCAGCAGCAAGCTACAGGATCTCGGGCCGGCCGATAAAGCCGAAAAGATCCAAAGCATTGTTGGGATGATGAGTCAGACGATGAAGAAATTCAGACTCAGCCAACAGGCGATGTAGCTGACCTGGTTGATTCTACTGAACAGAATCAACAACAGGTAACAACGGTCGATAAGGAAGCCCCAGTGGTAAATGAGACCTCTACTGAGAATATAAACTCAGGGGGAACACAAATTGTTCCTGAGCTAAATGCCCCTGAACCTGGAAACTCAGTAGATCATAACCTTCTTACTGAACTACTGCAATCACAAAACAGTACTACTGAAATGCCTAATACACCTACTGACTGTGCAGAAGTAATATCAGAAGAAGAAGCCAGACTCAGACGTTCATGGCTTGACGCTCATTCTTCAGATATCATTATAGGAGATCCATCAGCAACGATAAGAACAAGATCTAGATTAAGTCATGGAGAAAGCTCACTCTATTCTTGTTTCTTGTCTACAGATGAACCTCAGTCAATAGAGGATGCACTCAATGATGCTGACTGGATCATCGCCATGCAAGAAGAGCTGAACCAGTTCGTCAGAAACGAAGTTTGGGAGCTTGTTGATAGACCTAGATATCAGCACGTTATTGGCACTAAGTGGGTCTTCAAAAAACAAGCGTGATGAAAACAACGTCATCGTCAGAAATAAAGCTCGACTAGTTGCCAAGGGTTACTGTCAAGCAGAGGGAATCGACTTTGATGAAACATTCGCTCCAGTCGCAAGATTGGAAGCCATTCGTCTATTCCTAGCTTACGCAACACATCAAGGTTTCAAAGTATATCAGATGGATGTAAAGTCAGCTTTTCTGAACGGCGTACTAAAGGAAGAAGTCTACGTGGAACAATCGCCCGGCTTTCAGCAGGGACATCAGGTGTACAGACTTCGGAAAGCTCTGTATGGGTTAAAACAAGCACCCAGGGCTTGGTACGATACTCTATCAGACCTTCTACTTCAGAAAGGTTTTCAGAAGGGGACAGTAGATCGCACCTTGTTCAACATAAAGTCAGGAGATGACATCCTACTGGTGCAAATCTACGTGGACGGCATCATTTTCGGCTGCAGAAACATAACCATATGCCAGCAATTTGAGAAAATGATGAAGGAGAAATTCGAGATGTCTATGATGGGAGAGATGAACTATTTCCTTGGATTTCAAGTGAAGCAATCACCTGAAGGAATTTTCATCAATCAAGCCAAATACACTCGAGATCTTCTCAAAAGATTTGGCTGCGATTCAAGCAAACCAGTCAAGATCCCCATGAATACGAATTTCAAAATCGATCTAGACAAAGAGGGAGCTTCTGTTAACTCTACTGATTATAGAGCTATTATTGGTTCTTTATTATACTTAACAGCTAGCCGACCTGATATAACTTATGTTGTAGGTGTATGTACAAGATTTCAAGCGGATCCTAAGCGAAGTCATCTAGACTCAGCAAAGAAGATTCTGCGATATCTAAGAGGAACACCTGACGCAGGGTTATGGTATCCTGCTGATGATAATCTAATACTGACAGGTTATTCTGATGCTGATAATGCAGGATACAGGATAGATCGAAAGTCAACTTCTGGAACGTGTCAGTTCCTAGGCAGCAAGCTAATATCTTGGTTTTCAAAGAAGCAGCATTCAGTAGCAACGTCCACTACTGAAGCTGAATACATGGCTGTTGGAAGTTGTTGTGCCCAGATCCTTTGGCTTCGACAACAACTGAGAGACTATGGTATAATTCAGGATGAAGTGCCCATCTACTGTGACTCCACCAGTGCTATTGCAATTACTCAGAATCCAGTTCTCCATGCGAGATGCAAGCACGTGGATATTCGACACCACTTCATCAGAGACCATGTCGAGAAAAAGGATATCAGAATGGAGAAAATCCATACTGACAAGTGTTGGTCCCGAGAGCACGTTTAGGTGTAGAGGGGGGGGGGGTGAATACACCTAAAACCTATTTCTCAACTTGTAACACAAACAGTCCCGTTCAGGAGTGTGCCGTACTGAAAGAGTTCAGCAGACCAAATAGCCGTTTCCGAATCGTGTTAAGGCAAAGAGGTACCGACTCTTTTGAGATCCGCTAGCCGACTAAGTCGAATTCGCATATCTTCGGATGGAGTTCGATGGTGCGGAAATGTGTAGGCCCAAATCAGTTGAGTGGAAAAACATTTTCTTAAAAACAGTTTCAGTTCAGAAGAGTGAATCAGATAAGTATGCTGAAACTTAGTTGAATGATTTTAAAGATATGATATTCAGTATGAACAGTTAAAATCAATGCAAAAGTAAATAAGAGACACAGAGATTTTTAAAGTGGTTCAGATGCACAGGATCCTACGTCCACTGTCCCGAAAGGTCAGGAGGCTATTTATTATCCTGAGTTAGTATCAGTCAGCTTGTACACAGGACAAAGCCGCATCTTGGAATTTATACTGAGCAAGTCTCAGTTTACAACGGGTATCAAACTAAAGTGTTTGACAAACTTCTCCAACTACGAAGGGGTCCTTTTACAATAAGGATAAGGTTCAAAGGTGAACCCCTTCGTCTAAGCTATGGATAAATTCAGTTGAGCTTAGGGTTAGAGGGATAGGGAACGAGAAAGTGGCTTCTAGATCGACGAACAGCTGAGTTGTAGCTCTGAGTTTGTGTATCGTCGATTTGGATACTAGATGCTTTTATATCTGTTTAGCATGGTTCCCTAAGAGCTAGAAGGTAGTCTTTCGCCGGAGAATGTTCTTTAAGTTCTTGCGTAAGACTTATGCGATATTCTGTTTTTGCTCATTTTTTCGTTTTCTTGCTCGAGAGTGTGTTGGCTCGTTCGTTGCTTTTTGGCTCTCTGCATGCATGAAAAAACTTGAATCATCCCTCTATTTATAGAGAAGAGATTAGGAAAGATCCGTTGGAGACGATGATCCCTTTATCTCACTCTTTTGGTAGCTAACGGCTCTTTTGAAAAAGGTGACAGTGTCCTTTCCCTCCTTTTCCGGAAAGTTGTTGCCTTGCAGCTTTAGCAGGTAAGGACAGGTGTTGGCTTGTCATTTGCCGAGGTTTTGCAGAGTAGTTGAGACAGAATAGACTTCGAGTCATAATGAAGCTGACTTCTCTCTTCCTCGTATTTGACTATGCTAATTGTTGTTCAAAAGATCTGACAGTTCAGAAGACATGCGCCGTTATTGAGTCCGATCTCGTAGAGAGTACCGAATTTACTCTACCGAAGGTCGGCTCTTAGTTTAGTGAACTACTCTCGCCGAGTTCGGTTCCACCGAGTCTTTCAAGATATCTTGCTCTCGCCGAGTCCAAGACATACTGAGTCTTCTACATCCGGTGCTGAGGCTGATAATCTACTGACCGCCTGAACCAGTGCAGAGTGTCTACTAAGTCTTAATCCTCAGAGACAAAAACAATTACAAAGGAATGGTTCACCAATCAGATAGGGTTTTGGGATCTTCAAATCTTCATGGGATCACTCAGGGTATAAGCCTACTGAGTGCATTTCAGTACGGAAGATAGAATCATTTCCCACTATGTAAAACCGTGCTGAGGACTGAATCATCACCCAACAACAAGCAAAGGGCAGATATACTGACCAAACCACTAGCTGAGAACAGATTCAGAGAATTATCAGTTGAGCTAGGTCTACTGGATCCTACTGAATCGTGTCAGTAGAACACAACAATTGGTTGGTATCAATTGGTATCAGTAGAAGCCAACCACTGATATACCAACAATTGGTATCAAGTGTAAGGAACCGATGATGACAGTCGAAGACTCGCACATTGATTCAATCGGGAGAATCACACTGTACACAGTAAGGGGGAACGTGGTCATCAGCACGTCAACCATCCTCCTTAGTCTTAACGGTAACCAGCTGATCGTAAAAGTTCAGCTGAAGAGGTTTGCGTAGTATTATTTACTTAAACTTTTTTAGAAGCATGCTCGCATTTATTATCTCAGTCGCTTGCACTCAGTAGTTAATGAGCATTTATTTCCCGCCATTAATTTTTAAGGATAAGTCAGTAGGAAACCGTTCTCATTTAAAAATGACTTAGTCTTTAATGCTGCCTGCAGCACATTTAATGCATGTCTTTTCATTTACTTTAACTGAGCATCATCCTACGTGGGTCTATGGTAGAGGCGGCTTAGTAATCATTCCTTTTATAACATCTAATCTCAGCCGCAAATAACAATGAGAGATTAAATCTCAACCGTTCGATCTAAACAATTTTTCACGCATGATCTTACAAAATCTTTCATCTTCTACCTTCTCCTCACTTATCGCCATTTCCGAAATTTTAGAGCTTTCTCTCCGCGATTCAGTTTTCTTCCAAAATCTTAAGACTGCTTTGCATTTTTAGTATCTCCAAGCTCTAAATCACTCGGTAATGTATTAAATCTTGCTTAAAACTCATACTAACTTACTCTATTTTCAAGTGCTAACGAGTTATTTTGTAGATTCTCATGGCGACAGTACAGTCACCCACCGATATTGACGAGATCATCAAAACTCGCATCCAGTTCGAACCCACTATGGCACTTCGTCAAGTTGATCTTCCATATCTGGAGCCCGTATTCACAGCTATTGAAAGTTCTGGACTAGAACTGCTCGTCTCCAAGCAACCCCGAGCGTTTCTGCCCAGACAAGTGGCGGAAGTCTACTTCAACTGGAGAACCCTAGATTCAGGGGTAGAGGAAGCATCCTTCGCATTCATGAAGGAGGTTGTACCCAATTCATGGGATGCGAGTCAGCATATCATCAACATCCGAGACGCTCTGGAGTTAATCTTTGATCTTCCGGCGACTGGAATCTCTCCTATAGGCTATAAGGAGAAGGAGATGAACTCATATGTTCAGAAGTTCTGTGGAAGGAAGGATATCACCTTCAAGACAGCGTTGCCGAAGAACCTTCTGCTACCGCAATACCGAGGACTCGCATACGTTCTCTCATATACTCATGAGTTCTGCGGGTTCATATGATCAGCTGTCTAAGCCACGCATCCAGCTGATGATGGCTATAGATGATGGAGTCCAAGTTAATTGGACCGACTATTATGTAGCCGAACTGAAGGCTCAGGCTCAGAAGTTCACAACCTCGCCCACTGGAGTAAGAAGACTTATAAGTGTGGGGAAGCTACTGTATGGGACGAAGATGTCCATACTTATCGAGCAATCAGTCTCGAGGAGTTCAGCTTTTGCTGACTCCAGGTATTTCGATAGCAAGCTCATCAAATTTAAGACGAGAGCCACTGCTGAGAAATCAATCGGGCGAAGGCCGCCTGAGCCAAAGAGAGCAGTCTCAGATTTGCCCCCTCACGCCGACCCACCCAAGAAGAAGAGGCTTACTAAGACTGGACCGTCTGAGGTCTCAGTAGTACAAGCTCAACAAGCCTCTCCTCAACCCACTCAAGAAGAACAGATCCTAGATTCTGACACCGGCATTGAGGGTGCCACGATAAAGGACAAAGTTCAGTGCATCAGTTCTGAGGAAACTCAGTCGGACATCAGAGTACCGACTGAGGGAACATCCTCTAAGTGGACCACCCTTCACTCCACTCGTCTCCGAGCTACAGGAGAAGTACATGCTCAGATCCCTGAGATCTCTGAGCACCCAGACTTAGTGGAGATAGCCATAAGGGCAAGGACACAAATGCTGCTGAGGTTCCTTAGCTGGGATATTCTCGAGGATCTTATAAGGACCCAGATCTTATAAGGACCCAGTCAGCTCTGTCCTTACTTACCGAGGAGCAGGATTTACAGTCAGCCATTAGGTTCGGGGAACTAGCTGACCTCGCTTCTTTTGAGGACTTGAGGGTGGCGATGCTATATCTTCTAAGCCTGCGCTCCTCAGTCCCCGGCGACAGCCCTTCGCCTCCATCTCATCATGGTGATGACAAGGATGATGACGAGATGGAACAGGCACCACCCAAGGATGCAGAATTGGGAGGTTCTGCTGAGGGTTCCACTCCCCGCGAAAAGGGCCAATCACCACCACCCTCCAAATCTGGTGAAGCTCAAGTTACCTCGAAGCCGAGTCGAGCGCAACAACTCGCAATATCTGAACAGAGGCTCAGGACCAGTTCTTATCAGATAAAACCGATAGGTTCCGTGACCTCTAAGTCGGTAAACAAAGCTATCAGGCGCCAAGGGGACAAGAATCGTCTCCTCGCCAAAGACGTACATATCAAATGGGCTCAATACACAAAGGCCCAGACTGAAAGCGTCGACCGACTAGCAGAAGGGGTTAAGAAAGTCTCAGAAGCTCCTACTCCTCAGATAAACATTCAGGAGATCGTTGAGACAGCCCTTTCAGCTCAGAAGGCGGACTTAGCTGCTCAGAGTCAGCAGCTCCTACTATCTCAGCATAAATCTTTCTCCCGAGCAATGACTCGAGACTCTCGCGGCGATCCGTGCCACCATGGACGAGAGAAATAAATTGGCCACCACTAGCCTTCAATCGGCTATTACGCAACAGGCTGAGGCACTGAAAGCCATACAGAAGGAGATGACAGAATCTCATGATCAGTCTCTGCTGAAACTCCGACAGGAGTCAGCTGCTCAACTGAAAACATTCAGAGCTGGTCAGGAGAAGGACTGGGAGTAGTATTGCGACCTAGTCAAGGATTTTGAAGCAACTGCTACTCAAATCAAAGATTCTGTCCATAACTTGGAAAAGGACGTGAAAGCCATCCGCACTCACCTCTCCCAAGCTGATGATGCCAAAAAGGGGGAAGGAGCAGTGAAAGAAGAAACTGAGGCGGAACAGGCTGATGTTGAAGTTATTGAGGGAGGAAATCAGGGGGAAGGGACCAGCTCAGTACCTCAAGGAGAAGGTTCAGCCGCTCAGGCTGGAACCAGTTCAGCTATACTCCTCCTAGAGTATGTCCCAGCTTGCAACCCACCGTGGCCGAGCCAAAGACCTATCTCATCTGCTCAGCACATCGAGGACATAGCTAGTTTCCTCGATCAGGAGGATGAAGAAGAGCCTCAGCAACTGCCACCGTAAAGGCCCGGGAAGGAGATTACAACTGGAACCACTCCTCCATCTTCCCCGACGCCCAAATTCAAAACTAAAGCGGAGCAGGAAGCCTATGATCTACAAATTGCTCAACAGCTACAAGACAAGCTGGATCAAGAGCATCAGCTAGAAGAGGCCAAGAAGCCTAAGAAAGTGATTGGCAAAGTTGCCAAAGGCAAGGCTAAGAAAATCGAGGAGGAACTGAAGAAGAAAGCTCAAGAGGAGCTAGCCAAAGCTCTAATTACTGAAGTCCAGCCAACAGCTCAGAGTTACTACACTTCAACTCTTACACCTGAGCAGGAGGCCGAGGACAGAGCTACCTGGGAGGCAATGCTGAAGGGACTTAGTCTCAGGAGAGGAGATGCTAGATCAACGGCCCTCAGAGAGAAGAAAAGATTAGCTGATATGGCTAAAATGATTAGTCTATCTGACAAGCCAGCAGCTGACTTGAAAAGGCAGATACCCAGAGCTTCAAAATATTACAGGAGAGCGCCCAGAGCACCTTATGTTAAGAAGGCGCCTACTCCTCACATAGACAAATGGGTACCAGCCGAACTTAACGAGCTATGGGAGGAACTCAAAGAATCTTTCATCAAGGGATATCATGTATGGGACTTCTATCCGTCTGGGATACCTACTGATCAACTATTCGAAGAATGTCTTCATCATAACTTTCCCCAGCTCGCAGAACAACTTCTGCCAATCATGGAGAAAGAGAAGATACCCATCAGAGCTCCAGCCTTCAGAAGAATCCCTCCGCCCATGACGACTCACGGCATGCTTTGCACAAAAGAGATAGAAGATGAGATCGAGGCAGCTGCTTATCATCACAATCTCAGCTCTGATCGACCTGAGGATGTCGAGGAAATCCAGACTCTGCGGAGAAGAATCTACAAGTTTTTATTGTCTGGATCCTCCAGCTGACAGGTCTGCAGACTTCAAGAGCCGAACGCAGAGATTCAGACTTCAGCCTTGATCTCCTTATCTCAGTTTGTTGTAATAGTAATAGAAACCTTGTAATCCTCTGATCATATATATCAGTTTCTATTGCTTGCCAGATAATTACTCATTGTCTCACGGCTTTTTGTTGTGTTTTATCTCTTACACAACTGATCACTGAAGTGATCTGACACACACTCTCACATAACCGTTTCTCTGATTTTGCCTATCTCTCACCTGCTGAACTTACTGAAGTTATCTGTTTCAGTTTTACTGAAGTCTTTCTAAGTCAGTAGTCTAGCATTCCTGTCTTTGTTTTTATAGAAGTAGAGGTTTTGGCATCATCAATTAGGGGGAAATTGTTGGGTTATGAGTCAGTAGATGGTAGTCAGCTGTTTGTGGTTAAAATAATATTGGGGGAAATCATAGTAGTACTATGGAATTGAAGATCCCAAAACCCAGCTGATATCAGTAGTGTAGTGCCTCGATAGGATTAGATGATGTATGGGTTAGACTTTTCGTGATAGTTTATCTTTTTGTCTAAGTCTTATACGGGGTAAACTGTTGGACTGATCTTCTGACGAAGTTACTTTCCAGAACCCCACGTCATCAGTGTAATCGCTTGCATTCTTCTGTCTTCAGCTGAATTTGTCCTTAGTAGAAGATTCTTCATCAGCCGGTAGACATCAGCATAAGAACTTAATGCAAAGCTCAGTACCTTCGAAGTCATCAGCTGACCTACCAAAGCCTTATCAGCTTGTCAGTCAACTCAGTCGAAGAAAACAGAGATTGTCCTAAGTCTACTGTGTCCGACAGAAAATGACCCAGTCACTCAAGTCATTTCGAAGTTCAGTAGAAGATCATACGAGGTTGTGGAATAGTCAACTCTGAACACTGACACATTCTCACCTACCACAAACCTCGACCAATGAGAAGCCGACAACGCTTTACCTGCTCTGACCAACTAAAGTTGCTCTCATGTACAGTGTCAACTGCCCTGCTGCAACAATTCGAAAAATATGGCCGTTTTCTTTGGAAGCTTGTGACACGTGTCATCGTCTTCTCCAACGGACATATGCCTGCTCACAACTATAAATAGAGAAGAAAACCGAGCTCCACGCACGGGATAAACAAGGGAAAAACGCTCAAACTCAAGAACACTCTAGCAAACTTGAAAGATCATCCAGCGAAGAACTTGCCTTCATAGAATATTTCTAGTTCTTCTCTCTATAGTTATTTAGATTCCTTTCTTCTCTAGCTAAGCTCATTGCCAAATTTATAGCTTAGAAATTTCGAAGGAGTTCACTTTCTGTGAATTGTTCTTATTGTAAGAATTCCTTCTTAGTTGGAGATCATCCCCTCCCTTTCGAACTTAGGTTTGAATTGTAAAGTCGCTAAGGACTATAACTTAGAAGGGTCTGTCCAGTGCACAGATTCCTTGCTGAGACTTGCTCAGATAAATCAACAAGTTCTCCTGCCTTGTCAGGACCGTGGACGTAGGATCTTGCGTATCCGAACCACGTTAAATTGCTTGTGTTATTTACTGTTTTATTGCACTGCATACAACTGATTAAAAATCATATATTTGCATAAAACGTATTTTAAAAAGCGCACCAACCAAAAGACTTTGCGAAAATACGTTTTCAACTGAGACGAATCTCCGGGACCTACACACTTATCCGCACAACGTCTTCGACTGAGTTTCAAGTACTGACAAAAGTCAGTAGGAGAGCTCAGTAGCTGACACACTCTGACCCGTGATCGAAGGTTACTATCTGGCACTGTCAGTCGCAACTAATAGCTCAGCTGTCCTTCACGTTCTGAGAAAAGAAATTGTGATCAGGTATATTCACCCCCCCCCTCTATACCTGACTATCGTCTCCGGACCAACAAATACCGTAAGACATTTGATCACGAGTGGGGTTATCTCTATAGACTATGTCGAGTTTATAGATAACCTAGCGGATCCGCTTACTAAAAGTTTGCATCGAGATCAAATGTATAAACTGCTAGATGGAATGGGAGTAAAATCCACAACTTAAGACAATTGTAGTGGCAACCCAACCTTGTAGAGTGGAGATCCCATAAACTTGGTTCAAAGGGAAAACTAAGCTATAAGAGTCTGTTTGTGTAACAACACTCGAAAAATTATTCCCTGGAAAGAGCAGTAGAGTGTTGTTGACCTGTTATGTGGTAAGGTTAAGTCGTAGACTTTTAATGATTCTTGGATACCTCGAGGAGGTGGAGTATGGCAGGATACTCGTGTAAGAATCACCTATGTAAGTGAGAAGTGAGGGCCGCTTCTATTTGATACTTATGAATCCGAAGAGGTTGTCCATGGCCAGAAACGGACACAAACGTGAGAACGGACGAAGGTTGAGACTTTATAGTGTTAGTGTTATTGTCTCGGTATACACGATGGAGGAATAGTTCAAAACCTTGTGTTCACTAGTCTGCCGGTATACTCGATATCACTAACTAAGGATGGTTCAAGGTCACAAGCCACCTACCCTGATGTTTTATTGTCTCTTGAGGACTGAGCTTAGTGTCTGCATGCATGCATTTAGGCTATTTCCACTCATGTGTGGGATTGTTGGAAAATCTGCATTTAAATGCAGTATAGTGGAGTTTCTCAATTTCGATTTTCGGTGAGAGAGAAATAGCTTCTCGAAGTTTGTTGCACAAAGTGGTGGAGATAATATACCTTTGAATTTGAAAGGAATTCTCCATTGATGGTCATTATGGTGATTGAATGACATTTAATCCTCCAAGGTGGTGTGTAGTCCCTATAAATAGGAGTGGTAGAAATCATTTCATACACACCACAAGCATTATTCATCTCATCTTCTAGCATTAGTTCTAAGTTCAAAGCTTGGTCCTCGACATTTGTCTAGTTCGCCGGAGCTTGTTATATTGCGGTGTTGCCTGTATCAAGACGAAAACCGTTTCATCTTTGAGGAGATCACGCCTAAACCGAGAGCACTACCGGGGCATTTATCTCTTGCGGATAGAGAGCTTTTCTCGACTCAGCTTTATATTTGGTTCTTGTTTACTTCTTGTTTAAAGTTGTAATATTTCCATTTCCATTTCACGGGTTTTTGTGTTTCGGCATATTACACTATCTTATTTTCTAACAATAGTAACACCAAGAAAAAGATGCCCCATAGATTATGCTATATCTACCTTGATGAATAAAATGTTGAAGGTGTGGCCGAAGATGAAACCGGCAAGAGCAGCAGAAGAAAAGTTCAAGGGTCAAGGGAAAAGAGAAGATGGAAGATGAAGGGGTGAAAAAGAGGCATTTATGAATTACTATATAACATAATAGTGGGATTTGTCTACAATTGACAACATCAAAATCAAGTAGGCTCAGATGCGACTTGTGACATGAGAGTGGGATTAGCAGGCTTAGTTGGAATGGATTTATGAAAATCGAGTTTCCCTTTTACCACCAAAATCGACACCTATCACTAATTCTTGGGAATAATCTATTAATTATATTACTATTATTATTTTGAAATGTATCATTACTATTGTTATTATTCATTACGGACTATTTTTAATTGGTCTCCTTTTGGGTTTCAATTAGAAACATAAGTAAAAACAAAATTTTGAAATCAAAATCTAACAATATTTTTAGATAAAAATGACAAATAAAAGTTACCCTAGTGTGTGGTCAGGTGCGGTGCAAAATTTATAGTGAACATATAATAAATTAATTGATAATCACAGTTATAAAAATTAGAGATTCACAAGACGTAACACGATACATAATTGAGAAACCAAAGCGTGAAACTACAGTATGTAGGAGTTTATAAAGTGACAAACAAGTCTGATCACAAGAAATGACAATGTAAATGAGTCTAATGATTCACCATTAATGCAGAGTTGGTCTTTTAAGTTCTGTACCTCTGGACACATTAGGGACAAGGTTTGCATCTTCAATAGTAGATGCAATTTCTCCACAACCCGGTTCAGAAGAACACGGGTAGTAAAATTGAAGGATGGGATTCGGGAACGTTGTCCTCCTAATATCAAAGGGGATCAATGCAAAACGTAAGTAGAATATTTCAACACCCAGCATAAACATCAAACAAAGATACAGTTTTAACATAGGAACAATTATCTTAATTATTACATAACAGGAACGATGGTATATTCATACTATCCATGACAGACCTAACAAATAAACACACATCGTCTCTCATTATATTGTATTCAAACGTATTTGTAAAGATACAACATGCAGTACATACTTAACATCTGTTAGTTCATTCAAAAGCACATCATTGTCGTGCAAAAATCACATCAGTAGTTAAAAGAAGTAGGAAAGCATAAAAAAATGCATCCAACAAATATAGCTCACCAAGTAACCTTCCACCGAAGAAGGAGACAATCGGGGCAGCAAAAAAGGGATCATAGAGGCAGGCCATAATCGAATAAATGTAAATGCAAAGTGAGAAACCTATATAGTAGAATGCAAAACACACAATGGAATGTAAAAAATAGAAAGAGAGATACATGAGCAAACTGTGAACTCCGAAAGAGCAACATAATGCAGAGTATGTCCAAAAAGAAACACATTGAAAAAGAAGCCAAGATAATACTTCTTTTACCAACGAGAAAACAACTAGCTACAATAAGGTCACAAATAAATACCAGGTAAACACTTCAGGAGCAGGCACGCTCACAAAGTAGAAAAGTATTGAACTTCGAGAAGGCACAAAACTGTTACAACTGAATTAACTAAAAAGAAATTAGTTCGTATGTGTAAGAACTTTATTTCCACTTGATCCACAAAATGTTGTTTTCCTTGTCGATTTACTGCATATGCAAAAATGTTTTAAGGTGATTAGCGGCTGGAAGCAAAATACTAACTTGTATGGCTATGATAGACTATGAAATGGAGTACAATAATGGAGTATAAGAACTTCTTATATATAGGTCGTATGTGTTACCACCTCGTTTATAGTCAGCTCACAAAGTGTTCCTCTCTTCAATTTACTACGTATAGAAAGATGTCTTGAGGAGGTACAGAGTTTTCCAAATGGAAGTAAAGTTTCAAGACGATAAAGCTAACACAAAGAGCTTTCCCAGCAATGTTCAAAAATTTTCCCACTAAGCAATAAAAGGAAATTAAAATTCAGTAGCATCCCAAACAAAAGTTCCACTCAGATCTGGAAACAACAATGATAAACACATCAAAATAACTATTCAAGCCTAATTCCCACTTCGAAATTACGAAAGATAATAGCTTCAAAAGAGCAATCTTAAAAAAAACTCCAGCCAACATTTCATTCATCACTCAACAACTTAGTTGACTTCAACAACCGAAATTTAAAGGTTCACTTGAAACAACCTTCTCCGAAGAGCAACTCACCAACCTTGAATCTGAAAAGGATGAATGGGAATACACAGATAAGACGCCACAATCGATTTCCCGAGCCAATTGATAAGTCGGTCTTCACGCCACCTTATAGAAAACCACCAAAAGGATAAGTAAATCGGAGTTTAGAGCAAGTACATACCTTAGCCATAACTGCCGCCTCCAGCGTTATTCTCTCGATTTAGTATCTGCCAAGCCCTAGCTTTTTTTTCTTAATAAAATTAAAGGACAAATTAAAGAAAGGGCAGGAAAGAAAAAAAAACAACTTGCTTATGTTGTTATTCTAACTTATACGTTTCTTCCCAACTTTTGAATTGAAGTCAAAGGCCTCGCGACTTCAAAACCGCATTTGGGTCTTCTCCCGTTTCTTCTAACGCCACATCCCTTAATTCCTCTATTTCGTCATCAATAAACTTGCCTTCAAATTCATCTTCTAATGGCTCATCTCTGTCAGGAAGTTAGTGGCGGTAAACAAAATTCTAATTTTTATGGACTTGTGTAATTTAGTAAGCTGGGAAACAAGAATATGGTATACTACGAAATGGATGATGCAAAATAAAAATAAAAAACTACATTTTGAACATGTAATGAAAACCAGAGAATGGAGCTAACAATTCAACATGCTTGTATTGATTTCCCCTAGAAAATGAAATATGCATTTGGTTGTGTAGTGACCGGGTGTTTATTATTAACCAGGTAACCGTGGCAACACTACTGCTCTAGATCAGGAACAACATAATACGGCTGCACAAATTTAAAAAAAAATTACAAACCGAGGTAAAGTACAAATTCTTGACACAGTTTACGTTAAATTTTCTGATTCACGAGCTGCTGAACAATCGGTTGGAAGCAGATCATATAGCAGTTTCTTATAGCAGATGGGATTGTAAATAAACCAACTGAACCTTTGATAATCAGTTGGGAGGAAAGCCATCCAGGCTAATATAAACAGAACACTCAAAATTGAAACAAAACATAGCAAATTAGCAACACAGAAGTGCAGAGAACAAAGAAAAGGAATCAATACTTGCAATTTCAAGCCAAATAAGAAACGGAAACCAACAATTTGAGATAGATTTAAATGTCATTACAACCCAAAACAGCGAATTTCAACTGTAATTCATACTGGGAAAGGAAAAACCAAGGTAATGGGGCATAGAAAACATTGAATTAACAAAAAACCTGAAGAGAAGGCAGTCAATTTTACGCAGTGCATAAATTGGCTGAAGAAAACTTACGCAATCAACGAGCCTTCTGCACCCAGACCATTGCGAAAAATTTAACCTATTGTGTCATTGTGTAGTCGGGGGTGCGGTGCAAAATTTCTAGTGAACATATTAATTTAATTGAATATCGCAGTTATAAAAACTAGAGATTCACGAGGCGTAACACGATACATAATTGAAAAACCAAAGCGTGAAAGTACAGTATGTAGGAGTTTATAAAGTGACAAAAACGTCTGACCACAAGAAATGACAATGTAAATGAGTACAATGATTCACCATTAATGCAGAGTTTGTCTTTTAAGTTCTGTACCAAGTGAAATCACAAGATAAACTCTACCTCGACATCGTAAAGCCCGTAAAAAAAAAAAAAAAAAAAAATTGTACATATTCTACACATGGAAACATGTACCTAGTTCACGACAAGACTTGATCCTTGACCTTTGCTATCTTCGAAATTGTTCACAAACATCAGATTTTCACGAATGCCAGCTGCAAGCCGTGAAACTTCTTGATCCAACTTCATCGGCCGCCTTCGTAGGGACTGCAAGCGTATGTACTCTTTATCACAAGTCTGAAACTCACCCGATTCTCAAGTAAAAGAAGATATCACATACCTCAGAAGTCCACAAGCAGTCGTTTGCTTTACGGGGGATTATGTGAATATGTGTCTGAACTTGGCATGAAGCAGAAAATTACTACAAGCATCAGTAGATATAATGCAATGTAGGAAAAGCCGAAAATGGTAGATTTTCACAGACAATAGCCGAGATTAAGAGCTTGAACACAATGCGTTCGAACTTACATGATATATAACTTGGCCTGCAGCTGATCCATTGTTGACCAGCAAGTTGAATGAATCTGCATCAGCCAAGCATAGTTTTCTTAAAGCAAAAATAAAGTGTTGCTTCAAACGAGTAGAACCTGATTCAGCACAACCAAGATAAAGAAGGTCATGGCTGTTTTGGACTTTCTTTATAGTTTATGATCAGGAAATCTATATATACCACATTAGCTAGGATTTTCCATCGTTTAAGAACAAAAAAATTGACAAAGAATCTTCAACTAGCCAGAATGAGGTCCTATTGTTGATTTTTGTGAGCTGGATTATGATATGTTCCTGATAATTGAAGGCATTGATTAAACTATACATGGCGAGAAGCCATCCACATGCATGCTCGTGCAGGATAGCATGAGAATGATCACCTACACAGAATGATATGAAATAGGAGAGGACAGAAGCAAAAGAGACTGTTTGAAAACATACCACAGCCAGTAGCTTTCATGACAGCATTGCTAATTAACGGCACTTTTGAACACATGGCCCCTATAATCTGCGATGCAGTACACAAATAGAATAGGTTTGCAATAGCATGATTGAGAATGAATGCGATGTACTTAAATTAAACCTAGATAGTTTAGTCTACTACAAGGGAGAAACTTACTGATGGGGGAGTTGCATCCAGTGAAGGATAATGGCTCTTTGGAATTATAAGAGAGTGCCTGGAAATATTGTGAATATTGATTATCTTTCACAACATGAGAAAGTAATAGATCAAGTAATAGCAATTTCAGAAGCAAACCGTAAGCAACATTTTCCCATTTAAATGGAAAATTAAAACGAACAAATTGCAATGACTGCCTATAGAAATTAAAGGTTAGGACAATACAAGGAGTTTCAGGAGATGATACCTTACCCATGACATAGAGGATATGTATCCAAAATGCAGAGGCACTCATCATCTTCATATAACTGTAGTCAAACCAAATGGGACAGGTAATCAAGCTTCAGAAGGAAGACTGAAAGAAAAAGATTAGTTCTACTTCTTTTACTTCAAAAACTGCAACTTGCACAGTTACAGGTTCAGGAAGGAATCCGCTTAAGTTTTATTGAGACTTATAATTTAGTTGGACAAAGTACATGCTTTTAACCACAACCGCCAGACTACATACGTCAACCAACAAGAGAAAACAAGACTATCGAGAAGGTAGATAAGCCCGTCTCAATTCACCATTAAAAATACTAGATTTCAGAACCAAAAATATAAAGATCTTGACATTGAATAAACAGTGAGGCAATCTTTTCTAATGACATTGAGAACATGAAATTTTGGTTCACAGAAGGCCAACTTCTATATATTTTTCCTGCTGTCTTTTTCGCTCTAAGTAATAATACTCATTTCCGGTAAATTCAATACATTATATAACACTTGATATAATCTTCATCTCAAATCAGCTTAATGGCTCCTTTAGAAATATTCTTGAAACAAATATGTGCAATGAAGTTACATTCATTTTCGAGAGTTCATAACCACAACCTCCTAACTCACTCATTTCCAAATTGTCTGAACACACATCCAAACTGAAATTCACTTACTTAAATTTGACCAATGAAATAGTGAAACAGCCCTCTCAGGGTGAAGGCCAAAACCTAACATCATCTTGAAGAATGTCCATAGCCGATACCTTGTACAACACTCTCACACTCTCTTTACACACTTTTTCCTTTAGATTTTAAATGTGGCAATTTCCCTAGGAACAAGAATCTTAATGGATTCTTCCCCATTAAATTCTCTAAAACAAGCCAAATAAGGAATACATATTCCATCACTTTCTCATGTACCGCAAAAGCAAAATTAGCAAAAAATGCCACAAAAAGGGATTGGAATGAATAAATTCAGCAGCTCATGCATAAACCCCAATACAAACTCACCAATATATATCTTCTGAGGCAAATAATAATAATAATAATTTTTAATAAAAAATCAAAATCGTAATGAACACCAAACTTTCCCATTCATAAGAAATCGAAACGTTACTTTCAAAGCGGGAGCTTCACCGCGAATAATTTCACAGAAAACACAATAATTTCCTCCGCTCTTGATTTCCTTGTCTCCGGTATCACCAGAAGCGCAAGCTGAAGAGAGCGAGCTAAACGACGCCGTGCCCGAGGCTTCCGCGAGTGGGTTGACGTGGGAGGAAAGCAGAGCTAAACGACGTCGTGCACGAGCCTCCATTGTTAAGCATAAGCAACCAAGAAAACAGTGATACCTTTATAGATATAAAAAATATATCACAATGAATGAAAATAAGAGAGAGAGAGAGAGAGAGAAGGAGAGAGAGCAACAAAAAAAGTGGAAAAGCACAGCCACAAATTCTTCAGCTAATAGCAAATTTAAAGAAGAAAAAGGAATAAGTTAATAGAGTGAGAAGGGATAAGAGTGAGAATTGTGAAGCAGAGAAAAACGGAACTTTATTAGCAAGGGGGGGAAAGGGCAGTGTGGGCTTTTGCACACCCAAACAATGTGTTATTCCGGGCTTGGATTGTTATAAATGACAATTAGCCAATAACCATTTCGCTACCTGACAAGTTACAACATTAATACAAATACTGTAATGATATAATGATTATAGTTTAAAACCCATTCACGGTTTCAACATAAAATCTAAAATTTAATTTTTTTTTTTTAGTTTAATATAAGTTGTTAGCTTAAAATAGAAACTGTCAATTTGAACTTCACAATTTTGTCATATACATATCAGACACTGTCAAATATGCCTATTTATCCTAAACTATGCTCACTTGAATTCGTCATTCATCAAATCTGCAACAACGCAATAACTCATAAAATATATTATCAGGAAAAATTAATATTCCGACACTGTTTTTAGAAACTCAAAGTTTCTAAATTACAGATTTTCTATTTTCTGTACACTTAATTAAGTCCGGATTTCGATTTAATTCTAGTCGGCCGGTGTTTAGGTATAACGAAGATAAAATATTCATAGTTGGCATTAGATTACACTAAGGGGTGTTTGCAATAGCTTAAACTTTTTTTAAGTGCTTAAATTAAGGAGAAGTTGGTAAAAGTGGCTTATTAGAGAATTTAGGGTGTGTTTGCAAAAACTGCTTAAAAGAAGAAAAAGTTGAAAACTAGTGTTTGCAAAATTTATACTGTAGTAGCTTATTTTGTGATTTATAAATAAAATGTCAAATCATAGCTTATCCGAAATTACAAATATGCCCAACTTAACCAACTTCAACTTATTCAACTTAAATGTAGAGAATTTTTCCGAATTTAAGCTGTTGAAAACACCCAAAAACAGTTTTTCCTTAAATTAAGCTATAAGTTCAATAATTTAAGCTTTTGCAAACACCCACTAAGTAGACGTAGATGTACGGCGACCTTCCGTTATGTAATTAATATTATTGAATGAATTGAAAAATACATATATCCACATTTAGATTCTCTTCTCTTCTCATAGCCCCTCATTCTTTGTTAATTCGTAGTTATGGTGGGTTTTTAGTTGATAAAGATTATATGTTCGAATTTATTATTGTATTTATATTTAAGGTGTGGCTATTATTAAGCAAAGTATAATTTTATTTATTTTTGTGTGTGACTAACACACATTATATGTGAACATGATATCATACCCATTATACATTAGCAATGATAGAAAAATTTCCCAATGAGCTTAAAACCGCAAAACACTGTGCCCAATTCAAATACAACTAAAAGTTGAAAATAAAATCAGAATCAAGCCACTGGGTTTTGTTATGGGTTTCTAAATGTTTAGGATTTAGGGTTTATAGTTTATTTATATGGTTTTATTAAGGGCATTCAAGCTAAAACTGCCTAGAGATCTTGTATTTTGTAATTAGTGCTAAATTTATTTATTTTTGAATATATCTACACTTGTAAAAATATATTTCACACATCACTAATATTAATAAATAAATAAATCCAACAAAAACTTATCAATAATTATTTTAAATATTTTTACTTTTTAAATGCTAAAAGAAATTAAAACGGAGCTAAAGTTTAACTAAAACCAGTTATACAATTTACTATAAAATCGAAACAGAATTATCGTAAATTGTAGTGATTGGACCGGCCAATATTTGTTTGATCTTAGTGAAGATCCTTTATGTTTTTTTTTTTTTTTTAGTTTTTGACAGTATTTATTTATTTATTAATGAGGATCCTTTATTTTTATTTAATTTTAGTTTAGTTTTAGTTGGGTTTATTTATTTATTTATTTATTGAGGAACCTTTAGTTATTATTTTTAGTACGCATATATATAAGGTAAATTCACACATAATTGTCAATGAAATTTAAACTCATTTTGTTATGCAGATTGTTGGTCCGGAGACGAAAAGTCAGGTGTAGAGGGGGGGGTGAATACACCTGAGCTCTGTTTCTTTTTCTCGGTGAAGGTCGTTAAAGGCGATGTTTGCAAGCCGATGAACGACAGTGCCAAGTAAGCCTTCGATCACTGGGGTCAAAGTGAGTCAGCTTCTGAGCTCTTCTACTGACTGATGTCAGTATTAAGAAACTCAGTCGAAGACTGTAGTGCGGATAAGTGTTAGGCTCGGAGTCGTCTCTTTTGAAAACGCGTTTTTGCAAGTTAAATCTTTTAGCTGTGCACTTTATAAAATACGTTTTATGCAAACTTATGATTTTCAAGTCAGTTGAATGCTATGCAATAAAACAGTAAATGAACACAAGCGATTTAACGTGGTTCGGATACGCAAGATCCTACGTCCACGGTCCCGAACAAGGCGGGAGAACTTGTTGATTATTCCGAGCAAGCCTCGCCGGGGATACGTCGCGGACCTGGACAGTTCCCTCTAAGTTATAGTCCTTAGCGACTTTACAATCCAAACCTAAGTTTAGAAGGGAAGGAATATTCTCCAACTGAGAAGGAGTTCTTACAACAAGAAAAATTCACTAAATGTGAACTCCTTCAGATCTAAGCTATGAATCTAGCAATGAGCTTAGTCTGCAGAAAGATAGGGATCAAAGTGCTCTAGAGAGATGAACTACAAGAAGTGTTCTATGAAAACTAGTTCGTCTCCGGATAAGCTTGAAGGTTACTAGAGCGTTGTGAGTTTGAATGATTTCCCTTGATTTCGCGTATATTCCTCTTTCCGAAATCTTCAAATCCTTCTCTATTTATAGTTGTGAGTTGTGACATATGTCCGTTGGAGACGACGATGCCACGTGTCACAAGCGTCCAAAGAAAACGGCCACTATTCAACTTTGTTGCGGCGAGGGCGATTAATGCACTGTTCATGAGAGCAGCTTTCTTCGTGTAGAGTAGGTAAGCGTTGTCGGCTTCTCATTGGTCGAGGTTCGTAGTTGGTGAGTGTCGAGTTGGCCGTTCAAACTACCTCGTATGTCTTCTTGCCGAACATTTGAAGGGACTTTTAGTCTTTGGGTCGCTTTCTATCGGATACAAGATTTGAAAGTCCTGGTCTTCTTCGGTGAGTCGTCGACCGATAAAGTGAGCTTCGATAGTCGGTTGGTCGATCGCGAAGGTATACTTGCTTGACCTGGTTCTTCTACCGATGACCATCGGCTTGTAGAGAATGCTTCTACCGAGGTCCGGTCGGTGATGCGGGATCTTCAACCGAGTTTGATATCACGGCGACGAAGAATGCAAGCGATTACACCGATGACGTGGTGTTACGAAAAGTATCTTCGAGAAGATCGGTTCAACAACTACCCCGTGCAGGACTTAAACAAAAATAATAAGCATTACATCAAGTCTAACCTATACATCGCCTAATCCTATCGACACACTAATCTACCGATATCAGCTCGGTTTTGGGATCTTCAATTCCATAGTACTACTATGATTTCCCCCAATTTCTTTTAACCCTAGAACAGCTGAGTATCAATCTACTGACTCATATCCAACACAGATGCTTAGCACCGTAACTGCTATGTCATCTAAGGGGTCTCTATCTCATTTTTTATGACCTATTTCATAATTCTTTCATAATATGATGATACTTTTTTTTATATAATTATGCTATATCCTAGTCTATATTTATTAAATGTAGGATAAATATATGTACCCAAACTACAATATTCTTCTTTCTTCTATTTCGGAAATGTTGACCACAGATTTGCATTCCAACTGTAAAAAACGTGTAATAGTCGATTCTGAACTGAAATCAAAATCCTAAGTTGATTGGCCATGTGCGAACTATAACTATGCATATTACAAATATACTAACAAATAAATATTTGATTAAAATAAAAAAATCCAAGAAAATCGGTGGCAATATTTAGCCACCTCGAAGTCAAACATTGTGGGGTCCAGTTTCGGCTCTGCTTAAAGTCAACTTTTCCAGCCACATAATATACTATACAAGACCAACTAAACGGAGGCTTAAGACCGGTCTTTGGAAATCAAGACGATTTCGTCGGAAGTCTTGGGCTCCAAACAATTGAAGGAAGGCATCTTAACCGGTGGCGGTGGTCCACTGCTCCCACTACTTTCGCCGGATTCCACTCCCTTTGTCGATCTCACCGAGAATAAACCCCACCGGTCCGACTTGGCCGAAGAATGATAAAACCTCCCAACCCGGCTGCTCCTTTCCCTAGGCAACATAACTGCAACGCTTTTGGCCCGGTTTAGAACCGCGCGGTCCATCATTTCCTTCCTCATACAGTCGGGCAATCTCAACGTGAACCGGTCGAGATTCTCCCCCGGTTGAACCAACGAATGCCCGGTCGAGTGGGATCTAAACTTACCCAACCCCAACACTCTGGCAGTTCGGACCGACCACGACCGCGGAGGCTGGCTCGGAAATTCAGAGGCCGCCACTTCCTGTTGCTGATCTACTTGAATTGCAATTTCATTGCTTCTTAAATCACCGGCCTCGACCGGCTTAAGAAATTGAACCGGTGCGTCTCCGGGCTGCGGGACCAAATCTGCTCGGCAGACCGGGCAGGTGACGTGAGAGTCGAGCCAAGCATCGATGCACTCCGGGTGGAAGACGTGATCGCACTTGGGTATAAAACGCAGCGTTTCGTCGTCTTCGAACTCGTTTAAGCAGACCGCGCACTCCAGGGCGCCCTTCCCGATCTTGTGCCCCTTCACCTCCGAGTAGGTGAAAGTCGGGAAAGTCTCGATCACCGACGCGTCGAGACCACGCGCCCCCGCGGCACGGCGACCGCGCATGGAGAGGGTGCGGCGGACGCTTACGGTCCCGGATGTGTCGGAGCAGTGGCGGACGTAGATTGAGATGAAGCCCATGGAGAAGAGCGCGGCGACGAGTACGACGATGATGATGGCCATCTTCGGGCTGAACTTGGCATAGTTGTACTCGTTTTCATCCTGAGCTCCCACGAAACTGATCGCCGGCGAGAGGAGGAGGAGGAGGAGAACAATCCGGTGAGTTGTCATCTTGTGAATTTCGATGAATGGAACATGTATTAAATTTAACAACTGAATATGTATGTATATGTTATTGAGTTTTTTAATTAATTAAATATTAGATGAGAGGGAAGTGGGTTGGAACTTGGAAGAGGTCGTGAAATGCAAGCAAAAAGATTTGACTAACTAATTTGACGGCATAGTCTATGAATGGAACTTTCTATATACAAATTTTCCAGTTGACGCCTTCAATTCTCTCGTTTCTTTTATGTATATCCTTCTCGTTTTGTTCGTCGCTGACAATGAACAATAGCGAGAGAATATTTAGAAATTATATTATTATTATTATTATTATTATTATTATTATTATTATTATTATTATTATTATTATTATTATTATTATTATTAAATCAACACTAAGATTGATTGAACACTAAATTAATTAATCACTTAAATATAAGAATACAAACTAAGTTACATTTATTGGCGGATAGAATATCTAAAAAGACAAACCAACAATTTGAATACTTGATCATACCAGACACCTATAATTGAAAACCAATCAAATATTTTTTTGTTATTTGATTCGGAATTCGAATAATTTTTTTGATATTCATAACAGAATTATGATACACATTTCGATATTGTATTTACTGGGTAAATATTTATATATATTACAACCTCAAATTTGATATATGGCTTTTTTTTTAATTTTCTTGAGGATATGTCTTAGGGTCCAAATATGCTACATTTAGCATCGAATATGAGTTAATTTTCGAGCTGAATACTTAAATAATATTATTTAAAAATACTTCATAAATAAATTTAGTTGGAATGTATGAATTTAACCAACCAAGATAACAACATACTTTTTATAACTTCAAATTTAAAAACATCAAATATCTAACCACTTTTACTTTTCTTTACTAATTTATAATTAAAATGGGTCCCACCTCTTAAAAAAATCATTGCATACAGTGTTCATTCATAGTGATGAGTGTAGAGATTCATCCTCTCTCTCTAATATAATCCCACCTCCCCCACAAGTTACAAACGCATCTCTCAACAGAAAAAGCTCGAAAACCTTGAGAGAGAAGAGTGTTAGAGAGAGAAAGCAGTGAGAAGAATTAAACTGCAATTTCATAACCAATGAAATACATAACATCGCCAAGAAATATAAATAATCTGAGTTACAACAAACAACAATTTGCAAGAATCTATAGCAATAATCTGATCATCGATGCCACATTTAAGTGAACAAGATAACACACAGTCATCTAAAGACAGAGCAACAATATAATAATAAACTTACTATGTTCTGCGATGTCTACGCAGAGACATTTCAATCAACCTCCTCGGTTTCTTGGTACTTGAGAAGGATCTGAACGCAGCGAGCAATGCTAGAAGGATTCTCGCTATTGCTGAAGAATTTTCATACTCTGCAAATGGAAAAGTGAAGAGAGAGAGAGAGAGAGGAGAGAAAGCAGTGAGAATGAACGCAATATTGGATTCATAACGGCCGTTAACAATATATGGGCATGGATCTTAAGCTAATGAGTGAACACTGTATTCAAAAGAACTCTCAAATAAAATTAGATATCTAGTACAAACACAACATTTTATCCAGATTTATCTCTAATTACATCGACTCAAATCGGACACTTCCTAATTGTATGACCCATCTCATGACACTTGCTACATCTCTTCGGTTGTCGTACTCTATGCATATTCGGGTCAACATCATGAGGAAATGCATTAAGTTGCACACCTATTAACAAAAAAAATATATGTATTAACATTCCTAAAATTTAAAGTTAATTAGAAATATATTAAGATATACCGTCAATAGAAATATTGGCGGTGCAAGAAAGTCTATTATGGCCAGTGTTACGACATCTAGTGCATACGTGTAGAAGCGTTCTCAACAACTGAGCGAACTCTATTCATTCTTGGTCGAGCAGCTTGACGATCAATCACTGGAGCACGAACAACAAAGGTAGAAGCATTAGACGGTACAATCCAGTGATCTGGATGGGGCACTGACATGATGGGAAACGAATACGTTTGCAGCAACGTATCTTGTTTGTAGTAATGAGCTACAAACTCAGTAATGGGTCGTCGAACAAAGCTGTTGATGAAAATCATTAGTATACATCATCGTATCAAAGTTAATGACACAAATATATAAATAAATATATACCATATAACTGTTGCGGCGTGACGGCATGGAATCAAATCAAAATTGAACTTCCGACAGTCACATGTACGTTGCTAAAGATCGACAATATAAGTATTTCTATCCTCTTCGACCTTGTATACATGTGTAGCGGTTCCACGTATAATAATGTGACATCCACGCTCCATAGACTTAGTCAATTTTTTCGCAGCAAAGTCAGTCAACACATGTTGTCTTGACATTGCAGCCGCCCGTCGCTCATTGAACCACTTTTCAACTATGCTTCTGTAAACATCAACTAATGAACAGACAGGTAGTCGTCGTGCCCATAACAAATGAGCATTCATAGATTCTACTGCATTTGATGTCATAAAATCGAAACGACGAGTCGGGCACTGCGAACGTGCCCATCGGTAAGCTCCAATACTCAAAAGTCTTCTATAAGCACTATCTCTGCTCGCAACTTCCAAAAGAGACATATTCTTTTGAAACGATTCATCCCGATAACAATAAGCGGTATCCCGGATAATAGCACCAACATGTTTACCATAGCTAGCCATATTCTTTGATAGGTGATAACAACACAATCCATGTACAGCATCTGGAAAAACCATCTCCACAACATTTTTGATGCTCTTATGCTGATCCGAGACAATGAGGAGACCTTCTCGGGATCCAAAAGCTCCTCGTACTCGATTCAAGAACCAAATCCAAGACTCATCATCCTCAATGGGACCAAGTCCGACTGCAAGAGGGATCGTCACCGCCACAAAAAGAATTCCCTTATTTTTCCCTTTTAAATGGGTCCCATAAACTACAATGACTGGCCTCAAACAACTCTAAAAGGCATCAATGCACTGGCCAAGTGCAAGAAACATGTACTTGAAAAGATTGTCCTGATTCATCTGAAGATCGACAATTGTTCCCGAGTTACTTTGTTGAAGCATATAGAGATAGCTTGGTAACATCTGATAGATTTATCATATTCACCATAAGCGATTTCAAGTGCAATATTCCTTGCATGTAGAGCAAAGCTATAATCAACTTCAATGCCGAAATCAATCTTCAAGTCATTGATCATGTCTTTCGGCTTCAAAATAACACCTTCGACCAATTTGCGCGAGAAGTAATTTGCTATTACCTTTGCAGGCACATGCCGATGAACAACATTATCAAAATTTGTTTGGCAAGTATGAATAGGGTTGAACTTAACGACCCGCCAAACACCTGCACCAGATCTCGCACGTAATACGAAAGAACATCCATTTCCATTCTTGCAGATGTAGTTCACTCTATCAGTGGCTGATCTCTCCACCAAGTAAGCAACACGATTTTGCATGTGATAGGTGCCCACGACAATCTCCAATGCAGTTTTGCTAGCAAATAAAGCACCCACAAAAAGTCCATCTTCATTCTCAATTAACGGTTCCACTCGGTTTAAAGGCCCTGCAATATCAAGATCAGCAAGTGGAACACTCCAATTTTGAATTGGACCAACATGTGTTGGTGTATCATCCGAAGGCCCGATCTCTACTGACTAACTTAAATTTTGGTGACCTAGACCAATCCGATTCAAGAAGCTCACGAACCCATGCATTAAACTCGGTCAAGACTGATTCACAAAGTACATTATCATCCTCATCATCATCGCCGTCATCGTCATTATCACCATCATCATCCAGAGAAGGTGCATCATCCCCATATTCAATATTCTTCTCGATAGTATATACAACTGGGTCATTTTTATCCTCACAAAGCATATGTATCAAATTTTCGTTGCAATTCAAAGCGACCTTAACTCTTCTACCATCGGCAGTGCTTGTCCGGTAAAATAATGAATAATATGTAGTAGACGGGTTGCTCTTTCTCAGCCGATGAATATCTCGTAGCAACTGATCAAGACTTAAGTTTACTATCGTGTAGAACAATTCTTCATCACCACCTACATAATCAGATTTATCCCATTGACCACTGTTGGGTTATTAGTCAGTAGATGGTATTCAGCTGTTAGTGGTTAAAATAATATTGGGGGAAATCATAGTAGTACTATGGAATTGAAGATCCCAAAACCCAGCTGATATCAGTAGTGTAGTGTCTTGATAGGACTAGATGATGTATAGGCTAGACTGTTTTTATTATTTATCTTTTTGTCTAAGTCCTGTACGGGGTAAATTGTTGGATTGATCTTCTGACGAAGTTACTTTCCAGAACTCCACGTCATCAGTGTAATTGCTTGCCTTCTTCTGTCATCAGCTGAACCTCACTTTCAGTAGAAGACACCTCATCGGTGACGACATCGCCGGAAGAACTCTATGCAAGCTCGCACCTTCGCAGTCATCAGCGACCATACTCAAGAGAATATCTCTTGTCGGCCGACTCGGACGAAGAAGACAGAGATCGCTTAAAGTCTATCAGTATCCGACGAAAAATGACTCAACCGCTAAAGTCATTTCGAAAGTCGGCGAAAGACATACGAGGATTAGAGAGAGTCAACTCCGATGTCCGACATAATCTCACCTACCACAAACCTCGACCAATGAGAAGCCGACAACGCTTTATCCGCTTCCGACCAACTAAAGTTTGCTCTCATGTACGGTGTCCAACAACTCTCTGCAAAGAATTCGAATTTATGGCCATTTTCTTTGGAAGCTTGTGACACGTGGCATCGTCTTCTCCAATGGACATATGCCTGCTCACAACTATAAATAGAGAAGAAATCCGAGCTTCACGCACGGGATATCAAGGGAAAAACGATCAAGCTTTCGAACAACTCTAGCGCATTCAAGATCAATCCAGCGAAGAACTTGCCCAATAGAATATCATTAGTTCTTCTCTCTAGAGTTCTTTAAATCCCTCTTCTCTAGCTAAGCTCATTGCCAAATTTATAGCTTAGAAATTCGAAGGAGTTCACTTTTAGTGATTGTTCTTACTGTAAGAACTCCTTCCTAGTTGGAGATTATCCCCTCCCTTTCTAACTTCGGTTTGATTTGTAAAGTCGCTATGGACTATAACTTAGAAGGGTCTGTCTAGTGCACAGATTCCTTGCTGAGACTTGCTCAGATAAATCAACAAGAACTCTTGTTCGGCAGGACCGTGGACGTAGGATCTTGCGTGTTCGAACCACGTTAAAAATTGCTTGTGTTATTTACTGTTTTATTGCATTGCATACAAACTGATTAAAAATCATATCTTTGCATAAAACGTATTCTCAAAGCGCACCAGCCAAAAATTACTTGATTTGTGAAAATCACGTTTTCAAACTGAGACGAATCTCCGGGCCCCACACTCTTATCCGCACAACATCTTCGATTGAGTTTCAAAATCCTGACAAAAGTCAGTAGGAGAGCTCAGTAGTTGGCACACTTTTGACCCGCGATCGAAGGTTACTATTTGGCACTGTTCATCAGTTGCAACCTACAGCTCAGTTGTCCTTCGCGTTCTGAGAAAAAGAAACTGTGATTAGGTGTATTCACCCCCCCTCTACACCTGACTATTGTCTCCGGACCAATAATTGGTATCAGAGCTACGGTGTTCTTCTGATCATCGATTCTGTAACTACTGGTCTTCTCGAACAGATCCTGAAAATGTTTTTCACTGCACAAGCATCTCTTCATACATCCTTATACTCTTACCCATAATGTCTGATATGTCAGGTATTTGGATGGTACCGATGTTCTCAATAGAGAACTACATGGTATGGCGTGTGAGAATGGAGGCACACCTCACATCGCTGCATGACAGCATGACGGACGTCCTTGAGACAAGACCTATCATTCCCATGATCGACAGTGTACGATTTGCCGCTGTGGGAGGTGTAGGAGGGCAGACTGGCGCTAAGGTCGCTAAAGAAAAACAGCTTTCACACCAGAAGAGAAAAAGCTGCACAACCTCGACCGAGTTGCGCGTAATGCAATCCTGACTACGCTCAGTAATTCTCACATTGGGAGGGTGCAAGACTGCAAGACGGCGAAAGAACTTTGGGATGCCCTAGCTGTACTGAGCCAAGGAACCCCGCAGATCAAAGAGAACAAGCTCGAATTAGAGCTACAAAAGTTCGATGCGTTTGCCATGGAGCCCAGTGAGACCATTGACGAGCTAAGCGTCAGATTCACAAACCAAGTCAATGTGATCAACGGGCTGGGGAGGATGTTCACCAACAAAGAGATGAACACCAAGATCTTAAGAGCGCTACCTCGACAGAAGTGGCTTCCATTTGCTACTTATTTACGTCGCTCTGATCTTAATGCTCTAACTCCTGATGTTATCTTTTCAGAATTAAAAACAGAGGAATTTGAGCACGGCCCTACCCCAACGATGTTCCAAATGCTCCGAGTGACACTCGGATTGACCATGCTTTCAAAGCAACGATCGGCCAAGAAACGGAATCAAACCCATTTCTTCCAGCAAGGCAGTAGCTGTAGCAGAAACAAAGTCCTCTGAGACATCTTCTACTGACCCACTTGCGCTTATGGCTCTCAAATATCAAAGAGAAAAGGAGAGAGTTAGAAAGCTGAAGAAATACAACAGAGATTCTCCCTCGGGTAAGAAAGATTTTCTAAAAAGGAAAGAATCTAAATCTTCTACTGACTGCAGGAACACAAAACCTGCTGCGAGTCCATCCAAAGACTCAGCTGGAAAAAGCAGCAGATCATCTGTCTGTTACAACTGCAAGAAGGAGGGACACTATCAATACGAATGTCCCGAACTCTCAGCTGCTCAAAGAGCAGAACAGCAGGCCAGACGTGAGAAATTTGCCCGTAGGAGGTAGGCCTACATAGCCGGAGAGATATTCGATGACTCAATCGAGGAAGATACATTCATGTATTCTTCTGAAGACGAAGCTGCATTTGTTGCCGTTGAGATCGGAGAAACAGATCCTGAAGAAAATGCAGAATATTATCTGATGGCCGGAGAAGAGGCTGAGGTAAATTCTGAACTTAATTTAACCTCTTCTTCTCACAGCACACACGACACGTGCTCGGACACAGATGAGCCTCTAGATATGGTACAAACCTACGATGATCTACTAGAGGAGCGGATTCGAATGAGAGCAGAGTTCAAGCAGAACCATTCGGAACTGGAACAGGTAAAGGCTGAGAATCAGAGACTTTTTTCTGATTGTCAGGTTTCTACTGAGTCTGAGAATCTTGTTGTGAGACTCAAGGAAGAGATTAAATCTCTTATGACTAAGTCTCAGCTTCAAGAAACTCAGATATCAGTTCTGACCAAGGATAATTCTGAGAAAGATACTGAGATAGCCCGACTCAATCAGAAGCTCACAGAAGTTGAAAAGGATTATGAGTCACTTCGAAGAAGTGATGAAGTTTGGCGAGAACTGGTGACTGAACAGTACCTAGGAGCTAAGGAGAAGTTGGAAAGTATGCTTAGAGCGCAAAGGCCGACGGTCATGAAAGAAGGACTTGGCTATACTCATGAAACTTCCACTTCAAAGAGCTCAGAACTGCTGGCTGACAGGTTCGTCAGAGGTAAAGTTCAGACTACTGACTCAACACCTCAGACGAAGAATAAATAGAAGATAGTTGCACCTCAGCCGAGCAACAAGAAACAACTGACCAAAGGTTCTAGCCCCAGGACACCACGATCAAACTCAGCGGGAACCAAGAAGGTCAGGTGGGCGGAACAGTACAAGGAACCACTATATGAGCATCCGGCTCAGTATGGTTCGTACTACTATGAGCCCATGGGTCAGGAGGAGCGCAAAGCCTCGAAGAAGAAAGCTCCCGAACCCCAAAACCATCGAAAGTCGGTATCTCCGAGTCCCGTGGAGAAGAAAGATGACAAGGTTCAGAAGAAGAAGTCTCAGACTTCTAAGGTCCCTAGGCAGATCTGGGTTCCAAAATCACCCACTAACATGTAAGGGCCCAACTGAACCAAAGGGTACCTAAAAATGTTTCTATTTTGCAGGTGCATAAGGACCCTTGGATAGTGGATAGTGGCTGCTCGAGACACATGACTTATCAAAAGAGCTGCTGACCAACTACATACAGGAAGATGGTCCCAGAATTAAGTTTGGTGACAACTCTAAAGGCTATACAAGGGGATACGGAACACTGAATATTGGGACTGCCTCAGTTCCAAGAGTAACATAAGTTGAAGGACTTCAACATAATCTTCTTTCTGTCAGTCAATTCTGTGACAATCTGAATAGAGTTATCTTTGACGCTGGTTTCTGTGATATTGTTGATAAATCTACAGGGAAAACAATGTTATCAGGTTCGCGGAGGAAGAATATATACGTTGCAAACTGGAAAACCGCAGAACTTGAGGCTTGCTTACTCGCACAGACTAAATCTAGTGACAAGGCAGGATGGCTGTGGCACAAGAGACTCAACCACCTGAACTTCAGGACTATGAACAAGCTAGCCAAGAACTCTAAACTCAGAGGACTGCCCAACGAATCGTTTATCAAAGATAGAAATTGTGAAGCATGTTTGAAGGGAAAGCAGACAAAGAGTAGCAATCTACCTATTCCGTCACCTTCCACTGATGGAATCCTTCAGCTGCTACACATGGACTTATTCGGGCGTTTCTCCAATGGACTATAAGAGGCAAGAAGTATGCCCTCGTCGTTATTGACGACTACTCGAGATATACATGGGTCATCTTCATAGCCAACAAATCTGATGTCCAGACTGAGTTGCCCAAACTGCTGAAAAAGCTCAGTGTGGAAAAGGACATCAAGATACGAGAGAATTCGCTCGAACGGAGGAACAAAATTTCTCAACTCGGTAGTTAAAGAGTACTGCGAAAAGGAGGAAATTAAGCACGAGACATCGGCAGCTCGCACCCCTCGGCGAACGGACTTGCCGAACGCAAAAACGAACACTTAAAGAAGCAGGCAAGAACGCTCCTAGCGAGACTACGGACTACCCTCAAAGTTACGGGCGGATGCTACCGACACGGCCTGCTACACTCGTAATCGCTCACTTGCTTACACAACAACACATGAAGACACCATACGAATTATGGAAAGGGAGAATTCCTTCTATTTCTCATTTTCATATTTTTGGTTGTCCGTGCTTTATTCACAATAATAGGAAAGATAAGTTGAAGGTCTTTGATAGCAAATCTGATCAAGGAGTATTCTTAGGATACTCTCGGGTCAGTAAAGCCTTCAGAGTCTTTAACTATCGGACCCTTTGAGTGGAGGAAAGCCCTCATGTTGTTTTTGATGAGTTTGTTACTGAGAACAAGAAAACTACAAAGACAAATACTGAAGATGTCAGCAGCAAGCTACCGGATCTCGCACTAAACGATAAAGTCGAAAAGATCCGAGCATTGTTGGGATGATGAGTCGGACGATGAAGAAATTCGGACTCGGCCAACAAGCGATGTAGGCGGCACTGGTTGATTCTACCGAACGTAATCAACAACAGGTAACAACGGTCGATGAGGAAGCCCCAGTGGTAACGAGACCTCTACGAGAATATAAACTCGGGGGGGAACAAATATTGTTCCCGAGCTAAATGCCCCCGAACACCGGAAACTCGGTAGATCCTAACCTTCTTACCGAACTAATGCAATCACGGGAATAGTACAACCGAAATGCCTAACACACCTACGGTTGTGCGAAGTAGTATCGAAGAAGAAGCCGGACTCGAGACGTTCGTGGCTTGCGACGCTCATTCTTCGATCTTATTATAGGAGATCCGTCGGCAACTATAAGGATAAGATCTAGACTAAGTCAAGGAGAAAGCTCACTCTATTCTTGTTTCTTGTCCATAGAAGAACCTCAGTCAATAGAGGACGCACTCAATGATGCTTACTGTATCATCGCCATGCAAGAAGAGCTGAACCAGTTCGTTAGAAACGAAGTTTGGGAGCTTGTTGACAGACCTGGACATCGGCATGTGATTGGTACTAAGTGGGTCTTCAAAAACAAGCGTGATGAAAACAACGTCATTGTCAGAAACAAAGCTAGACTAGTTGCGAAAGGATACTGTCAAGCAGAGGGAATCGATTTTGATGAAACATTCACTCAAGTCGCCAGATTGGAAGCCATTCGTCTATTCCTAGCTTACGCAACGCATCAAGGATTCAAAGTATATCAAATGGATGTAAAGTCAGCTTTTCGAATGGCGTGCTCTGAAGGAAGTAGTCTACGTGGAACAACTGCCCGGCTTTCAGCAGGGACATCAGGTCTACAGACTTCGGAAAGCTCTGTATGGGTTAAAACATGCACCCAGGGCTTGGTACGATACCCTATCAGACTTTCTACTTCAGAAAGGTTTTCACAAGGGGATAGTAGATCGCACCCTGTTCAACATAAAGCCAGGAGATGACATCCTACTGGTGCAAATCTACGTGGACGACATCATTTTCAGTTGTAGAAACGTGACTATATGTCAACAATTCGAGAAAATGGTGAAGGAGAAATTCGAGATGTCCATGATGGGAGAAATGAATTATTTCCTTGGATTCCAAGTCAAGCAATCACCTGAAGGAATTTTCATCAATCAAGCCAAGTACACTCGAGATCTCCTGAAAAGATTTGGCTGCGACTTGAGCAAGCCAGTCAAAATCCCCATGAATATGAATTTCAAAATCGATCTAGATAAAGAGGGAGCTTTTGTTAACTCTACTGATTATAGAGCTATTATTGGTTCTTTATTATACTTAACAACTAGCCGACCTGATATAACTTATGCTGTAGGTGCATGTGCAAGATTTCAAGCGGATCCCAAACGAAGTCATCTAGACTTAGCAAAGAAGATTCTGCGATATCTAAAAGGAACACCTGACGCAGGGTTATGGTATCCTGCTGATGATAATCTAATACTGACAGGTTATTCTCATGCTGATTATGCAGGATGCAGGATAGATCGAAAGTCAACTTCTGGAACGTGTCAGTTCCTAGGCAGCAAGCTAATATCTTGGTTTTCAAAGAAACAACATTCAGTGGAAACGTCCACTACTGAAGCTGAGTACATGGCTGCTGGAAGTTGATGTGCTCAGATCCTTTGGCTTCGACAACAACTGAGAGACTATGGTATAATTCAGGATGAAGTGCCCATCTACCGTGACTCCACCAGTGCTAATGCTATAACTCAGAATCCAGTTCTCCATACGAGATGCAAGCACGTGGATATTCGACACCACTTCATCAGAGACCATGTCGAGAAGAAGGAAATCAGAATGGAGAAAATCCATATTGACAAGCAAAGGGCAGATATACTGACAAAACCACTAGCTGAGAACAAATTCAGAGAATTATCAGTTGAGCTGGGTCTACTGGAACCTACTAAGTAGAGGTAGTAGAAGAAATCAGTATGACAGGTTAAGGACCCAGTACAGTGATTCAGTCGGGAGAATCAAACTGTACACAGTAAGGGGGAACGTGGTCATCAGCACATCAATTGTCCTCCTGAGTCTAAATGGTAACCGGCTGATCGTAAAATCAGCTGAAGAGGTTTGCGTAGTCTTAATATACTTAATTTTATCAGAAGCATGCTAGCATTTATTATCTCAGTCGCTTGCACTCAGTAGTTAATGAGCATTTATTTCCCGCCATTAATTCTTAAGGATAAGTCAGTAGGAAACCGTTCTCATTTAAAATGACTTAGTCTTTAATGCTGTCTGCAGCACATTTAATGCATGTCTTTTCACTTACCTTAACAGCGCATAATCCTACGGTGGTCTATGGTAGAGGCGGCTTGTGTAATCATTCCATTTATAACATCAAATTACAACCGTTATTAAAAATTTTAGATTGAACCCCAACCGTCCGATCTAAACTGTTTGATATGCGCGATCATATAAAATGCTTTATCAATCTACCTCAAATCCACTTCCACAATTTTTTATCGCCATTAGAGCTTAAGAAATTTCAGCATTTTTGATTCAACTTCTCTTCTAAATCTAAACTTTCTTTTCAACCAAGCTCTACATTTACGGTAAACATCATCTACATTATCGCGAATACATTGTGTTTTGACTTCTATTATTTCAGTCTCTAACAGAAAATTTGCAGATAATATGGCTGTCAAAACACCCACCAACATCGATGAAATCATCAAGTCCCGAATCCTGTTCGAACCGACGATGGCGCTACACCAAGCTAATCTTCCATATCTTGAGCCCGTCTTCACGGCTCGCGAGACTTCCGGACTGGAGCTTCTCGTCTCGAAGCAACCCAGGGCATACTTGCCCAGACAAGTTGCAGAAGTCTACTACAACTGGAGAACCCTAGATACATGCGTGGAGGAATCCTGGTTCTCATACATGAAGGAGGTTGTCCCTCAATCTTCGGATGCCAGTGAACATATCATCGATATCCGATCCACCGTGGAGCTGACCTTTGATCTCCCAGCGCCCAGAGTCTCACCCATTGGATACAAGGAGAAAGAGATCAACTCCTATGTTCAGAAATTCTGTGGCAGAAACGATGTAGTCTTCAAGACAGCTCTGCCGAAGAATCTGCTGCTACTAGAGTACCGAGGGCTCGCGTACATTGTTTCACATATTCTTACGAGCTCAGCCGGTTCGTATGATCAGCTATCCAACCCTCGCATTCAGCTGATGATGATAATAGATGATGGAGTCAGAGTCAATTGGAGTGACTACTATGTAGCCGAGCTTAAAACTCAGGCTCAGAAGTTCGCAGCCACACCCACAGGAGAGAGGAGTCTTATAAGTGTGGGAAAGCTGCTGTACGGGACAAAGATATTCGTAATTATCGAAGAGTCAGTATCAGATCGCTCAGCCTTTGCTGGTGCGAGATATTTCGACCGCAAGCTCATAAAATTCAAGACAAGAGCCGCTGCTGAGAAATCCATCGGGCGAGGGCCGCCTGAGCAGAAAAGAGTCACTTCCAACTTGCCCCCTCGCGCCGACCCACCTAAGAGGAAGAGGCTCAAGCAAGCCCGGACCTTCCGAGGTTCCAAAGAAAACTTGCCTCTCCTCCACCCACTCGGAAGGATCCACCACTTGACGCGGACACAGGCATAGAAGGTGCCACGCTGAAAGATAAAGTGCAGTGGATTAGTTCCTCAGAGACTCAGTCGGACACTGGATGTTGGGTGATGATTCTATCCTCAGCATTGTCTCACTTAGTGGGAAATGATTCTATCTTCTATACTGAACCATGTTCAGCAGCCTAGTGCTCTGATTGTTGAGAAGATTTGAAGATCCCAAAACCCTATCTGATTGGTGAACCATTCCGTTGTAATCGTTATTTGTCTCTGAGGTTTCAGACTCAGTAGACACTCTGCTCTGATCAAGGCGCTCAGTAGATTATCTGCCTTAACACCAGAAGTAGAAGACTCAGTGATACTGGACTCAGCGGGAGCAAGATATCGAAAGAGTCGATGGAACCGGACTCGGCGAGAGCAGTTCATCGAACTCGTAGCCGATCTTCGTAGACTTTCCTCAGCTATCTACCTACTGAATACGGGATCAGACTCAGCATCGGCAGACAGTCAGAACTGTCAAATACTTTTGAAAGACAATCATCATTGTCACATACGAGGAAGAGAGAAGTCAGCTTCAGTTTTCCTTGAAGTCTGTGCTGTCTCAACCACTCTATCCACCTCGACGAATAACAAGAACACACGTGTCTTCTCACCTGCTAAAGCTGCAGTCAACCCTTTACCTAAAAAGGTGGGAAAGTACACTGTTACCTACTTCAAAAGAGCCGTTTGCTACCAAAAGAGAGAGAGAAAGGAAGATCGTCTCCAACGGATCTTTTCCAATCTCTGCTCTATAAATAGAGGGACATTTCAAGAGAAAAAGAGAGAGAATGCGCATAAGCTTAACGACGAAATCAAACACAAGCATTCAAACGAGCTAGAACCAGAAAACCCTAAGTCTTCCGCAAGAACTTGAAGATCTATCTCCAACGAAAGACTACCTTCTCACTCATAGGGAACCAAGCTAAACCGTTAGAAGAGCCTCTAGTATCCAAATCGACGATACACGAACCTAAAGCTTATTTCAGCTGTTCGTCGATCTAGAAGCCACTCTCTCATTCCCTATCCCTCTAACCCTAAGCTCAACAGAATATACTTATAGCTTAGACGAAGGAGTTCATATTTGAACCCAATCCTTATTGTAAAAGTACTCCTTCATAGTTGGAGAAGTTTGTCAAACACTTTAGTTTGATGCCTTTGTAAACTGGGACTTGCTCAGTATAATCCCCAAGCCACGGCTTTGTCCTGTGCACAAGCTGACTGAGACTAACTCAGTATAATAAATAGCCTCCTGAACTTTTCGGGATAGTGGACGTAGGATCGATTGATATCCGAACCACTTTAAAAATATGTGTCTTGTTATTGCTTTCTGATTACTGTTGCATTGATTTTACTTTTCATACTGAAAACCTACTTTAAAATCATACAACTGTCTCAGCTTACTGAACTGTCTATTTACTGAACTGAGACTTGCTAAAACGGTTTTTCCACTCAACTGATTTGGGCCTACACTTTTCCGCACCGCTGAACTCTACCTGTTTGATACTGAATTCTGACTTAGTCAGCTAGCAGATCTCAGTAGAGTCAGATTCTTTGCCACACACGATTCAGAACAGCTATTTGGTCTGCTGAATTATTTCAGTACGGCAGTTTCCTGAACAGGACTGTTCGTGTTCGAAGTTGAGAAAATCGGATTCAGGTGTATTCACCCCCCCGTCTACACCTGACCGTACACTCGGGACCAACAATTGGTATCAGAGCAGGAGTTCTTTAAGACTCTTGTTATCTTGAAACTGGTCTACTTGAACGGATCCGGAAAATCGTTTTCACTGCATATCACTCTAAATTCATATCATTATTTTTATATGGCTGATAGGTCAGGTATAAGAATGGTACCCATGTTCTCGGTAGAGAATTATGGAGTATGGCGAGTCAGAATGGAAGCACATCTGACATCCCTCCATGATAGTATGACTGAAGTGCTTGAAGATGGACCTATTGTTCCCATGATCGATAGTGTCGTGACTCAGGCCCCAGCTGAAGGAGGAGGAATGGTGACTGGGAAGAAGATCCCTAAAGACAGAAGTCTCTTCACTCCTGAAGAGAAGAAGCTTCACAACTTAGACCGAGTCGCCAGAAATGCCATACTGACCACTCTTAGTGATTCTTATCTTGGCAGGGTTCAGGAATGCAAAACGGCAAAGGAACTTTGGGACGCTCTAGCGCTACTGAGTCGTGGAACTCAGAAGATAAAAGCTAACAAACTAGCGCTGGAACTCCAAAAGCTGGAAAGTTTGTCTCTCATGCCTGGTGACAAAATAGAAGATCTGAACGTCAGATTTACGAATCTGATGAATTCCATCAATGGGCTGGGAAAGACATTCAGCAATCGAGAAATGAATTTCAAGATACTGAGGGCACTGCCGGACGGACACTGGACACCTTTTGCCACTTTATTGCGACATTCTAATTTAGATGTTGTCTCTCCTGACCATATCTTTTCAGAACTTCAGGCAGAAGAGTTTGAGTTCGACAGACCTCAACGAAAGCAAAGAGCTGAAGCTGACAATAAAATTGAACATGCCTTCAAAGCATCAGTCAGCGCAGCATCTCCAGCGATGAGCAAGACAACGAGTAAGACTAAACCTTCACTCAACGACTTACAAGAAGGAAGTCTCGCTCAGAAGTACGCGCTGCTCATCGTGAAGTATCAGAAGGAGAAGGAGAGGCGCAAAAAACTGACTAAAGTATACCGAGACACAAAAGGTAAGTCAGATTATACGCCAAAATGCACTCCTGACTCACAATCCTCTGAATGCAGAAAGAAGGATGACTCAGCACCATCAAAGGATAGCGAAAACAAAGAAGAAAGAGTCATCGCTTGCTACAACTGCAAAAATCCAGGACATTATCAATATGACTGTCCTGAGCTCAGTAGTGCTGAACGCGCAGCACGCAAGGCAAGGAGAGAGAAATTCGCTCAAAAGAGATAATCTTATATTGCAGGCGAAATCTCAGACGACTCAGAAGAAGTCGACTCCTTCATGGATTCATCGGATGATGAAGCAGCTTTTATGGCCTTAGAGCTTGAAGCTGAAGAAGCTACTGAAAAGTGCCTAATGGCAGGAGAAGAGGATGAGATAAATTCTCATGAACCACTTAATTCCTCTTCACACTGCACACAAGACACTGTTTCAGGTGCAGATGGGAATTTGGACATCACGACCGCCTATGAAGAATTATTAGATGAACAAATTCAAATGAGTCTGCAGCTCAGTAAGACTCTTCAGGAATTGGATACCCTAAAAGTGGAGAATCATAGACTTTCTTAGGAGAGTCAGACCGCTACTGAAGCCGAAGGACTTGTGTTGAGACTCAGGGAGGAGATAAACTCTCTGATGGCCAAGTCTCAGCATCAAGAAGATCGAATTTCAGTTTTGACCAATGACTTGACTCAGAAAGATACTGAAGTGAGTCAACTGAAGCAAGAACTGTCAGGACTTCAGACCAAGCATGACATACTGAAAAAGAGTGATGATGTCTGGAAGAGCCTGATGACTGAGCGTTACATGGGCGCTGAAAAGAAGCTGGAGGCTATGCTTGCAAGCAACAAGCCCAAGCACTGTAAGGAAGGACTTGGCTTCAACCAGGAAGCTTCCTCATCTGCCCCCGTACACTTAGAAGTGCGTCTAACTGATAGGTTTGTTCGAGGAGAAACAATCAATACAAATGTTCTGAACCCCTCAGCAAAGAACAAACAAAAGATGAAAGCACCTCATCCTATGCATCAGTATTCTGACCAGAAGATCAGTACCAAGACACCCTAGTTCAGTCAAGGGGAACTAGCAGAGTTAAGTGGGCTGATCAGTATGGACCACCTCAGTTGACACATCCAGCTCAGTATGGGTCATATTACTATGATCCTATAGTCAGAAGAGGTTCCAAGAGTCAGAAAAAGAAGAAAATCGCACAAAAGGCAAAGGTCAGCAGTCCACCAGCTCAGAAGATCCGGACTCCTGAACCTGAACAGCCTAAGAAGTCAGCTTTGATCAGTCCAGTGGTCAAGTATATTGACTCAAGTGGAAAGAAACTGTCTGAAACCACTAGGGTTGTTAGACAGATTTGGGTTACTAAAACTAACATCTAAGGACCCAAAAACAAAATAAAGGGTACCTGAATATAATTCTGTTTTGCAGGTGCGTAAAGATCCTTGGTATGTGGACAGTGGATGCTCAAGACATATGACGTATCAAAGGAACCTACTGAAGAATTATATAGCTGAAGAAGGACCCAGAATCGAGTTTGGAGACAATGCAAAAGGCTATACAAGAGGATATGGAGCACTCAACATTGGAACCGCCACGGCTTCTAGAGTATCATATGTTGAAGGACTTCAACAGTAATCTTCTCTCTCGTTAGTCAATTCTCGTGATAACTCGAATAGAGTGATTTTTAACACTGGTTTCTGTGATGTAATTGATAAATCCACAGGGAAAACAGTGTTATCAGGTTCGCGTAAAAAGAATATATATGTAGCTGACTGGAACTCAGCAGAACCTGAAGCTTGTCTGTTGGCGAAGAACGACAACCGTACGGGATGGCTTTGGCATAGGAGACTCAGCCACCTCAACTTCAAAACGCTCAACAAACTAGCAAGGAACACTCTAGCAAGAGGACTGCCGAATGAAGTATTCAGAAAAGACACTCAGTGTCAAGCATGTCTGAAGGGAAAGCAAACAAGGAATCAAAATCCACCTGTTCCATCTCCTTCCACTGATGGAATCCTTCAGCTGCTACATATGGATTTGTTCGGTCCAGTCTCTCCAGTGACGATCAGAGGTAAGAAGTATGCTTTAGTGGTCATCGATGACTACTCGCGCTACACATGGGTCATATTCATTGCCAACAAGTCTGACGTCAAAACAGAGTTACCAACGCTTCTGAAAAAGCTCAGTGTCGAGAAGAACACCAAGATAATCAAAATTCCGTTCGACAGAGGAACTGAGTTCCTTAATTCCATGGTAGAGGAGTTCTGCAAAACCGAAGGGATTGAGCATGAGACATTTGCTGCGCGCACCCCTCAGCAGAACGGGGTTGCTGAACGAAAGAATCGCACACTCAAAGAAGCAGCAAGAACTCTACTCGCAGACTTAGGACTCCCAACCAAATTCTGGGCAGAAGCAACTGACACTGCATGTTATACTCAGAACCGATCTCTACTGACAAAGCAGCATAAGAGAACACCATATGAACTATGGAACGGCAGGAAGCCCTCTTTATCTTATTTCCATATCTTTGGTTGTTCGTGCTTTGTTCACAATAATGGGAAAGATCAGCTGAAAACTTTTGATAGCAAGTCAGATCAGGGAGTATTCTTAGGATACTCTCGAGTCAGCAAAGCTTTCAGAGTATTCAACTATCGGACCTTTGCGTGGAAGAAAGCCCTCATGTTATTTTTAATGAGTTTGCTACTGAAGACAGGAGCAACAACTCTAAGTCTGAATCTGAGGACATCAGCACGCAGCTACAGGATCTGAACCTAAAAGACAAACCTGAAAGGATCCAGCTTTGTTGGGATGATGATTCAAATGAAGAAACTGAAGATAAGCCTACTGAATCTGAACCAGCAACGCAAGTAGCTGAACCAATTGACTCTCCTGAACAGAGTCAATCCCAGGTAACTCAGGTCGATGAAGAAACCCAAGAGGTAACTGAGACCACTACTGAGAATAACAACTCAGGGGGAACATCTATTAATGTTCCCGAGCCGAATGCCCCCGAACCTGGGAAACTCGAGAGATCACACTCTCATTACTGAATTGCTTCAATCTCAGAATAGTACAACTGAAATGCCTAACTCACCTACTATCTGTGTTGATCAAATTTCAGATGAAGAGCTGAAACATCGTAGATCGTGGCTAGATGCTCACACTCCTGATCTAATCATTGGAGATCCTTCAGCAAAAGTCAAGACAAGATCCAGATTCTGTCAAGGAGAAAGCGCATTATATTCCTGCTTCTTGTCTACTGAAGAGCCTCAGACGATTGAGGATGCACTTAAAGATGCTGACTAGATCATAGCTATGCAGGAGGAGCTGAATCAGTTAACGAGAAACGAAGTTTGGGAGCTTGTTGACAAACCCCGGCATCAACACGTCATTGGAACAAAATGGGTCTTCAAGAACAAGCGAGATGAAAACAACGTCATAGTAAGGAACAAAGCAAGGCTCGTGGCGAAAGGCTACTGTCAAGCTGAGGGAATAGATTTCGATGAGACATTCGCTCCAGTTGCAAGATTGGAGGCAATCAGACTATTCCTAGCCTACGCAACACATCAAAGATTCAGAGTCTATCAAATGGATGTGAAGTCTGCGTTCCTGAATGGCGTACTGAAAGAAGAAGTCTATGTAGAACAACCGCCTGGCTTTCAGCAGGGACATCAGGTTTATAGACTCAGAAAGGCTCTATATGGGTTAAAACAAGCACCTAGGGCTTGGTACGATACCCTGTCAGAGTTTCTTCTTCAGAAAGGTTTTCGAAAGGCACGAGATCGCACGCTGTTCAAGCATTCGACTGGAAGATGACTTATTACTCGTGCAGATCTATGTAGATGACATTATCTTCGGATCAAAGAATGTCGTCATGTGTCGCCAGCTTTGAGAAAATGATGAAGGACAAGTTCGAGATGTCAATGATGGGTGAAATGAACTATTTCCTCGGCTTTCAAGTCAAATAATCTGAAAAGGGAACATTCATTAACCAAGGCAAATATACTCGAGACCTCATCAAAAGATTCGGTTGCACATCCGGCAAACCTATCAAGATCCCGATGAACACGAATATGAAAATCGATCTTGATAAAGAGGGAGTATCAGTAGACCAAACTGAATTTCGTGCAATAATTGGTTCCTTATTATATCTAACAGCTACTCGTCCTGACATAACTTATGCTGTAGGTGTCTGCGCTCGATTTCAGGCGAATCCTAAGCAGAGCCACACGGACTCAGCAAAGAAGATTCTCCGCTACCTCAGAGGCACACCTGACATAAGTTTATGGTATCCGGCTGATGATAATATTGAACTAACTGGCTATTCTGATGCTGACTATGCAGGATGTAGAATTGACCGAAAATCAACTTCAGGAACTTGTCAGTTCCTAGGCAGTAAGCTGATCTCATGGTTTTCAAAGAAGCAACACTCAGTAGCCACGTCAACTACTGAAGCTGAATACATGGCTGCCGGAAGTTGTTGCGCCCAAATCCTTTGGCTGAGACAGCAACTAAGAGACTATGACGTCATTCAGAATGAAGTGCCGATATTCTGCGATAGTACCAGTGCTATTGCAATCACTCAGAACCATGTACTACACTCGGGACCGACATTAGGCATCACTTCATTCGTGACCATGTCGAAAAGAAGGATATCAGGATGGAAAAGATCCATACTGACAAACAAAGGGTCCGATATTCCGACCAAGCCTCTAGCCGAATCCGCATTCAAAGAACTTTCGGTAGAGCTAGGTCTGTGGGACCCCGCCGACCCCGGGCCAAGAAGAGTCTTCAAGAGAGGACCATTTCGGTAAGGGGGGAATGTTCACTCTCGCATCGAGTATAACCAGTACGTAGAGAATCAGCAACCATCTACATGAGGTATCAGCTGACTACTATGTTCAGCTGACAGGTTTGCGTATCTCTACTCAGTAGTAACTAATAGAACAAGATTCTCGCACTTATAATTCGATTCAAGCATGGTATTAATTATCTTAAAATTTATCATTTAATGAAAACGACTCTCATTTAATGCACGACATTCCATGCATAAGTATGCTGAATTCTGCCACGCATTTAATGCATGTCATCTCATAGTTACTACTTAGGCAAATTACAACTGGCTTTTGGCTTAGGCGGCTACTGTGATCATTACCTTTTTTAATATCCAATCTTAACCGTCCATATCATAAAGCAGACTTAAATTTTGCCTTTGATCAAAAACGGGTCACCTTCACGTTAGATATATATTTTCGATCATATCTTAGAAACCGCCATTACCGCACTTAAAATCCTCTGCATCCAAAAATTCTGAGATCATTTCTTGCAATCCCCTCTTGCATATCCTTTCAGAATCTCAATCTCTCTTTCGGTATGCTTATTACAACTGCTACACGTATTAATTTTCTTTTTCAAAATCGCTATACAAACTGTTTTATTTAAATCGATACTGATAAATGCTAGTGTAACAGGTACAATGGCAAGTAAAAATATTTCGGTGTCTGCTCCAGCTAACATGCAAGAAATCCTGGACAAGGACCGTGTTTGGTTCGAGCCAACCATGGAGTTCGATGCTTGTGATCTCGATTATATGGACGAGATCTTCTCAGCTCTTAGAGAGTCAGGGCTTGAAAGTTTTCTTTCAAGGAAGCCAACATACTTCCTCCCGAGGCAGGTGGCTGAAGTTTATCTTAATTCTGACTCAGTAGGCGGGGACATAATCGGAAGATTCGTCGTTCACAAGATCAAGGATGCTTTTCCGATACAGAAGCAAATATCAATCAAGGAGGCGCTAAAGAGAAGTTTTGATCTGCCTTCTGAAGGAGCCAGTACTGTGGGGTACAATGATGATCTTGTAGATGACTACTTGACAATATTCTGTGGAAAGCCCACGACCTTCAGAGCTGCTTTTCCTAAAAACAACATGCTGCCTCAGTACAGAGCTTTGGCTTATATTGTGATGCAGCTACTGACCAGCCAAACAGGCTCATTCGATCAAGTATCGAGGCTCAAGATCCAGCTCATGATGGCCATATATGATAGAGCTCAGATCAATTGGACGGAGTTCTTTATCCGTGAATTCATGGCTCAGGCGTCCAAATTCGAGAAGGTCTCTTACACGCTGCGATATCTAAAAGGAACACCTGACGCAGGGTTATGGTATCCTGCTAATGATAATCTAATACTGACAGGTTATTCTCATGCTGATTATGCAGGATGCAGGATAGATCGAAAGTCAACTTCTGGAACGTGTCAGTTCCTAGGCAACAAGCTAATATCTTGGTTTTCAAAGAAACAACATTCAGTGGCAACGTCCACTACTGAAGCTGAGTACATGGCTGCTGGAAGTTGCTTTGTGCCCGCATCCTTTGGCTTCGACAACAACCGAGAGACTATGGTATAATTCGTGATGAAGTGCCCATCTACCGTGACTCCACCAAGTCTATTGCTATAACTCGTAATCCAGTTCTCCATACGAGATGCAAGCACGTGGATATTCGACACCACTTCATCAGAGACCATGTCGAGAAGAAGGATATCAGAATGGAGAAAATCCATACTGACAAGCAAAGGGCAGATATACTGACAAAACCACTAGCTGAGAACAGATTCAAAGAATTATCAGTTGAGCTAGGTCTACTGGAACCTACTAAGTAGAGGTAGTAGAAGAAATCAGTATGACAGGTTAAGGACTCAGTACAATGATTCAGTCGAGAGAATCAAACTGTACACAGTAAGGGGGAACGTGGTCATCAGCACATCAATTGTCCTCCTGAGTCTAAACGGTAACCAGTTGATCGTAAAATCAGCTGAAGAGGTTTGCGTAGTCTTAATATACTTAATTTTATCAGAAGCATGCTAGCATTTATTATCTCAGTCGCTTGCACTCAGTAGTTAATGAGCATTTATTTCCCGCCATTAATTCTTAAGGATAAGTCAAGAGGGAAACCGTTCTCATTTAAAATGACTTAGTCTTTAATGCTGTCTGCAGCACATTTAATGCATGTCTTTTCACTTATCTTAACTGCGCATAATCCTACGGTGGTCTATGGTAGAGGCGGCTTGTGTAATCATTCCATTTATAACATCAAATTACAACCGTTATTAAAAAATTTAGATTGAACCCCAACCGTCCGATCTAAACTGTTTGATATGCACGATCATATAAAATCCTTTATCAATCTACCTCAAATCCACTTCCACAATTTTTTATCGCCATTAGAGCTTAAGAAATTTCAGCATTTTCGATTCAACTTCTCTTCTAAATCTAAACTTTCTTTTCAACCAAGCTCTACATTTACGGTAAACAACATCTACATTATCGTGATACATTGTGTTTTGACTTCTATTATTTTAGTCTCTAACAGAAAATTTGCAGATAATATGGCTGTCAAAACACCCACCAACATCGATGAAATCATCAAGTCCCGAATCCTGTTCGAACCGACGATGGCGCTACACCAAGCTAATCTTCCATATCTTGAGCCCGTCTTCACGGCTCGCGAGACTTCCGGACTGGAGCTTCTCGTCTCGAAGCAACCCAGGGCATACTTGCCCAGACAAGTTGCAGAAGTCTACTACAACTGGAGAACCCTAGATACATGCGTGGAGGAATCCAGGTTCTCATACATGAAGGAGGTTGTCCCTCAATCTTTGGATGCCAGTGAACACATCATCGATATCCGATCCGCCGTGGAGCTGACCTTTGATCTCCCAGCGCGCAAAGTCTCACCCATTGGATACAAGGAGAAAGAGATCAACTCCTATGTTCAGAAATTCTGTGGCAGAAACGATGTAGTCTTCAAGACAGCTCTGCCGAAGAATCTGCTGCTACTAGAGTACCGAGGGCTCGCGTACATTGTTTCACATATTCTTACGAGCTCAGCCGGTTCGTATGATCAGCTATCCAACCCTCGCATTCAGCTGATGATGATAATAGATGATGGAGTCAGAGTCAATTGGAGTGACTACTATGTAGCCGAGCTTAAAACTCAGGCTCAGAAGTTCGCAGCCACACCCACAGGAGAGAGGAGTCTTATAAGTATGGGAAAGCTGCTGTACGGGACAAAGATATTCGTAATTATCGAAGAGTCAGTATCAGATCGCTCAGCCTTTGCTGGTGCGAGATATTTCGACCGCAAGCTCATAAAATTCAAGACAAGAGCCGCTGCTGAGAAATCCATCGGGCGAGGGCCGCCTGAGCAGAAAAGAGTCACTTCCAACTTGCCCCCTCGCGCCGACCCACCTAAGAGGAAGAGGCTCAGCAAGCCTGGACCTTCTGAGGTTCCAGCAAAACTTGCCTCTCCTCCACCCACTCAGAAGGATCCACCACTTGACGCGGACACAGGCATAGAAGGTGCCACGCTGAAAGATAAAGTCCAGTGGATTAGTTCCTCAGAGACTCAGTCGGACATTGGATGTTGGGTGATGATTCTATCCTTAGCATAGTCTCACTTAGTGGGAAATGATTCTATCTTCTATACTGAACCATGCTCAGCAGCCTAGTGCTCTGATTGTTGAGAAGATTTGAAGATCCCAAAACACTATCTGATTGGTGAACCATTCCGTTGTAATCGTTATTTGTCTCTGAGGTTTCAGACTCAGTAGACACTCTGCTCTGATCAAGGCGCTCAGTAGATTATCTGCCTTAACACCAGAAGTAGAAGACTCAGGTAATCTTGGACTCAGCAGAGCAGCTTCGAAAGAGTCGATGGAACTGGACTCGCGGAGCAAGCTCACCGAACTCGGAGCCGATCTTCGCTAGACTTTCCTCGCCTATCTACCTACCGAATACGGGATCGGACTCAAGATCGGGACGGTCGCGAACTGTCAAATACTTTTGAAAGACAATCAGCATTGTCACATATGAGGAAGAGAGAAGTCAGCTTCAGTTTGCCTTGAAGTCTGTGCTGTCTCAACCACTCTATCCACCTCGACGAATAACAAGAACACACGTGTCTTCTCACCTGCTAAAGCTGCAGTCAACCCTTTACCTAAAAAGGTGGGAAAGTACACTGTTACCTACTTCAAAAGAGTCGTTTGCTACCAAAAGAGAGAGAGAAAGGAAGATCGTCTCCAACGGATCTTTTCCAATTTCCGCTCTATAAATAGAGGGACATTTCAAGAGAAAAAGAGAGAGAATGCGCATAAGCTTAACGACGAAATCAAACACAAGCATTCAAACGAGCTAGAACCAGAAAACCCTAAGTCTTCCGCAAGAACTTGAAGATCTATCTCCAGCGAAAGACTACCTTCTCAGCTCATAGGGAACCAAGCTAAACTGTTAGAAGAGCCTCAAGTATCCAAATCGACGATACACGAACCTAAAGCTTATTTCAGCTGTTCGTCGATCTAGAAGCCACTCTCTCATTCCCTATCCCTCTAACCCTAAGCTCAATAGAATATACTTATAGCTTAGACGAAGGAGTTCATATTTGAACCCAATCCTTATTGTAAAAGGACTCCTTCATAGTTGGAGAAGTTTGTCAAACACTTTAGTTTGATGCCTTTGTAAACTGGGACTTGCTCAGTATAATCCCCAAGCCACGGCTTTGTCCTGTGCACAAGCTAACTGAGACTAACTCAGTATAATAAATAGCCTCCTGAACTTTTCGGGATAGTGGACGTAGGATCGATTGATATCCGAACCACTTTAAAAATCTGTGTCTTGTTATTGCTTTCTGATTACTGTTGCATTGATTTTACTGTTCATACTGAAAACCTACTTTAAAATCATACAATTGTCTCAGCATACTGAACTGTCTATTTACTGAACTGAGACTTGCTAAAACGGTTTTTCCACTCAACTGATTTGGGCCTACACTTTTCCGCACCGCTGAACTCTACCTATTTGATACTGAATTCGACTCGCCGCTAGCGGATCTCGGTAGAGTCGATTCTTTGCCACACACGATTCGAAACGCCCTATTTGGTCTGCCGAATTATTTCGATGCGGCACTTTCCCCGAATAGGACTGCTTCGTGTTCGAAGTTGAGAAAATCGGATTCAGGTGTATTCACCCCCCCCTCTACACCTGACCGTACACTCGGGACCAACACTGGAGTACCGACTGAGGAAACCTCCTCAGAGTGGACGACCATGCACTCCACCTATCTCCAAGCCACTAGAGAGGT